>OY757916.1:11533433-11545933 GCA_963585895.1 Sepioteuthis lessoniana | reverse complement strand
ATATATATATAAGGACATTAATGTGTGTTTATCCATCCTTTTTATTCTTTCTATGATGGTGATCATTTCATCTCTGTTAAAATTGTGACCATTTTTGTGCAAATGTTGTTCTACAAATATTAGTTTGTTGTAATCCATAGATTTTATTTTGTGTCAGCAGTTATTTAGTCTAAAGTATAATATGGGAACATTGACAGGCATAAACTAAAATAGATAGATAGATTTGTTGCAGACTAGGGAACTAAAAAGAGACATAAATTAACATTCATAGAAAGATGGAGGGTTTGGTTGGATATTACGGCATATCAACACTTATTTTATGCTGAAGAAGTTTGTTTTATTCGTTCTTTGTGGGGAATGTTTGTTACTTGGGCAGTTATTTGTATTTGTTAATGTTAACAAATTGTTTGTACGTAACATTAATTTCAAATCCGTTTTTATATTTCCTCTATTTACACAGTGAAATAGTTTCAAGATTTCCTATTTAATAATTATGATTCTAATTATAATACATTCTTACGTAATATGAATAATTTGCGCACAGATATATGATTTTAAATAACTGATTATAATAGTCTTTAGTAAACAGTTGTACAGTTCTATTTGACCTATAGATGTGAACCTAACAGGTACAACCAATTCAGGCCAGAGTGGACCTGAAAATAATGGCAATGAAAAGATATCCCCTATTCAACAAAGCTTGAGAATTGGAGCCTCATTAATTGATTGTTTTGTGTCCTATCCAAGACACTCGTTGGCAGGGGGATATTACCCCTCTACAGAGGTGCAGTCAATGTATTCTACAGCCCCAGCCAATAGATAGATAGATTGTGAGGAAGACAGAGTGAGTGAGTGGTGAGTGAGAGAGTATGCTCTTTATCAAATAGCGAAGAAAAAGAAATCCTTTTAAACGGGAAGTGAAATCTTCGAATATGTAATTCTTTGACAACCTTCTCTGTATCGACTCAGTGACTTAGATCGCTGTTGAAAGAAACTTCACGTATTTTTTCTTTTTCAAGAAAATATCCGAAAGTAGATACTAAAAGAAAAATTACCAATATTTCTATTTTTCTAGCCATCAGACTGAGTCGATCCGTGAGAGAGAAGATATTCAGACTAAATTGGACAGCTACTTGATTACATTGATACCAAATATCAAGTGAATGAAAAATTCAGATCTGATTCTTCATTTATTTCCAATCAACCACATCTTTATCTGAGTGATGGTCGTTGAAATCATTTCGTCTGTAGAAATCTTTCATCTTTAAAAAAAAAATGAATAAAAAATGGTAATAAATAAATTCCGATTAATGTACTTTTCCGCCATTATACTTACTCGAACAACGACCACGACTTTGGGTATACATGTAGATATAGCTAATAGATAGATAGATAACTCAGTCTAGTCCTACCTTTCTATTTATTCATATCTATCTATCTATCAATCTATCTATCTCCCAGTCTGTTCGAATATATATATATATATATATATATATATCCATGTCAGTCTGTTCATATTTATCTATCAATCTATCTATTTATTAATGAATTGACTGATATATATATATATATATATATATATATATATATATATATATATATATATATATATATACCAGTCCTTTCATATTCTATCTATCTTCTTTTAACCTATCCATCAAGTAGTCAATCAAATTTTACTTCAATACTCAGTTTTTACCTTATATAATAGAATATATATATATATGTGTGTGTGTGTGTGTGCGTGTGTGAGTCTGTTCGTATCTATCTATCTATCTCATTTGTACAAAACTCGACTATTCAAACGATAATGACTTTTTCCGAATCATCATAGATGAGAGATCCTCAACATTTTTTAAGGAAATTAAAAAAATAATAATAAAAACAATATAAGAAAGATGTTAATAGCAACAAAATATACAGCAAATAAATAAATAAAAAATTAAAAAGAAAAAAAGCAGTGATTTACCGAGATTCTCACCACCCAGACAGAATGAATTCAATAGCAACGGGACGACTGACCGCATCCGAAAAGAGACTGAGACAATAACGAAAACAGTCTTTTTAGAGAAAAAACATTTGCTAAAAAAGAAGGCTGGGAAGTTAAAATGACGAAGCGATGACTGGCACCATATTACCCGGTGATAATAATAGTAATGGCGGGCCTACACATTACATTCGTTCAATAATTGTGAGAAATTTCAATGATTCGCGCAACTTTATTGGTGATTCGCTTCTCGGGCATATCCCGGAATTTCCTTCTCTGAAAGCATGATTCCGTCAAAGACGATTGCTCAACCGACATTTTTCATTGAAATTTCATTGAAACGAAAATGTAGATAGATAATCGGCTTAAGATACGTTGTGTATATGTGCTTGCTTTTTAGAAGTGTTTCTGAACCTATTTATCAACGTAGATATTCAGGTAACTCTTTAGCATGCATGCGCGCGCAAACACAAATACTCACACACACACACACTACATATATATATATATATATATATATATATATATATATATATATATATATATATAAGTTCCTAAACTTTATACATACATTCCGGCTCATTGGCGTAGTTGGTAAAATTGTCCGCCAATGGTCTGGGAGACCTGGGTTCAATCCCAGGTCGCGTCATACCATAGCTTTTAAAAATGGTACTTGGTACTTCCTTGCTTAACACTCAGCAATATAAGGTACGTATCAAGGGTAAAATGGATCAATCCAGGGAAAAGAGTTGCGCCCTCCTCTACATGTCAGTGTGGTAGCTATTGAAAAGGGAGCCTTCTGGTCACCCTCGATTACTGTTGCCAACATTTATATATATATATATATATATATATACACCAACCAGTCCGCTCGGGCAGGATATGACACAAGATCAATTTTTAAGCGGCGTTTGACAGGTTTGAATTCAAAGTTTTTCTTTTCCTAGACTAGTTGCCTTCACAAACAAGATGCTACACAAGGTCAGTTTTTAAGCAGAGTTTAAAAGTTTTTAATTCAAAAGTGTTGAATTTTCTTTTTAACCGTTTGCCATGACAAAGATAACGAGCACAGTCTGTCTTACTCTTTACCCATAACTTAATGGAAAATAGTTGGATCCACCATACCTTTTCATCAATTTCCTACATTTCCTATATATCCATTATACCATGAACGCGTCTGCTTGTCTATGTGTGTATGTGTATTTGTCTTAAATATAAAAATTTTATATAATATATAGTATACATAAGTAAAATAATATATATATAATATATATATATATATATATATATATATATATATATATATATAGTGGTTGAACTAAGTATAAGACACCTGATTAAATTGTTAATAATTTTCTTATAAATGCACAAATTCCTCGGAAAATCTGTGTGTGGTACCTAGATCCGATGGGTATACATATCAGATTATATAACAACTTCCCAACAAAAAAAAAACAGTTATTTAGAAAAATACGTTTTCGCGAGTGGAAATAGTATAAGACAGTTTTGAAAATTTGTATTTAACAGCAAAATTGTACAAAATTCAATATTTACATTAATTCCCTTTCAAATGTAATATTTCAACTCACCTCTCTTGGACTGAATCAATAAGTTTTCAGAGAGTTTCGGATCGAACTTCATTTCAATACTGTTTAATGCAAAACTTTGGGGTTTAAATCTGGAGACTTTGTGGGTCTGTCCAAAACTTCAATATGGTTTGTTTTAAACCAGCCTTTCCTGAGCTTAAAAGTGTGTATAACTGCATTGTCCTGTTGAAAAATAGCATTATTGGTGTCTCGACAATTCATAAATGGAAAGACTTTTTTGCAACCCATTGATATATCGAGCAGGGTTTTGTTTCCCTTCTATAACATCTAAATCAGCCTCTCCAGACGCAGAAAAGGCTCCCCAAATCATAATTATCCTCCAAATAGTCTTTTTGAAAACAGCTGTTTCTCCTTTCTTTATTCCTGCCAATAACACTGGCAGCCGTTGAGCCCATCCAAATTAAACATTTTATCATCAGAAAACACCACGGTTTCCCATTTCTCCTTTGTCAATGTTACTTTTTTTTTTACTCAATCTATACACATCTTCTTGTGTTAAGCAGTTAAACCAGGGACTGTCTTCCTGTTTCGATATACGAGATTTGGTGATTCATGGAGAAGTTGGCGAACTCTTCTTGGAGTTATGGGTAAATTCCTAAATTTTGGCAGATCTCTTGAGCTTGATTGTCCTTTTGAAGCTTTTCGATAAAGTTGACGTCTGGCTGCATTTATAATTTTAAGTAGACGACCTGGACGTTTTCTGGCACCATACGATTCATGGTCCTTCAGATAATTTCTCACAAATGTTCGAGAACCCCACAGTTCTCTTGGAATGAAGCTTATAGATTTTCCTTCCAGTGTATAGGCAGAAATTTGCCCTTTTTCATTTTCATTAAGTGGGGAGTTCCTAGGCATTTTGCAGGGACTGTATTCAATAATATGCTTAAATAGGACTCACATGGCTTAAAATCATAAGAGTCTTTTTATAATCAACACATGCACTTGTTCTTCCTTTGGCATTCTGAAATTGTCTTATGATTAAAAACTGTCTTATGATTATTTCCACCTTCAAAAACGAAGTTTTGTTAATGACATTTTTGGTGGAAAGTTGTTATAAAATCGAATATGTAAACTAATACCCATCGGATCTTGGTACTACACACAAATTTCAGAGGAATTTGTGCAGTAATAAGAAAATTTTTTAACAATTTAATTGGGTGTCTTATACTTATTTCCACCACTCTCTCTCTCTATATATATATACATATATTGTCGCAGTGGCCTGATTTTAAATCTTGGAGAGGTCCGTTTACATTTCATTTAACGCTAATACTCTTTGGAAAGGTATGAATTCAACTATTATCCCTCCAATTATGAGTAGGGAGGACTAGGCTTTTTATCCTTGGTATGGCAACCAGTCTCGAAGAAGGAAACTTTGAATTCAAACCTGTGAACCTCCGCTTTAAACTAATCGTTTGTTATATGCTACTTGTGTTCAGTGATTAGGTAAATACTTAATCAAAATTCATATATGTATATAATTTTTTCCACTGTGGCGAAGGCGACCCGAAGGTTCTTTTTCAATAGCTATTACACTGAGGTGTAGGGTAGGGAGCTACTCCTTTCTTTGGATTGCCCCACTTACCCTTAGTCCGTATATTAAAATGCTGAGTGTTAAACAAGTAGGCATCAAGTATTATTTTTTGAGTCTTTAGTATAAGTCAACATGGGACAGAACTCCGGTCTCGTGAGCCATTGGTGAACACTGTAACCATTACGCCAATGAGCCGGTATAAAAAGACATATATATATATAAAGGGAGCCTTTGTGTCACCCTCAACAACGATGGGTCAACTTATATACATGTGTGTGTGTGTGTGTGTGTGTGTGATTGTGTGTGTGTGTGTGTGTGTGTTATCAGCAACAACTATTACTGACAACACCGAGTTTGCTGACTTTCTCTCTCTCACTCTCTCTTTTTTTTTCACTCTCTCCGCATTCATCCCTATTATATATCCCGTCTTCTAGACTGCATACAGTGTCCTCACGGGGTTGATGTACGTAAATCGTTGCTGATCGGACAACACTGGCGCGTCCACAAGAGAAGGTCACATTAAGAGTTCATTCTTTCTTCCCTAACAGGGGTCACCGATTTCTTGTTCGTCTTACCAGTGAGATGGGAGATATATGGCCGTACACCTGCTATACTGGGAAATGCTGCTTCCAGGTTTTGTTTAAAACAGCACTTAGAATTCTTGTGTAATCCCCACATAGTCTTTCTTCCATGCATTTTATAAGAGTCCAGGTGGTGCAACCATACAGCAGTACCGTCACTGAAACAGCTTGGAAAAAATCTTTTATATTATATGAGAGACAGTATTTCCATATGATCGACAGTAGCAGTCCACGCCTTTCCCATGCATATGTTTATATCACTTTCAGTAGAGGAGATATTGCTGCCAAGGTATATGAACTAGTCGATTAATTTCAGAGACTAGCCATTTAATGTGTGGATGGCCTTTTCTTGCTTAAAACACAATATAAATATATATATATATATATAAACCTCCGCACGAGTAGGATGTGTCACAAGATCATTATAAGGGGAGTTTAACAAGATTGAAGGCAGAGTTTTCCTTTTTCTAGACCGGTTATCGTATCAAAGAAAAAAGAACCAGGTCTCTCCTACTATTTACGTTCAGCTGTAGGGAGAAAAATTGTATTTATATCTTTCCCCTAAAGGGAATTACCACTGTGTGAAATGCAAACAGTCTCATCCAGGTTTGAACACACGTCGTTGTGTCCCTTTCCTACGATGATAACTATGTCATCACGAACGAGCATATATCCGATGGGTATCAGTATACATATTAGATTTTATAACAACTTTCCAACCAAAAATAAAAGTTAAGAAAAATACGTTTCCGAGGGTGAAAATAAGTATAAGACAGTTTTGAAAATTTGTATTTAACAGCAAAATTGTATAAAATTCAATCTTTATATTTATTCCCTTTCAAATGTAATATTTCGATGGCCTTGTGCCACATCTAAGCAAGAAGCTTAGTGAATTTCCAAATGTAATATTTCAACTCACTTGTCTTGGATTGAATAAATACGTTTTCAGAGATTTTCGGCTAGAAAACACTGTTTTCAATACTGTTTAATGCAAATTTTTGAAATTTCTCTATCTTCAAATTGAGATTTATTTTTGTATAATCTTAATAAAATTCCCCTCAAATTTTTCAATTGGGTTTAAATTTAGTGGGCCAGTCCAAAACTTAAATATTTACTTTTTTTTATCCCTTTGATCAATTTTGAAGAAAATTTTCTAGCATAAGAGAAAAAAATGTATTTGTGTGTGTGTGTGTGTGTGTGTGTGTGTTTTTTTAATATAATTTTTCTAGATATTTGGTATTCAAAATAAGTAAATATCCCTAAATGCCTGCCTTATGTATAAATATACACACATGCATCATCATCATGTCGTGCCGCTAGCACGGATATCCCTGATCCTCTCTCGCCACTTCTCTCTATCATTCATCTCCTCTGGCAGGTCTTCAGGGCAACATCCCGTATCCTCACATAGCTGCTGTATGTATGTATGTTCGAGCTGGTCGTCCTGCTTTTGCTTGGCCATATGCAGGGGTCCATAGGAGAACATCACTTATGAGCTCGTCCTTGCTTCTCTAGCGGTGTCTTGTATGTCTGGTTCGTCTAGCTTGGATAGTTTTCGTGATGGGAGGCAGGTGGCCGTATAGTTGGTGCATTGTGCGTTGTTGCCGCCAGGACTTGTTCAATATTGCACGCAACATTCTTGTGTAATTGCCGTCTATCTTCTCCAGCCGTTTAGTTAGCGTCCAAGTAGTGCATCCATATAGCAGTATCGACACGACCGCTGCCTGGAAGAAACTGTGTATGCACATTATGTATATATATGTGTGTTTGTGTGTGTGTGTGGATAGATAGATGTTCTTACACTTTCATTTCTTGAAAAGCTGACAAGACAAACAAGAAAACGAAGAGTTTGTCACTAGATCTGGGGTGCAAAAGCAGGCAGTAAGCAAATAGGCATTTATAGTTTGCTTCTTACGTTTATTAATCTGTAAATGATAAAGGCCGCTCATCGTCATGAGTTACCAAACCGTCTTTTATAGGGCGGTGGAAACTATTTGCCTCTTAAGAGGAAAATATCGAAACTCTTAAAAAAGTGAATTAGGAAAACGCAATCTTGAATCAAAAATTATATATAACACTACCTTTCAATCAAATCTCTATATTTCCTCTTTGAGTTGATGGTGGAAAGGTATGAATACATTCCATAACAATATACTTTCACACATGTCTGTATATATATATATATATATATATCGTCATTCACAGAAAAACTGTTTCGTTGTATCACAACTCTTCAGTGTGGCTAGACACGTGAGAAGTTACAAGACGGGATCGAAAACCGCCAAACTTTTACATCAGCCTGATGACATACTCGTTTGGCAAGCCTGTGTCTCAACGTTAGCCCGGGAATTAATGCATATTTATTACCTTTCGTTTGTTTACATTTTGCGGTAACGGATGCCGGAGTGCTCAATTCGTTGGAAGAGCTTTGCATTACACTAGAGGCAACCGTTATATTCCGTGTGTGCGCTACTTATATCTATGACAATGTACAGAATGGTTCCTAAAAGACTTACCAAGAGCAATTATCGAGAGGGACTAATGGCAAGAGTGATTCAAGGTGATTGGAGCTGTCGGCATGCCTTCATGAGGATGATGACATATATTGATTTGATTCATACTCTCTCTCTCTCTCTCTCTCATATATATATATATGTGTGTGTGTGTGCTTATATATATATATATATATAAACAAATTTGAATAAACACTCATTTCAAAAGCGTTTTATGAAGCAAAAGTACTCATATAATGGGAGGTTGAGCAGTATCGAAGCTAAGAAATCTTAGGACTTCACCTTGATACAGTTTCATATTTCTTTCATGAAATAGAAAATAATATCGTCAGATGAAATGTTTTTACGAAGAAATAGACAGCAAAAGGAATAATACATATACCAAGTCAGCTGAGGCTATAGAATACACCGACTGCATCTCTGCAGATGAGTAAGACTCCTCCTCCAGTAAGTGTCCTGATTATAACATTAAACCAATTGATGGTGAAACTACTGTCTTGGAGATTTGGGGAGTGTGGATTGCCCCTTCATTGCTAACAGTTCCACTCTGACCCAGAATGGTATCACCTGACAAGGTCCTTTCTATGGGTCAAAGAAAACGAACTGTGTGTACAAACAAATGACTTATGTTAAATTGAGACTGTTATAAAGCAATATTTGGAACCATTTGACTGCGTGCAAAAAAAAGTGCTCAGACTCATTTAAGAATGTTACCTAAAAAATGTGTTAACGAATTGTGTATATATATATATATATATATATATATATATATATAAAGGGGATTTAGCATTAAATAACCAACAATCATTGATATGCCATAAAAAAAAACCCAAACCAACCAACCATATTTTGATAATATTTCTTACAGCTCTATTTTTTTTTCATTTTTAAGCATTATTACGTTTTTAACGCCAATGTTTGACATTTATGTTTTTATATTTTATATTTCATCCATCATCTGACCAAATTTATGCTGCAGTCACTACGATCGAGCCCGCCTGCATCTTTTGACAGCAATGAATCTGCCTGTTGTCAACGTTGACTGGCTCCTTCTTAATCTTGATTCACGAAGCCACAATATACTATATATGTTAAGTTGACCGACAGTAGTTGAGGGCAATCCGAAAGCTCCCTTTTCAATCGCTGCAACACCGATGTGTAGGGGAGGGTGCTACTCTTTCCCTGGATTGCTCCCCTTACCGTTGATCTGTACCTTATAATGATAATTATTAAGCAAGAAGGCAGAGAGTATCATTTTTTCAGTCTTTGGTATGACTCGACCTGTGATTGAACCCTAGTCTACCGGACCATTTGAGAATACTCTAGCCATTATGCCAGAGTGGAGCCCTAGAGTAACCCTCAATTACGATCGGCTAATTTACTTATCACACACACACACACACACACACACACACACACACACACACACACATACATATAATGTGCGTTTATGTATATGTGTTTAGAGGTGTTCTTGTGGTAATGGTTGATGTCGGAGTAAAGGTGTGAATCAAGTTATTCTCAGTCTAGTTATTGGCAAATAGTAGGGCAGACTGGCTTTTTAACCTTGGTATGGCAACCAGTCTTGGAGAAGGAAGTTTCTACACAGAAACCAGTTAAACTCTGCTTATAAATTGACCCTGTGTCGCATCCTGTTCTCATGTGAATGTGTTTGATATATATATATATATATAAAGAGAAATACAAGCAGAGGTGTCAGTTCGTGGTGTAATATGGTTACAGGCGAAGAAAATTAATACGGGGACTCGATTTCAAATCACAGATTAGGAGGTTGTTTGAAATTTACATAGCCCTAGCTTGGGAAATGTTATGCATCCAAGTATTCTCACACCAGTTATAGATAAATGACAGGGCTTACTAAGCTCTTTAACCTTGGTTAGGCAACCAGTCTACAAGAAGGAAAACTTTGAATTCAAATCTGGGAAAACTTTCGTTGCATCCTGCTCGTGTTAAGAGGTTGGTTAAATAAACATAAACACATACACGAAGAAAATATCTGAAACTTTTAGGAAAGAAACAAAACTATGGTGAGATTTAAACTGGAGATATATATATATATATATATATATATATATATATAAACAATTGATAATCATTGAAAACTCAAGAATATGATTCAAATTATATATATATATGCTCCCCTAACCCTGTAGGGTTGAGCTCTCAAGCGAGGGAAATATATGGTTGCCACTAGCATAATGCAAGGTTCTTCATATGAATCGAGCTCTCGGTAGCCGTAAACAAAAACAATTGTGATACATAAGCGCTTGAATTTCCTTCGCTTGCGCTGGTTTCCTCGTGGCTGTGTGGTAGAATCTTTGATTGGCGTTTGAGTCAACCGGTTTTCGATCCCAGCTTCGGGAATCTAGCCTGTCTAGCCACACTGAAGAGTTCTGATAGAACGAAACAGGCCTGTCTGTGGAAGACTATATATATATATATATAAAGAAAATAGAAAAACAAAGTATTACTAACGTGATGAATTTATTAATCCTGATAGAGTCAAAGTTAAAACGTTTCGGTTTTATTAAATATTTATCAGGATTTTATGATGGAGAAAAAGCAAATAAGAAACCTTTTTATATGAAAAGGGTGATCAGAGCAGATATGATCCTATAGATATTAACATTATCAACACATTAAGTCTTTTACATAAGTTTTAAAAAGTTATCGTCTCTCTTCAAGCGGTTTGGAGGTAAAATATGGGTTTATTGAATGATATATATGAAAGAATGACGTGGTAAGGTGTTAGAATACGTAACATTCAAACGAGAATTTTGTTCTTTCTTTCTCCTCTTTTTTTTCTCTCCCTCTGGTTGATGATATAGAAGAAATTTGTTGATCTGTCTACACTTTGATACTAATTCGCATCTTTTGTTTAGAAAATTATTCTTATTTGTTTCTGGATGGGTAATTTTTCTTTTAAACAAAGTCAGTTGCCATAGTCATTGCTTTTGTAAGCTTGGGCTTTTCTTTCATATCTAACATTATTAGGTGAGCTTTGTTAGTTACATTCTTTATTTGCCAAACGTATTTAGATAAAGTGGAACTTTACTAAGCTTTTTGCTTAGATGTGGCACAAGGCCATATGAAAGGGGCACCCAATGAGACTCGAACTCACTCGTGTAGGTTTGCTAGTCGAGCTTGCTAACCATTACACCAACAGAGGCGTATTTAGATAAAGTGGCACTGCTGGAATATCTTCTGTAATTGAAGATAAGACTATAATGATACCATTCGTTTTCCTTATTCTTTTCAGTGGCATCGAAACAGTCTTATCATATTTACCCAATATGACACAAGGTCAATTTTTAAGTGGAGTTTAACAGGTTTGAATTCAGAGTTTTTCTTCTCCTAGACTAGTAGCCTCACCAAGGCTGAAGAACCTAGTCTGCCCTACTATTTACCCATAGCTGGAGGGAGAATAATTGGATTCATACCTTTTCCAAGGGTATTAGTGCTATGTGAAATCCAATCAGTCTCGTCCAGGATTTGAACTCGTGTCACCGTGTCCATTTCCTACGACGGTAACCATTACACCATGGGCACCTCCACATCGAAACAATTTTATTGTGGTTATTTTCTTCTTCCTTGTCGGTGAACTTATATATATATTTATATATAAACCTTTAAGAAGACCAAAAAACCGGTCACATTAGGATTATAAATTTATTTCCATCCTGTTATGGGCATGAATATGAATCAATAACACCAAAAATATCAGGACTTCTTCAGATCTAATGGATATATATATATATATATATATATATATATATATATATATATATATATATATATGTGTGTGTGTGTGTGTGTTCTTAAAATTTTGGCTCTTCTTTTTTAGACTGAGTGAAAAGAAATAAACGAAGGAAAACAGAAGGAATAAAGATAAGAAACATTCTAGTTGGAATATTATGTTTAATAACACTTTTATTAAATTATTCTTTTATATAAGTCTCACGCAATGATGCCATATGACGAGGCTAAAGCGCATGGTATACCGACGCTAACCTGGCCACTTTTATCATACTAATATCAGCAAAAGATTGAAAACACATGAAACTTAAGTAATGTACTCATTATTTCCATAAGTTTTCTATATATATACGAGGATCATTAAATAAGTTTCCAGACTTTTCCTATGGGCACTTTTATTGATAGTATACACATGAAACTCTAGTGCCCTTCGAAGTAATCTCCTCCGGCTGCAATGTACTTCTTGTACCGTTCCAACGACTTCTGGAAGGCCTCTTGGGG
>OY757916.1:11377921-11533233 GCA_963585895.1 Sepioteuthis lessoniana | reverse complement strand
TTTCTTTTGTTTCAAGGTCTAATTTTAAGGGAGCTGAAATAACTAGTAACGTCATTTTTCTTTCTTTCTGTAGCATTATAACAAACGCTATTAGCCAAATTTATCTAATCAACATTTTAAGACGTAAACTTAAAACAAAGCTATAAAATTTAGAGACTTAGATAGTTATTAATGATGATTCAAGTCAAGGCATTGAATCTAACCAAATTCTACAAGGAATGACTTTTTATGAAATAATTTTATTGCTTCAGAATAAATAGACTTGAGAGATTAGCTCTTTGGGCTGAGCCCAAAAAGTCCTACCACCAGAGTCGCCATAATGCACACACACACACACACACACACACACACACACACACACACACACATATATATTTATTCTGTAATACGTACAAAACTATAGAATAACATTAAGTAGAGGATACATCAAAAGTATAACAAAAAAATCTTATTCATCCTTTAAGGTAATCGATCAATTTTTTCCTTTAATAGATTTTTTCTTTTTTCCCTTTTCTTTTTTTTTTATCGTCAACAATCTGATATCTTTATTCATTTGAATTACATACGTTTGTCACGGTGTTCTCTGACGATATGTGACCTAAAAAAGACGTATTTTAGACTTATGATATATGCTCTACTAAAAGCTTTTCACACACACACACACACACACACACACACATACACACACACATATATATATATATATATATATATCATATTTACTCAACCCATCTGCTTGGGCAGGATATGATACAAGGTCAATTTTTAAGCGGAGTTTAACAGGTTTCAATTCAGTTTTCCTTCTCCTAGACTAGTTGCCTCACCAAGGCTGAAGAACCTAGTCTGCCCTACTATTTACCCATTGCTGGAGGGAGAATAATTGGATTCATACCTTTCCCAAGGGTATTAGTACTATTTGAAATGCAATCAGTCCAGGATTTGAACTCGTGTCGCCGTGTCCAATTCCTGCAACGATAACCATTACACCACAGGCACCTCAATTATATATATATATATATATATATATATATATATATATATATATATATATATATATATATATATATTATATATATATATATATATATATATATATAATATATATATCCAATGTCTGTCAATTAAGTATAAAACATTTCTAATCCAAGTAATATTGGATTTTTGTTTTGTTTTCTTGCAGAACATGGGCACGATCTGCTGAGTTCAAATCCTGGACAAAGCTTTTCATATTTCATTTCGAAATAATGCCCTTTGGAAAGGCATGAACCCATCTCTTTGCTTGTTAACTACGGGTAAATAGTTGGACAGACTGGACTTTCTACTCTTGGCAAGGACACCTGACTAAGATAAAGAAATACTTGAATGGCAATTGATTCATAAATAGTTTCAATTTTTGTGCCAGATTGACTACTATCATTTTCATAAGATTCATGCATTTAAAGAAATGATTGAGCCTAACAATAGCAAAAGGGCATCGTCAGTAGAGCTATATGTCCTTTATATATATAGTATATATATATATATATATATATATATATATATATATTATTCAGTCCAGTTAAACCGGAGTCGGGAATAATTCCGCCAGGACAAAAATCATTCAACTCTGAACATTTAAATTTTCCTGGTAAAGAGCTCAATGTAATTGACATCACAGAGCAATAATTTCTTTAAGAAAAACAAAAATCGGTCACATTAGGATAATAATTTTTTTTTCCATCCTGTTATGGGTATTGATATGAATCAATAACACTAAAATAACAGGATTTCTTCAGATCTAATAGATGAAATAATTACATTCAGAATAGACACAGGAAGGATGAGTGGGAGGGGGTGGAGAGAAGGGTGAAGAGTTTCCTCCCCATTTCGCCCACTTCCAGTATTTTTTTTTTTTTTTTTTTGTGAAACGAATATCAAGGGTTACGAGAAATGTCCTGAGTGATGGACATTGAGAATCAATAGATGTTACAGAATGGAAATATTTTTTCTATCCTTTAAACATATTATTAAATCTAAGAATAATTTGACAACTTTTACATCGTCAGATAATTTCAAGTTTTCTGAACGTCAATTGGTTGATGGGATTTGCGATTATAATCCAATCAGAATGCATCTTAGACTTAAATGAAAATTGTTGTTAAAGGAGTTCTTCCAAAAATACTTTTAATGTCCTTAACATCATCTTATGGAGGCGCTCGTCGTGTAACGGTTATCGTTTTAGGGAGTGGAATCGACTACCCGAGTTCAAATGTTGAATGAGGCTGTTTGCAGTTCACACAGCGCTAATACCTTTTAGAAAGTTCTGAATCGAACTATTTTCGCTCCAGCTATGGGTAAATAGTTGGGCAAACTGGGATCTTTAACCTTTCAATCGCAACCAGTCTACGAGAAGGAAAACTCTGAATTCAAACACGTTGTAGGCCTGGAGAAGGATGGGCTCCACTTGGATATTCTTGCCTTGGGCATACTCGGTGAGTAGACCTAACCAGGTTACGGAAAAAGGAGATATACAGCTAGAGAGAGGGGGAGAGGGGGAGAAAGAGAGGGGGAAAGCTGGGGAGAACAACTAGAGCATTGTTCTTTCCCTTTCTTTTGTTTTTAATGGCATATCAACCTTAATAGGTTATTCAATGCTAAAGGCATCCTAATATATGAACAGAAATGATACTATTTAACCCTTTACTGGGGAGATAAGGGGTTCATGCCTCTTCCAAGGGAATTAGTCTGAAAGTGAATGCAACAGCGAGACCAGCGTTCGAACTTGCTAACCAAAATGTCACAGTCCAGTAAGTTAGTCGCTACGATACTAGGACTCCCTTACAAGTGTATTGTTCCTCCTGTAACTTTACGAGTTACGACACGTATAAAACTAATATAAAATATGTTTTAAGAAAAGAAAATAGAAATAATGTTATATAATTCTATACTCTTCTGAAATGATATGCAATCTTTATGTACCAAGTATGTATGACTCCAAAGGCTAAAATGTTATTTAATATTATTTTCTATACTGATATATCTCCTGTTGAATTTTCAAGCAGCGTCCCATGAAACACAGTTAACAATGGTGTGGTGTCACGTGACTATAGACAACAAATGGAGAGAGAAAATAATATTGCGTGTATATGAATAATTTTGTTTAAATACAATAAAGTAAAATGAAATAAAATAAAACATGAAATAAGTAAGATGTCTGAAACTCGTGGGAAATTTTTTCAATCGAAGAAAGCGAATGAATTCCATCTGATTTTGGCATGATGAGATAAACTCTAACCTTGTTCTCGAGTTCCCAGGTTTCGTGTTTTTTACCAAAAACTGCAGAAGTCAAATTAAAGAACAAGTGCCTTTCAGACGGCAGTAGTTCCAGCCAAAATCTAAATTCGTATCAAATTTAGTTCTATAACCCTGTCACAAAGAAAACAAATAAATAACTTAACCAAATTTCAGCCCAGTAGCCCCGGGTTATAAAAGTTTCAACTTTGCTTTCGGTACGTCTCTCCTTATCATCATCATCATCATCATCAGCCATGTCATTATCACTCTTTTTATTTTCACTCTCGCTCTCACTCCCCTCCTCTCTCTCTCTCTCTCTCTCTTATGCTCTCACTCTTACATTGCATTTATCTTTATTTTGTAAATTTCTTTCCTAATCATCATCATCATCATCATCATCATCATCATCATCTCTCTCTCTCTCTCTCTCTCTCTCTTATGCACTCACTCTCGCTTAGAATTTATCTTTGTACTGTAAATTTCTTTCCTAATCATCATCATCATCATCTCTCTCTCTCTCTCTCTCTCTTATGCACTCACTCTCGCATTGAATTTATCTTTGTACTGTAAATTTCTTTCCTAATCATCATCATCCTCTCACTCTCTCTCTCTCTATATATATATTTCTCTCTCTTTCTTTCTCTCTCTCTCTCTCTCTCTCTCTCTCTCTCTCTCTTATGCCCTCTCTCTGGCGTTGAATTTATCTTTATTTTGTAAATTTCTTTCCTAATCATCATCATCATCTCTCTCTCTCTCTCTCTCTCTCTCTCTCTCTCTCTCTCTCTCTTATGCACTCACTCTGGCATTGAATTTATCTTTATTTTGTAAATTTCTTTCCTAATCTTCATCATCAACACCATCTCCCCCCCTCTCTCTCTCTCACGAAGGGAGAGAGAGAGAAAGAGAGAAGTAAGAATAAGAGATAAGAATATTTGTCTGCTTGTCTATCTTTATACGTGTGTGTATGCAAGTGTGTGTTTGTGTGTTTGTATGCGTGTGGCCTGGAGTTCCAGGGATATAGCGTGGGATCAGTATCCTTGGTACCCGAGCCGTCCTAAACGAAAATCCTGAGGATGAAGAACAATTTTTGTCATTACCTATACGCACAAAAAGAGCTCGTACATCAAACTCGGCCTTGCATCATAGTCTGCTCAAAATACCCTGGTAGATAACATCCTACACCTGCATGTGCTCTATCACAAATATTGAGCACTTTTTCTTTGTAAATATAGCAAACTATATAACTATATTATTTTAGCATATATATATATATAATCAACCGTAGTCGAAGGCAACTCGAAGGTCTCTTTTTAATAGCTACTACACCGAGGTGTGGAAGATGGCGCAACTCCTATCAACTTACACTTGCTCAGTACCTTATACTACTGAGTGTTAAGCAATTAGGCATCAAGTACCAATTTTTGAGTGTTTGCTATGATTCGACAAGGGATTGAACCCGGTGTACCGGACCAATTGGTAAACACTCTAATCATTATGCCAATGAGCAGGTCCATCTTTTGGCCACCAAGCCATACTGTGGTAACTTATCTAAGAAAGGGAAAAATACCCGAGGAGTGTTTTTTGGGGGAGGGGTCTATCACATATCGTTGAACCTTTTTTTTCTTCCAACTCTTCCCAAAGGAGTGGCTACGTCTATATAAACCTTCTCCGCTATAAAGAAATCACAACCGGTCTAGTCATTTACTAAGGTTGCCTTACTTGATAGTTTCATCAATGCAGATAGGACGAACTTTAACTAATTCTGCAAACAGCAACTTATAAAACAGCAGCTGTACGGCCACTTACCCATACGGTCGCATGGGTTCGATTTCTGCGTAAAAACTGACAAGAATTTGTTCTATTTTTAGACTTAATTCAAAGTTTATTTTCATTTATTTGATTTTATTAAAAGGCCCAATAAGCAAATTAGATTTTTCCTCATATAGTACTGAATAGCCAACCAGTCAATGGGACTCAAAATACGCTAAGTGTATCTCCCGCAGAGGGGTAACGCCCTTCAAATATTGGGTGTCCTGGGCATAACACTAAACAGTATCTGATGATGGTGCTTTAGTTCTTGAGCTCATGGGTTTGTGAAGTACTCCTTCATTACCATTACTCCCGGATCCACCATAACACAGAATATCAGTTAGGTTTCAATCTATGGGACAAATAAAACTGTTTAAAAATTATTAGCATTTGGTAGGATAGTGTGCAAAAAGACGCTTAAGAATCACCGACAGAAAGAATGTTAATGCAAACGCTTAATTAACGTGACTGCTTAATATGAAGGCATAAAATAACCCTTGTCGCGTTGATAATCCATTAAAATCAAGCAGGTTTTCAAGTATTAGATAGAATAAATATTTTTTTTTCATTTTTTGTTGTAGGTTAGTCGGCCGATCGTAGTCGAGGGCGACCCGAAAGTTCTTTTTCAATAGCTACTACAACGATGTGTAGGGGATGGTGCTACTCCTTTCACTGTATTGCTCCTCTTACCGTTGATACGTTCCTTATAACGCTGAGTGTTAAACAAGGAGGCATCAAGTACCCTTTTTTGAGTCTTTGGTATGACTCGGCCTGAGACTGAACTCCGGTTTCCCGGACCATTACCAAACTCGTTAACCATTATGCCAATAGACCCGGACAAAAATCTGTTTTTCTATCATTTTTCAAAAGTATCTCCCGAGTTTAAGTTAATATCTACTATGCTCACAGGATACTTCAGCCATTATGATTAAAGTGAATTATTATGAAGATGAGGTATTGTTTTGTCACTTATTTTATATATCAATGATAATCACTTACCGTCCGCTAATTCGGATTTTATTCGCTGTGAGCCACAGGCAAAGAATAGTTGTTTTAGTCCACCTATTTGACATTATAACGCCCGACGATAGATTGAACATGTCATAATGAATTTGCAGAAAAAGAGAGAATCATTTACTATCTACCATGATGTTGCTTCAGGCAAACTGGCCATGGAAGTGAACCATCTGAATAGCACGTTTTACGGACTTCTGATTAAGAATTGACTGTTCGATATTTGCGCGCGCACAGAAATACACACAAGCAAATAGATACGCGCATGCGTAGACCCCATTCCTAATGCCCATATTGTCTTTCGTTTAGATATACTGGCGATGATAAAGCTATCTACAATATTGTCTTGTTATATTCCAATTCAATTAAACTTCGGTTTATGTCCTATCTTAATTGAATAAAGGTTGCAAGATAACAGTTGTAAATTAAATACCGAGATTTCAATTTAACTCGCTGTCAGGATCTTTCTTTATTTTTATTTGTTTCTTCCTTTTTTAGTTTTCGTATTTTATTTCAATCAATTCCAATTTAACCTTTTTTTATTCCAACATTCGGCCGCCAACGGAATTGTAAATTACTCAAAAATTCGTTCAATTATATTGAAAGTGAAATTTTCTTTCCAATTTTCCAATGAAAAGTCTTGAAGCGTTGCATTTTTCGAATTAGTCTTTTTAGTTTTTTGTTTGTATTTTAATTCTATCTTAGTATTCTAACCGTAATTATTCTATATTTAAAATATTCTTTAATTTATTTATTTATTTATCTATTTATTTATTGTGTCTAGTAACTTTTGATGATTTCTTGAAACGATTACATCACAACAACGAAGCAGCTATAAACACAACACTTTTTTTTCTTTTATTGACAGTCGTAAACTATACAAACCACATCCTGAGGAAAACACGGAAAAACATCTCGAAACAAACTCAAAATCAGAGTAAATAAAAAAGCACACTGTTTAAATAATTGCAGTAGAATCACCCCATAAAAGCTGAACACGTGTACCGGAGTATTTATACATTTAAATTTGTTAATAAAGAGAAAGAGAGAAAAAGAAGAGACAAGTTTCACGTACAAAGAAAAAGCTAAACAAAACAAAAGACCTCCTTACTAGTGTGAAACAATGAAATATATAAATGCGTGCGTTGGTTCGGTGGGTGAAAATAGAAATCCTTTACCCCCCCTTCTCTCTCTCTCTCTCTCCTTTTCTTTTTCTTTCTTTCTTTCTTTCTTTCTTTCGGAGACATAATATTTAGAACAGCTTCTTAACTGACATGGTTGGGTATTTCCTCTGGCACTGACGGTTAGTGTTCAAGCGCAGGTAAGAAACAAATCAAATGCTGATTTTAAGAATAAGCAGGTTCGTGCCGCTTGAAATATAGGCATTCTTCTACCTTTTACTAATAATCCACCGCCATATTTAGCCTTGTGTCAGACTTGGATCTGATTCGTAAATATATAGAAACTAAACAATTATTTCGCGTCACAAAATGTGTTTGAAAAAAGAAAGAAAAAAGAAAGGTAAAGATATAAATATGTTTGATAAACAGGAAGTCAAGAAGAAAAAGAAAAAGGTGCATTATAATTCCCCTTAATGAAAGAAAGAAAAATGGTAAATAATAAAGAGGAAAAAACATTATAATATAAAGAATATATAACAGAAAGAAAGAAAGAATGAAGGATAGAAATGAACGAATAAAAGAAAAATTAAAGGAATGAAACAACGAATAAAAGAAAAGAGCTCGAAAAAATAATAAATTAAATGAAAGAAAGAAAGCAAAGCAAAAAAAGAAAAGAAGAAAGAATCAGGAAAAGAAAGAACGAAGACGAAAGAAGAAAAAAGTAAGGATGAAATAATAATGATTAGAAGAGAAAAAAAGAAAAATGTCAAAAATAAATAAATAAATAAATAACAAAACAATACAAAAATGAAAAGACTGGTGAGAGGCCAAGAAAGGAAAAACAAAAACAAAAGAAAGCAATAAAAGAAAGAAAGAAAGAAAGAAAGCAATATCAAAAGGAAGAATATATGAGAAAGAAAGAAAGAAAGAAAGAAAGAAAGAAGCTAGCAACAAAAAAAAAGAGAAAGAAACAAACAAACGAAACAAGGAAACAAAGAAAGAAAGAAAGAGACAAGCAACACAAAGAAAGAAAGAAAGAAAGAAAGAAAGAAGCTAGCAACAAAAAGAAAGAAAGAAACAAACAAACAAACAAACGAAAGAAAGAAACAAACAAACAAACGAAAGAAACAAACAAACAAACGAAAGAAAGAAAGAGGCCAGCAACAGAAAGAAAGAAACAAACAAACAAACAAACAAACTGCAGAAAGAAAGAAAGAAGCTAGCAACAGAAAGAAAGAAAGAAACAAGCAAAAGAAAGAAAGAAAGAAATAAAGCTTTGTTTGAAAAAAAAAAAAGCTGGGGGGGGGGCAAAGAAAAACAAATAGCAAAATAAAAACGAAAAAGTTATAAACACTGGCAAAAGTTAAAGGTCGTCTTCTGTGGTTGTATGGACAGGTGGAAGGGAGGTGCGACTCTACCTTGTTTCACTTTACTTGAGGTCTTGTAGTCATGGTAGCCGCCGGCATCTCCTTCTCTGCACCCTCCCCCACTTTATACCCCATCTTCCGGTAGAGGTAAAAGGGGAGGCGCTGAATGAGGACGGGGGTGCCCAATAAGGCAGTGGGGGCATTCCCTAAACAAGCTTCAAGCTTTTGCCTGCCTGCCTTCCTACCTGCCTAGCCAACACTTTCCAGCCAGCCGGAGTGGGTCCTGTTATCGCAGAGACATTGAAACCATTGGAGCGTACGATTATCTCCTCAGGGCAAATCTCTTTTTATCAATTGAGGAGAGAATCAGCACAGAGTGACAAACAACATCGAAATGGTCACAAAAAGCTAGAGAAACATGAACGCGACACAATATTGGATAGTTAATCACTTTTCCCTAATTTATTTAGCCAGTTCTTCTCGCCGGGGGGAAAACAACGCAATCAGTGACACCTTTCGAGATTCTGTCCCAGTCTAATAACAGTATTTAGTTAGCACTTGCATTATTATTTATATCATCATCACCAACATTATTATTATTATTATTATTATTATTATCATCATCTTTGCTTATGTGATCATTATCATTATTATATTCTCTACATTATTGTTAATATTGACCTCATTGTTAATTCTGCCCTTACCAAGATCTATATATAATAAAATACGGGGTTTGTATGTTTGTCTTTTAAAAAGAAATTGTCGATATATCTCTACAGACTTTTAGCAAATTTGTCGTGGAGATCCAGACTCATCGCAGAATAATATGCGAACAAAAGAATTCTGGTGTAGGTTACTTCAGGTCAACTCAAAACCATATATGAAGAGTACAATTTTCTTTTGTTTGTTTATTTATTTTATTTTTTTTGGTGGGGGGGTCTTCTTTTTTATTTGTTTTTTAATTAAACATGAATTTTTACCGAAAGTTAAAATAAGAAAAAGTCAAAAAGGGAGAAAAAAGACAAGTGCTCGTAAGCCAGCATCATCATTATTCTCAGGGCGTGGTTCCCGTAACACACACACACACACACACACACTCTCTCTCTCTCTCCTCTCTCTCTCTCTCTCTCTCTCTCTCTCTCTCTCTCTCTCTCGTGCACGCACCGTCCGTCTCTATTAATCATCACTCTTGGAAGGTTCCGTTTGGTTTGGTTTGGTTTGGTTTCTTTGTTTAATGGCATACCAACCTTTGTTGGTTATTTAATGCCAAAGCCATTCTCCAAGAAGAAACAGTAGTGGTATTTTTAACTCATATCTGGGAGGATAAGGGGATTCATACCTTTCCCAAGGGTATTTGCCCGAAAGTGAACGTAATAGCGCGACTGGAGTACGAACTCGCTTACTACGATTCCGCAATCCATCGCTTTAGGAATGTTCCGTAGACAGCACCCAATGTCGGCACAAAGCTGATGAATGTATATTTTTACTGGTCAGCCAACATTGCTGATAAGTTCGTTTTTCTTTTTCAGCAGTGGCCAGCACTTTCTCTTCTTACTAGGAGGATTGTAAGATTGGAGGCTAATGGCCGTACAGGTTGTGTTTTGTAGGTGTTACAACGAACACGTATTTTGTATTGTTTTTTTCTCATATCGTTTTTTTCTCCTCTACCATTTATATAAATATATGTGTGTGTGCATGTGTGTGGGCTGAATATATATATATATATATATATATATATATATATATATTCCGCCAAAATATGTAACTTCACAAATAATCAACTCTCCGTGAATATGTCTGTTACAAAATTTCAGTCGCAAGCATGTGAAATTATTAAAAGTACATAAGTAGATATAAGAAGTGTTTTTTTTGTTTTTGTTTTTTTGTTTGTTTGTTTTTTGTTTTGTTTTTTGGCTACTACATATTCCTATTATTGATTGTATGGTTCGTTGGTTCGTTAGTTTTTCAGTCTATCAACCCTTGTTGTGTTTAAGCAACCTCTTCAATGTTCTGGAGCACATACACAATCATGGTCGGACAGTCGTTCCAGTAAGTTACGGTCATATCGTTTTGTTTTTTGGGGTTTGTTTTTTATTTGTATTTTTTGGGACGAGTTTTGTTGGGTTTTTATTTAAATCATCAAATTAAATATAGGGTCTGCAACTCCTTCTACACAGGGATGTAATTTTAGTCTTGCCCCAACTCATTAACCTGTTTAGCATGATTTGAATCTACCAAGAAAATTTGTTCCTACCAGTAAAGCTCTCCGGCTCAGTAGGCCAAACAAGTATCTTCAAGATGAAAAGGTAAGTAAGCAAGAGATTTTTTTAGACATTAAATCATACTCTAATCCCTTTTCACACACACACACACGGAGGATCAGAGGTTCAATCCCAGCTTAGAATAATTTTAATACCATAAAATAAGAATCGGATCTCACGGTTTCGTTTTCCATTATAAAGGACCAAATATAGTATCAACCCACAAATAAGTAGACCCCCCCCCCAGATAGATTTTTTTAATAAATAAAAAGCTAGTTTTCTTCAAAAATAGAGATCAGAATTGTATTATTAATCTTGGTGAATTATATACATCAAATTGGATATTATATACATCAAATTGGATATTATATACATCAAATTGGATATTATTAGGTATTATTTTGTGTCAAAATCAACACTACTGAAACTCTGTCACCAAAAATAAAATTATAATCCCTTTTCAAACAAAACTAAATGTATATATATATATATATATATATATATATATATATATATATATATATATATATATATATATATATCCAACACCAAGTCAGGCGATGGTGGGAACGATTCTATTTTAGGATTTTCTTTCTTCAATATCCATGTAATTCAAAATCCAATTGAGAGATAAATATAAAAAGAGAATAAATCAAGATACAGTGCAAATAATTCCAAATAAAAGAAAAACTTTTAAAAATCACTCATATTTTATGTAATAATATTTATTTCAGCCAACCCTATATTTTTTAAGATGTTACGTATGCATCTTCAGACAGAGAAATATCTACTTATTTTTGGACTACAAGCAATTCCCATTTTTCGTTGGTTGTTTGGTTCGTTTGTTTTATGCTATATCAACCCTTATTGGGTTATTTAATGTCCAATTCAGTCTTTTTCAAACAATGATATGGTTTCAAATAAATAAATAAATAATGTGTAAACAATCATAGTTTCAAATAGCTATTCTAGTTATTCTTAATATTGTTAATTTTCAGTTTCAAATAGTTCAAACAATTATAGGGGGGGGATAAGTAAATAATCATAAAACTATTTTGTAAAAAATTATTGCTTCAAAAACTATTCTTTATGAAAATAATTCCGTAACAAATTTTCTAATCTAATATCAACATTATAAACAGATCTATTTCCCCCACAGATGACCCCCTACTGCAGGTCTTCTTAGACCAAGGAGTGAAGGGGTGTCTTACCCCCACCCACAAAGCTCCTGAACTGGAACCTCATCATCAGATACAGATTAGTATTATACTCAAGAAAATTCTCTTTTTCATCCCTTAGTAGAGTTTTGTAATTGATGATACCTAATAATATCCGTTTTAGTTATATAATGTACCACTACGAATAAGAAAATGGTATTTTTCATTTAGAAAGAAATAGTTCTTCATTTTTAAAATGCTATAGGTGTACTTATTTATGAATAATACCGTATACAGCACTTTGTTTGGCACAAGGCAATTTTTATGAGCGAGTTGTATAAATGATTACATGACTTGGTAAAATATACGAAAAAAATTATAGCAGCCTAAAATAACTTTTAAAAGTATCTGCAATGAACATAAGAAATATCTGTACCGATAGGAAGATACAAAAATGTATTCAAAAATTTAAATAAATCGTTAACATAAATCGTTTAACAACAAAAAATAATTCGACCTATTTGGTAGATAGTTAATTTCTGGTACCTCAAGTACCCTGACTAGTTTAGATCAGACAGTGAGATTAAGATAAGACTTATTCTCGATAATTTTCCTCAAAATATATACATATAAATACAACTGAGTGTTTCACATTTTCACGATCGCCAAGCGATAGGGAAATTTATGTCTTTTATTTTAAAATTCATTTTAAAATTTTGCTTCAGATTGTTTTTTTGAATTTGATTCTGAAGAAATTTTATTAAACAAACACTTACCCTATCGCTTCGCCACGAACTGGATGTGACACAAGGTCAATTTTTAAACGGAGTAAAGCTGGTTTGAATTTAGAGTTTTTTTCTCCCAGATTGATTGCCGTATTAAAGCTAAAAACCTCAGTTTTTCCTACTTTTTATCCATAGCCGTAAGGAGAATGAATAAATGGCTTTCCTAAGGGCATTAGCGTAAACTGAAACGCAGGAAGCTTTTTGTAAAATTTGAACTCGAGCCTCAGATTCCATTTCGCCAAGAAGATAAGTATTATTCTAATTACGTTTCAAGTAGCTCTATCTTTGATATTGAGCACTACAACTGGAAAGACTGCCAGACTACAGACTTTTTTGATTACTACTACTTGGTTTCTGCTTTGCTATGTATTCATTTGGCATTCATTCATTAAAATACCGAGTAATATTAATTGCCACATATTACAAGCTTTTCAAATGAAGGAATGTCATTATGATTAATTTAGCTTATTACTCTTTGGTTTGGTTTCTTGGTTTCTTTGTTTAATGGCATATCAATCTTTGTAGGTTATTTAATGCCAAAGCTATTCTCCTAGAAGAACAGTAGTGGTACTATTTAACCCATAGGTGGGAGGATAAGGAGATTCATACTTTTCCCAAGGGTATTTGCCCGAAAGTGAACGTAATAGCGCGACTGGAGTATGAACTCGCTTGTTCCGATTCCGCAGTCCATCGCTTTAACCATTACACCACGAGGACACCCCCTTATTACTCTTTCTTTCATCTTAATTATGTTGGCTTTTATTGAAACAATAAATTTTTTGTTCTATCAGTTATGACGAATAAACTTTCAGCAACATCTTATCGCATCTAGGGAGTCTTCGTGACGAAGCAGTGATATAGTAATAAGTGATTTGGAACTCCAATTACACGATTACGTTCACATTTGGACTAATGTCCTTGGAAAAGGTATGAACTGTTTTCCCCAAGAATGGCTCATATAACATTACTACTGTTTTATCGGGATGGTTTTGCCACAAAATAGCCCATGAAGATTAATATGTCATTAAACAAAAAACCCAAATCAAACCTTGCTTAGTCGGCAGGAGCTGTAGAATACACCAACTGCTTTTCTGCAGGGAGGTAAGAACCCCTTAATGAGTGTCCTGAATATGATACTAAACAATCTGATGGTGAGGTTCCAGTAATGCTGAAATTTTGGGGAATGCAGAGTACTCCTTCATTGCCATCGCTCCCTGCTCAATGGTGGCCCCGAGTAGTAGCACCTGATCGGGTCCTATCGATGAGTCAAATAGAACTAAACTGCGTAGTTATTCTAAACTGAATTGCTTGAAATAGAACAATTTTGACATTTATATTACGTACTTGTGCTAAAAGGAATTGATTGAAATAGAATTGTTTTGACATTTAAACGGCGCACTTATGCAAAACCATATTGCTTGAAATAGAACTGTTTGGACATTTAAACTGCGTACTTGTGCAAAACTGAATTGCTTAAAATGGAACTGTTTCGTATGCTAAACTGAGTTGTTTAAAACAGAATCGTTTTTGTCATTGAAACTGCACTTACGCTAAACTGAGTTGTTTGAAATAGAACTGTTTAGACATTCAACTGTGTGTAAACAAAAACTATAATTATCATCATCATCTTGTCGTGCCAACAGCACGGATATTATACTCATACTAAACTGAGTTGTTTGAAATAAAACTGTTTAATTAAACTGAATAGCTTGAAATAGAAATGTTTTAACGATTAAACTATGTACTCATGCTAAACTGAAATGTTTGAAATAGAATTGTTTATTTGAATAAAAATGGATTCGGCATTAAATAACCTACAAAGGTTGACATGTCATAAAACTCAAAGAAGAAAAAGAAGAAGAAAAAGACAAATCAAACCAAATAACCTACAAAGATTCATATACCATTAAAAAAGATACCAAACCAAACCAAACCAAACAACCCATAATGAACAAATAAACCAAACCAAACCAAACCAAACCCTATCCTGTCTGTTTGTCTAATTGCTTTTACATATTATTTACCATGTATGAGTTTCCTTCAAAAATTTTCCCCATTTCGTTTCAGCTCTTTAACAAGATCTTAAAAAGCTTGAAGGATGAATTTTTGAGAAGAGTAGACATTAAAGAATGTTTTTGTAGCTTACTTTCTGTCTTTTGTTGTTAATATTTTGTTGTTCTTCAAAATAGTTCCCCATAGCATTCAACGCACATATTCTATCAAGTTTCCCTTTGGTCGAAGAACCTTTTAGAGTTTCTCTTTTCATATAGTATGGATCCACCATCATAGTTCTTTTCATGTAAACTGCTTCCCCAGAGATAAACTTTCAGTTTAGCAAACAAGAAAAAGTTGCTCAGAGGTAGATCTTGTGGGTATGAAAAGTGCTGAACTGACACAGACTTGTGTTTTACGTAAAACAGACGATAAATATGGTTGGGAGATTTAGCACTAACTCAACTATGGACAATGTCCAAACGTTTTGAGAGCAATCAAACCGTCTAAACATTACGTTTATATATAACTTGCTCAGTTGTACACGTTTTTATTCAAATCTACATGGTATTTTTCCAAACTTCGTCTGATTCAGTATAATGTCAAATAAGTGAAAAGATGTGGGAAGATTATGTTCCGCCAATCTTTTAAGAAGAGGTAAAGTTTTACCAGCATCATCTCTCTCTCTCTCTCACACACACACACGCACACACACATTATCACTAGGGGTATCCCCGAGGTGTAATTGTTAAAGTGATGGACTGAAGAATCGTCGTAAGCAATTCAAACTACCGTCACGCAATTACGTTCACTTTCGGACAAATACTCTTGGGAAACGTGTGAACCCCCTTATCCTCTCAGCTAAGGGTTAAATAGTACCACTACTGTTCTTCTGTAATGATGGATATGGCATTAAATAACCTACAAAGGGAGATATGCCATTAAACAAAGAAACTAAACCTCATACATTCTAGCCCCATAACCTGGTTTTTGATCGAAAATGTTCCACTCATTTAGTGTCTTGGGCAGAAATAGCCTGGCAGACCCCATGTTTCTTTAGGTCCACAAATTGTTTGAATGTAGGGCTTTCCTTTTCCTAAAGCAGTTGCCATACCAAGATTAAAGAGCAGTCTGCACTTCTACTAACCCATAGCAAGAAAGAGAATACTTGTATTCCTGCCTTTCTCAGTGATATTAGAGCGATGCAAAATGCAAAGAGTCTCGTTCGAGATTTATTCTCAGATACCCAAGTCTACTTCCTACGACGATGATCGTCAAACCACGAACGCCACAAAATTCGGACTATTATCCAATCTTGAGCATCGAATAACAACTTTTTTGACCACTGGACACATTCCAACGATGTCAGCATAGCATTGATTTGCACATGTCAACAATGTTTAAACACTTGACTTGTTTTTAACACCTACAGCTCAATGTGTCACTCTTACAAGAATATTAGATTTCCGATACCACAGGTAAACAAGTGACGTTGAAATACGTGTCGATAATACCACTCTTTAAATGCAAAACCCTATCCGCCAACTTTGAAAAATCTTTACAAGAGACTGTAGTATTCACACCGGCTATTACACTATTCACTGGCTCTGATAACCAAGTCGCAACTAGCCCGACAATTAGACCGCAGGATGACATCAAATACATTCCGTGCTTCTTACGAAATGTAGACTATAAACTTCTTTACAAACACCCTCCTGTCGACCGTTATTAGAATAAACCGGCTGTACTCTCAGCTAAAAATAAGAGCGCCAAAAAAGCTGTCCTGACTATGACACTAAGCAGCATCGAGTAGAAAGACTAGTTTTGGAGCTCTTGTAAGTATGGAGTACTCCTTCATTACCATACTGCCAGGTACTCTCTTAGTCGTCTTTTACGGTCCAATTTATGGATCCAAAAAGTCTGTTTAAAAATCATTCGAATTCTATAGGGTCGTGTAAAAGTTATAAGCATTTGGTAGGAATAATTGACACCATTTAACTGTATGCAAATTATCGCTGTTAAGAATAATTACTGAACCTATAATAGATTTAAAATTATTATTATCATTTACTTGATACTATTTCTTTTATAATAGGTAGGTCCACGAAGAGATTTGTATTTTTTTTAAATAAATAAAAAAAAATACAAATCTCTTTGTGGACCTAACGATTTTAAAGAATATATTTTAATTTTTTCTTTGGATCTACAACAAACAACTTTTATATATACTTCATCATCATCATCATCATCATCATATCGTGCTGGCAGCACGGATATCCCTGACCCTCTCTCGCCACTCCTCCCTATCGTTCATCGCCCTAGGTAGGTCTTCAGGACAACAACCTGTATCCTCACATAGCTGCTGAATGTACGTTCGTGCTGGTCGTCCTGCTTTTGCGCGGCCGTGTGTGGGGATCCATAAGAGTACATCTCTTATAATTGTTTGAAATATTTGAAACAATCGACTGTTTACAAATCATTGATATGTACTAAACTGAATTGATTGAAATATAACTGTTTTTGACATTGAAACTGTTATTACGCTAAACTAAATAGTTTGAAATAGAAAAGTTTTGGTGCTTAACTGTGTGTAAACAAGCAACTATACCTACCCTAAACTGAATCGTTTGAAACACAGCTGTTTATTTGTATAAAAATGGATTTGGCATTAAATCACTTACCAAGGTTAGTATGCCATTAAACTCAAACAAACAAACAAGATCCAAGTATTTGTCTTTCTTTTCACTTTGTGGGCCCAGCGGACTTCAACCCCACTAGATGATAAAAATCCCACAGAACATTTATTTAGAGAATATTTATTCTTATTTTTTATATAGATTCTTTTTTGCGTATACTCGAGTTTATCACTTACACAGTCCCCAATAGATCATCTTGCCCACTCAATTGTATATCCTCTTGTACACTTTCTTTATTTGTCTCAGTATTTATATAATATGTTTTTTTTGTTTGTGTTTGTGTTTCATCTTTCTGTCCACAAAGCATATACGTGCTTTTCCCCTAAATATTTTTTACTCTACCTTTTATATAATTCGTTCTTATAGCGTTATTCTAAACTGATATCAACGGATATTCCGTTTCTCTTTTTAGGCTTCCTCTGCGTAGCCATGTACAAGTCATCTCGTGCATAATTATGTTTATCGTTTAAAGTTTCCTTACTGTTGTTTTTCTTCTCACTTTTATTTACTCAATTTAATAATCCCTATTTGCCAACATTGCCCGTTTTATTTTTTATTTTTTTTATTTTTCCCGTTGTTGGCTGCTGTGATTTATGTTATTTGCTCTTTTTGAGATATTTTTCAAAACCGTAAGTAGCCACATCCACAGAATCCTTAACGCTAGCGAGTCCCCTTTTTCCTTATCTTCTCGTAACATAATTTGTCCATATCATTTCTCGAGTGTAAGTCCCAATGTATCGTTATTAATTTTCTCATTCGTTGGTTCATGTTTCCGACCTCCTTATTTGTCCAATATAGGAAGAGTTCCAAGTATCGTTTTGCAAGGTTTAGTTTCCGGAAGTTTTCTTGACCTTTTGAGGAAGAGATGTATGGGAGACTCATTTAGCGCGACGGTTATCGGCGAATCTACTTCAAATTCAGGCTGTAGCTGTTTGTCTTTCACTTCACAATAATTAAGAAAGGCATGAAACCACAAATCAATTAGTAAGGAAAATTAGACTCTACATTCTTGAAAAACTAACAAGACTAGGAAAAAGATAATTATGGATTTAAATTTTCTGATAATCCAACATACCCATAATCTCTACAATTCTTTTGATAGGTCTTATTTCTAAGGTGGGTGGTGATAAGTGCTGACAGAGTGAAACTGGAATGGATTTGTTGTTTATATTAAAAGATTCATCTGGATATCATAGAAATTCCAATCTATAAATTGTAATAAATCAGTTTATATTATTACGGTTCCTGTCGGGAGATTGCTATTGATACCATGTAACTCAAGACTACCTACCACTTGGTCGAGCGATCAGCTATGAAACTGGCTATCACATATCTTCTTCCTCCCTTAGCTATTGGTAAAACAGTAAACTCGATTGGATTCTTAAGTCATGGAGAAGGAAAAATCTGCTTTCATACCAGTGGTACTCCTCTTTAGAATTGCTCCTGTGTCGTAATCTGCTCACGAAAGAGAGGCTGTAAACTTGTATATACAAGAGAATGCGGCATAGTGCATTCCAAACACACTCGGGTGTTACAAAGGCCAGAGTTATGCACTAAAAAACAGTCAGATAAAATTGTAGCGAAAAGGAATTAGTTCATCAAAAATTAATGAATCTAACAAAACAACCAAATGCCCAGAAGATTGCGCAGATTGTGCAGCCTTGGTAAAAAAATATGTCATCATCATCCTCTTGTCGTGCCGCCAGCACCGATATCCCTAACCTTCTCTCGCCACTCCTCCGTATTGTTCATCGCTTCTGGTAGGTCCTTTGGGCTACATCCCGTATCCTCACAGAGATTCGAGCCGGTCTCCATGTCCTTGCTTGGCCATATGAGGGGGCCCATAAGAGAACATCATTTATGAGCTTGTCCCTGATTTTCCAGCAGTGTCCTGCATATCTGGTTCGTTTAACTTTGATAGTTTTCGTAATGGAAGGTAGGTGGCAGTACAGCTGTTGGTTTGTGGGGTGTTGCCTCCAGGACTTGTTCAAAATTGCTCGCAGCATTCTTGTGTAGTTGCCGTCTAGCTTCTTCTCCACCCATTTTGTCAGCGTCCATGTAGTGCATCCATATAGCAGTATCGATACGACCGCTGCTTGGAAGAAACTGCGTTTCATTTTATCAGTCAGGTAAAATCAGCAAAAAGGAAATTATAAGAATTAAATACATCGCATCCCGTTTTCAAAAGCAAGAGGTATAGTTGGGGCTCACACACAGGGAAACACATGTGAGTGTTGCTGCAGGTGAACAAGATAAACACAGGATAATAGGAGAAAACATTTTGAAAAAATGAACTTGAGCCAATGAGGAACTTTGGTTGAGCCTACCTCAATGATTGAGTTGATCAGAAAAGACAAGAAAACATTGTCAAAGAAATTGAGAACGAATCCACAAAACTATAGACAAGAATATAAAAACAAAAATAAAAACAGTTAAAACAACCGGTACACATTTTTTCTACAAAAATCAAAGACACAAACCAATGAAAAATGAAAAACTAAAACAAAACAAAACAATTTTCATTGAAATAGACAATAAAAGTGAAAAAATAAGCAAATAAAAAGGCACAAATAATAAGGCATGTGACGTTTGGTCACATGCTTCTGGGTGAAATTATCCGGAGGTTTCAGGTTCAATCCCTTGTACTTAACCCTTGTACCTGGTCGTGGTTAATAGAAATAGAGCAGTCTACCCCTGTGGTGGATAAAGGGTTCAGTTCGAGATTCGGTATGGATTCACGAATTGCACAAGAAACACCTGAAGAAGACCGAGGGATGTATCGGTCGAAACATTGTGATTATAACGCTAAAGATGATGTCAGTAGTCCAAACATTCTGAGAAATAATGAATAAAAATCCGATCAAAATAAAGTCTCACAGAAATGAAGATGGAAAGAGAAGTTTCTCAAAAGATGGGGCCCACAATACTAGTAATAAATCATCTTATCGCTCCGCCAGCATGGGTCTCCCTGACCCTCTCTAGCCACCTGTCTCTATCAGTAGGTCTTCAAGGATACATCATGTATCGACACAGAACTGCAGTATATAGGTTCTAGCTGGTTTTCCCACCTTTGCTCGTCCATGTGAAAGGGTCCACAGGAGTTTCCCAAAACAGGAGCACTAAGAGTGTATTCACTCATGTTCGAAACCCAATAATCTTGAAGCATTTCAAAGCATTCAATGTGGATCCAATCGAGGGCACTGTCCATTTTGAGGAATCATCATAATCTTTAAGAATGAATAAATTAGAAATAGCCGATCACACTAATATTGATATTATCATCATCATCATCAAGTCGTGTTGAAATTACAGATTCATTTGACTCTCTCATTATCTATTCCTATCGGCCATCGCTATAGGTAAGTCCTCTAAACTTCACCCAGTGCCCGCACAGAGCTGATGGACAAAATTCTTTGCAGGTCCACCAAAACTGGTGTATCTATGGGTGGGACTCCATAGCAGAACGTTGCTTATGAGCTTGTCCTTACTTTTCCAGCAGAATCCAGTATGTCTTGTTCGTCTAACCTGGACTGATTGTGAGATGGGAAGCAAGGGGCCGTCCAGCAGCTCCCAAGATTTGTTCAAAACTGCAAGTAGTATTCTTGTGTAGTTCACATCATGCTTTTTCTCCAAACGTTTTGTTAGAGACCAATTAGTGCAACCATATAGTAGTACTGACATGACTACAGCTTGGAAGAAGTCACATTTTATTTTATCGGAGATATCAGATTCCTGTATGATTGATATATTTTCAAAGGCAGTCCATGCATTTGCTCTGCATTTTTTAACGTCTTTTTCAGCAGATGAGATATTGCTACCGATGTATGTAAACTTGTCTACATATTTTCTTTTTAATATGGAGATGTCTCCATCTGGTTTAAAACACATGAACTCTATTTCATCTGAATTCACGTAGAGACTAATAACTTTTGCTGATCTAGGCTATGCTGCAGGGAATCGGCTTGCGTGGGTGTATTTGCAGGAAGCGCTTAATCATCTGCGTTGTCTGTATCAGTAATGTTTTTTGCAGGGTATTCTCTGTTTCTTGTATTTATTTTTTTAGTGAGACATATACATCTTACTGTTTTTCATTAATCTTATTTAATGGACTTAATTATTTTTATACACCAATTTAGTCTAAGCAAAGCCAGTTGGTCACTGTAGGGTTACAAAATGACCAATGAACAATAAGAATGTAACAAAAAAGTATCACGAACGAACAAGAAAGAAAAAAAAACAAACGACGACACCATTAGGGATTTATTATACTCAAATATCTGATTGAACAAATCAAAATTTAGAATTCAAATGGTTTGTACAACCACAAAAAAACAAGCAATAAAAATTACAAAATTGACATTTTCCATGGAAACTGCGCACAAGAAAAGCAGCCTCTGACTTAATTTGACTGATAAAAAGCAGTTTCTTTAAACTAAGAAATAAAAATTAAGACGAAAGAAATATAATAGACAGTACGTGCGATAAAATACATTTCAATAATATCACAGGCACAAAATAGAGGAGAATAAAGAAAATAGAAGCAGGCAACCGATGTGTACTTCTTCAATATATGTTTGCTTTGTCAATATTGATCCCGAGTAGATCTATAATTATTGATTCATGCAAAATACGCCTTTGACGTGAAAGATGGCCCGTTTAAGTCCCTAATTCTGTTATAAAAAGAAATCACAAGGGCCAAACCAAACATGATGAATCCTTACTATTTGAAATAGCTACAAAGTTATTCATGTCATGAGTACAGAGGAACAGGTCTTTGAATATGCATGAATGTGTAAGCACACCTACACCCCACACACATCCTTCATATATATATATATATATATATATAAGGAAGCTTAAGTAGCGTAACGATTATCAAGGTAAATCACGGACAAAGCTGTTAACATTTCACTTTGTGCTAATTCCCTTGAGAAAGGTATAAATCTATCAATTACACTCCGACTCAAGCAATGCGCAGAGTCGGGCAAAGTAGCTTCTTTAGCCTTGAGATGACAACCATTCCAGAAAAACTCTTATTCTGAATTACATAATAGAGAAATACTACCGATACATATATATATATATATATATATATATATATAGTTGTATGACTGTGTGTGTGTTACCAACCTCTATCCACGAGTATTATGTGACACAAAGTCAATTATTTTAGCCAAACGTAACAGGTTTGAATCCAGGGATTGAATTCTCCTATACAGGTTGCCATGTCAAAGATAAAGATCCCAGTTTTCCTTAGTATTTACTCAACGTTCGGGGAACAAAAGTTGGATGCATAGTTTTTCCAACGGAATTATCGTCACTTTGTGAAAAGCAAACAGCCTCTTCCAGAAATTGAACTCAAGTCACTGTGTCCATTTCCTAGCTCTAAAACGATTACATCACGAGCGGCATCCATTTATACATATATATTTTTCCGTGCTGTCAGAACGTCTTGATTATATATATATATATATATATATATATATATATATATATATATATATATATATATATATATATATATATATATATTCAAGAGTTTACATGTGTGTATGTTTGAAATAATATATGCATTGTATTTATACATACGACAATATTTTCTTCATTCTTTTGCAGAGTGTTCCTCGTGGCTGAGGGGTTGAGTCTTGGATTGGCGTTTGAGTCAACCGGGTTTCGATCCCAGCTACGGGAATCTAGTATGTCTTGCCACACTGATGAGTTCTGATAAAACCAAACAGATCTGTCTGTGGATGACTACATATATATATATAAATAAACTGTTGAATGCATAAATGATATAGCATATATATAAGGTATATATATAAGAAAACGCACATACACACACACACACACACACATATATATATATATACATGTGTGTGTATATATATATATATGTGTGTTTATATATATATATATATATATGTTATTTATATATATATATATATATATATATATACGTGAAATGCATCGCGTGAATATCTTTATAAATGAGCAGGCGAACTTGCTTGCTTATATATGTATGTGATAATATATGTATGTGTTTGTGAGTGTATGTGTTCGGCTGTGTATGCTTTTGCGTATAATTAAGTGTACATGAATACACACACACATGCACAGTTACGCACATATCCATCCATATATATGATGAAGCGTGTGTTTGAGTGCGTGTTTATGTCTCTGTGTATTTATATATGTGCATGTGTCTGTTTATGCACACACACACACATGCACACACACACACACACACACACACACACACACACACACACACACATATATATATATATATATATATATACACACACAAGTGTCCATGCATAGATTTATAGGGAAGAGGGAAACTATAAGCACCTGTGTGAAAAGACACTTTAATTTCAGGTTTTTATATAATTCTTTAATATAATTTTTTTTTAAATATACACCAGATTTTCTTTTTTATCAAATATGTTCGTCTTTCTCTTCAGATAAACTTCTAGAAATGGCTTCCGTGCTGAATTACTATATTAATACGCATGTCATTATATCGAGTCTGATATTATCATCAGAAACTAGCACGTTATTGCCAACAAATTGAGTTTCTCTCTCTCTCTCTCTCTCTCTCTCTCTCTCTCTCTCTCTCTCTCTCTGCCTCAGGCTCATCTACGCGGCACATTCTGGGCTTAAGTTTATTTTTTTTAATTTTCTTTAGCAGTTTTTTGGTTTGTTTGTTTATTTGTTTGTTTTTCTTAACGTATTTGCTTTAGACTCCTCTCTAAAAATTGTCTTTCCTTGTATTTTTCTTTTTTATTCTTACCTTCCCCAGATCTTTTCCATGAAATCTCCATTTAGAGTTGTTTTACTGCTTAAAAATGTTTTTTAAAAAAATCACGACAACGGCGCTATCTAAAACGATCGCTGACCGCCCGAATTTTTACTTTGCAGGATATTTGCTCAATGCGTTTAATAAAGAAATATTTCAAGTTTTAACGCCCGGAGTAGGCAACCTAAGAAGCCATGTTACGAAATTTCTTCAGAAAGAGATAAAAAAAAAAAAAAAAGAATTAAAAATAAAAAACAAAAACAAAATGAGAAATAATTTTTCAGCTATCATCGATATGATAAATTCCCAGATAATTTATTTTCTTTCCGTCAAGCTAATATTAAAAAAAAACTTTTTACATTATCAGATTAAAATTGTACATTGCAGTTTAAATTTCAATTGAATTTTCTTTTTTTTTTTTTCTGAAATTAATCATGTTCTTTTTTTTTATAAGAATCACCCTGTATTATTCTGTCAGAAATTACTTATTAATACGCTATTTTAGTTTGGTTTTAAAAGTTAGACTTCATTTGCGATTCATTTACCATTTGTACTTCATGAAGTCGGTGATAAATCTACTTTAAACATGATTTCGAAATTGTAATCGAGTAAAAATGTCAAAAATTATTTTCTTCACAGTGAAAGTAAAGTACGGTTTCATTTAGATTTGGAAATTAACATTTTCAAGCTATTTTGAATAAATCCTGGAAGTGACACCCCACGAAACAATAGGTGAATGGCCACTTACGTCCCATCTCAAAAACCGTCCAATTCAGACGAACAAGATATGCTGGAAAAGCAAGGACGAACTCATAAGTGACCTTATTCTATTGACCTCTACTCATGGACATGTCAGTTTTGGCTAAATAACAATTTATTTACATCAACTCTGACTTAACACAGGATGTAGTTTGGAAAACCTGCCGGCAGTGATGGATGATAGGGGCGAATCGAGAGAGAAAGACAGCGGGATCCGTGCTGTAACTGCGACTTGATGATGATAATGAGAACCTATATTTCTAGCTGAACCAAATTCCAAGCTGAATACTGTTTTACTATATACCATAAGGTAAAGTTGGTGACTAGTAGAGGGTGACCCGAAGGCTCCCTTTTCAATAGCTACTACACTGAGGTGTAGGGGATTGCTCCACTTTACCCTTGATCCATTCCTTATAATGATGAGTGTTAAGCAAGGAGGGATTAAGTACGATTTTTTTAAAATCTTTGGTATGACTCGACCTGGGATTGAACATCGGTCTCCCGCGCCATTAGCGAACACTCTAATTGCTTGACCAGAATTTTAAGCTACTTAACAATATACCATAAACCTAAACAAAGTACAATTCTACTATAAACTACAAGTACACAATTTTGGTCAGAGTACTATTCTACTCCAAACCACAGGTCAAATATTTTAGACAGGGCGTTATTTTATGGATTTATCACATAAAAATTGAAATATATCAGCGATTTTTTTAAATAGTAATCTACTCTCTCAATATTTATCATATTTACCCAACCCCTCCGCTCGGGCAGGATATGACGCGAGGTGAATTTTTAAGCGGAGTTTGAATTCAGAGTTTTCCTTCTCCTAGACTAGTTGCCTCATCGAGGCTGAAGAACCTAGTCTGCCCTACTATTTACCCATAGCTGGAGGGAGAATAATTGAATTCATACCTTTACTGTCTATATATTTATGATCCCATTTTTGTGTGGCTGTATGAGAACGTAGCCTAACTGAACGACGGCCACAAAAATGTCAATTAATATCTTTCCTTCTGTACAGTCACCTAATTTACTTCTCTTCCCTATGAGACGTCAAAAAAAAAAATACCAGACTGAAAAGAAAAATGACAAAATCATTTTTAAGTGAAAACTTACCGCGACCCTTCGAACAATTACAACATGGGCAATACCAAATAACCTTGCTTCTGTAATATATAAGAAAATGAAAACTTCAATTACTTTAGTGAAAAAAGAAATATCTAAAAAAAAAACATAATGACTGATTTATTGGTAACCAATAACCGCTGATTTTGTCAAGCCATTAGACGTAACCAGTTAATCATAAGTATATTCAGATCAATCAACAGAATTTTATCGATTTGGTTCTCTTTTAGAATTTCCTTTTTTCTTCTTTTTTTTAAACGCACTTTGTAGATTCAATTTTTTTTCAATTCATCATTAAGAAGTATTCGAGTATTTGCATTCTTCAAGGGACTGAGGAGACTTTAGCTCGAATTCTTGAGAAGCTAATTTTTTTACGATTACGGGCATACTCATGGTAACCTTTGACTATTGCTTGGGGGCCGTACTTGGCGACTAAAATTATTATCCTGCTGATGCCAGCGGCCTTGGCTCATTCGAACGAAAGGAAAACTGTGTCACTTGAAGAGTTATATTCTTCAATAATCTTCATCGAGAAGTACTGAATGATCAAAATATCTCTGTGTCATATTTCCTACATCCAATAATATATATATATATATATATATATTGTCATCCACAGACAGATCTGTTTCGTTCTATCAGAACTCATCAGTGTAGCTAGACAGTATCTCCCCGTAGCTGGGATCGAAACCCGGTTGACTGAAACACCAGTAGCTGGGATCGAAACCCGGTTGACTGAAACACCAAGCCAAGCTTCTAACCATTTAGCTACAAGGAGAAATTAGCTACGAAGTACATTTTTAAACGGTTATGAATCACAATTAGTATTGTTTACATACATCCGTTCAAACGGCCGCCGAGATCTCAATTCAAATACGAAGAGACTTGCAAAGGCGCTAATGGCAACACGAATACTTCTTCGCTAGAGAACTCAACCCTACGGGGGTAGGGGAGTATATATATATATATATATATATATATATATATATATATATATTTATTTCTCTGCATCCAATAATATATATATATATATATCATCATCTTCATCATGTCGTGCCGCTAGCACGGATATCCCTGACCCTCTCTCGCTACTTCTCCCTATCGTTCATCGCCTCTGGCAGGTCTTCTGGGCTACATCCCTTATCCTCACATAGCTGCTGAATGCATGTTCGAGCAGGTCGTCCTGCTTTTGCCCGGCCATATCTAGGGGTCCATAGGAGTACATCACTTATGAGCTCGTCCCTGCTTCTCCAGCAGTGTCCTGTATGTCTGGTTCGTTCAACTTGGATAGTTTTAGCGATGGGAGGCAGGTGGTCGTATAGTTGGTGCCTTGTGAGGTGTTGCCGCCAGGGCTTGTTCAATATTGCTCGCAACATTCTTGTGTAATTGCCGTCTAGCTTCTTCTCTAGCCGTTTAGTTAGCGTCCAAGTAGTGCATCCAGTATCGTACGACCGCTGCCTGGAAGAAATAGCGTTTCATTTTATTGGTCAGGTCTAATTTACATATGATCGATAGCCTATCGATAGCTTATATATATATATATATATCTTTATTTCTCTGCATCCAATAATATATATATATATACATATATATATATATGAATATATTTGTGTGTAGATGTATATATATATATATCTGCATGATGATTGTCGTTATAAGACGGCATGAAACCTGTCGTCACAGACAAGCTTCCATGCTATAATTATATATATAAACTAATGTATATTTACCTCTTTTTATTATATAATAGTTTTATCACAGAAATTAAGCATTCTCCAAATCATATCACATTTGGTTTGCCAGAAACCCACTAAGTGATATAGTGACAACCAACACTGTTATATATATATATATATATATATATATATATATATATATATATATATATATCCATAAAGTAAAGGATTTAGATATCTTTACCCTGTTGGGTATAATTTAGCATTTTGTCATATTCCAATCTGTCATTATTATCATAAATGGTCGTGGTTTATCCAAATCATAACAGATTCGGTTGTAACTATGTACCAACCTGACTTTATATTCATCGTTTGTAAGCGTCATACTTTCATTAGTGCCGTTAGATCAAACCTTATCACTTCCCATTATATCACAGCGTTGTTCCAGAAATAAGCCAAACCCAGCAGTAAAAATTCCATGACTCATTTCAAAATGAATATTAGCATAATCCTCTCAAAGAAACTGCTAGCACTAAAATGATGTTGTACAAGAACACAAAAGAGATGCTTCACTTGCTCGATGATGACAGGAACTTTTTTTGATATTGTCGCTGGAGTCTTGCAAGGAGATATATTAACACCATATATCTATATAATCTGCCTAGATTACGGACTACGAACGTCAACAGACTTAATAAAAGAAAATGGTTTCTCCTAAAAAAAGATAAGATGCAGACGATATCCCGAACAAACTAAGATATAGCATTTCTCGCAGAAAATACCCCAGCCTAAGCCGAATCCCAGCAGCATTGACTGGAACAGACTGCAAAAGGCATTGGCCTCATTGTGAAATCAGATAAAATATTTTTCATACGTTTTGAACACAATGAAGCTATGCCAGCCACTGAAATTTGTAGACCAGTTCACATACCTCGGTCGTAATATCTCATCTACTAAAAGCGATATCAGTAGTAAAGACGCAGTCTGTTATAGGTAGGTTATTGACCAAATGGAAATCAGAGTTCTTAGATAAGATAAAACGGGAATTCTTCCAAACTGTCGTCATGACAGTACTATTGTATGTTTGCACCACTAGGACTCTAAAGAAACGCTTGGAGAAAAAGCTTGATGAGAATTACACAAGAATGTTACGGGCTATTTTGAAGAAATAATGGCAGCAGCACCCCACAAGACAGCAGCTGTACGTTTCCTTACCTCTAATCTCACAAACCATCTAAGACGAACAGGACATGCTGTGTTCTGCTGTAGAAGTCAGTAACGTTGTCCGGTGTATTCCCACACATGGACACGCCAGGGTTGGCGGACTAGCAAAGAATTGTAAACCTCAGCTCAGTGCAGACACGGGATGTAGTCTAGCGATGGCAGATGGTATCGAACGAAATAGAGAGAGAGAGAGGATTAAAAATGTGATGCTATCAGCACAACTTTATATATATATATATATATATATATATATTGTCATCCACAGACAGACTGTTTCGTTGTATCACAACTCTTCAGTGTGGCTAGACACGGGAGGTGCTTCAAGCTGGGATCGAATACCGGCTGACTTTGCGCCAGTTGGATATCTTACCGTAGACCTATCGTCATCCTCAGCATAAATGAAGGAATTTTTACATATATATATATGTGTGTGTGTGTGTTCTTAAAAGATTTAAATGCTTTTAGCCTGTCAGTAATAATATAACGTTTTTTTTCAACCCAATTTGTCACTGTCATAGTTAATCTTAATCTGCCTATTCGTAACTATCTATCAACTGATCTTTCTATCTAATTATCTGTTGTCTGTAGACGCTACATTTTCTTTTGAGTTGTTAAAAAGTCAACGAGAACCGAACCAGAAATATTGGGCTAATGAGTTGTGAGTGTTTATTTATTGGTTCAAACTCCCACATCAGTATTTTCTTGCAATTGATACATCTAAAATGTTGAGATGGGAGATGTCACTCATTAGTCTATTTTAATCGTTGATTAACCTGGCTCATTTACCGATGTCAGTTACTAAGTCTTGACGATTTCATATTCTACACTCTCAGCTTGAAAATTTCCTCACTCAAAATTCAGAAAACTTTCCAAGAGTGAAAATACAGATCAGTTAGCGGATCAAATGCTAAATAAAAAAAACAAAAAAACTTTAGACTTCAATTTCTCTTTTAGCATTAAATTTTAATCATAATTGTACTCGACCAGTCAAAAGTAACTACCCACCGTAAAAATTCTTACTATTCATCCTAAAAGTATTATCTTTAAAGAAACAAGTTAAACACCACCATGTTTTTATTTGTTATACAAAATACAAGTCTTACCGAGCCAAGTTAAATGCAAATTAAACCAAAAAAACTAAAAAAAAAATTCTTAAACTTTTGATTCATCAAAATAACCCCCTGTGGCCGCTATCTCTTCTTCACAGATTCTCGGTATTCTTTCCACTAAAGAGTGGAAGTAGACTGAAGATATTTCAGCCCAGCTTTCCTGCAAAAGTTGCAAGAGGTGAATCACACTTGTGGGTTGTTTAGCTCTGACTTTTCGCTTAAGATTATCCCACAACAGTTCAATGGGATTTAAGTCCACTGATTGCACCGGCCAAGACATCAGTTGACTGACGGACTGTTCGTCTTTGCTTTTAAAGTACCTTTAGCAGAGTTTAACAGTGTGCTTTGGGTCATTATCTTTGAAACCCTTGAGCCACAAGCCGCGTTCCATATGGTATCGCGTGATGCTGCAGTATGCAGTGATAGCTGGTCTGATTCAATTTGCCCTTCATCTGGCACAAATCCGCGACTTTGCAACAGGCAAAAGCTCCCACACCATAGCAGAGTCTCTTCAATCCTTTACGGTTGATGTGATACTGGGGTTGCAGCTCTTTTACGAACACTTCACCTCATATAGAGCCTTCTCTTTGATCGAAAGATTTCGAATTTTTATTTGTCAGTCCAAAGGACTTTATTCCTTTGTCAGTCCAAAGGACTTTATTCCTTTTCTATCTTTATGCGCCTTGTCCCACTGTAGCCTTTCGAGATTGTTTTGCTTCTGCAACAGTTGTTTCTTGGCAGCAGTTCTACCATATAGGCCAGCTTCACAGAGTGTTATCTTTACAGTAGATGTGGATACATTTTTTCACCACATTGATTCAGTTGTGCAGAATTGTTTGGTGCAGTCAGCTTTCTGTAACGCAAGTTGGTGATTCTGGTGAAATTGTCCTCTGCTCTTTTTGACTTTTGGTCTACCAGCCCTGTTTTTGGTCTTTTTTTTTATCTCGTTGCCTGATGTCTCCAAACAGTATGATCCACTGTAGTTTTGGATTTTTTTTACTTTTAGTACTAAAGATGAAACGTCTTCAAATCAAAAGATATCTGGTTATACTAAGGTTAAAGTTACTGAGGAAGACTTGATAATCGTATAATAAATAAAACCATTGTAGTACTTACGTTGTTTCATTAAAAATAACACTTTTAGGATGAGAAATAAAAATTCATGAGGGTTGCCAAATACTTTTAACTGGTAGTGTATACATGACAAAAATATATATAAAATAAGAATAACACACGTTTTCTTAATCAGCGACAGCAAAAAATTTTATTTTATTTTTTAAAAACCCGAAGTTGCATTTATGAGAATGATCGGTTGGTTGGTTGGTTGATGTCTGTTTGCTGACTCGTAGCTAATAACTTACAACTAATGTGGTTTCTCAGTCCCTTTTCAAACGAAAGTATTCTAAATTACAATTCTCCCTCTATTCAATACTATCTCTTTCTTACTTTCTTTTTTTCTTTCTTTGAAGGTTATGAAAACGTCTAATCTATAGATCATTTAGGAAAAATTATTATTGTTATTATTATTGAGAGTTTTTCACACCAATTTTAGCTGGTGGTCTTCTACTAGGGTTTGAGTGAGACTAAGTCTCCTTTAGTCTCTAGGACTCTACTCAGTATCCTGGCCGATCTCAACAATGCTGTAGTTTCAACAGTCTCCACTCGTCCTCTTGTTTCCAAGTCCTCCAGTCCCTTTACCTAACCTTGACTGATTATACCGAGTGCCCCAACAACAATTGGTGTCAACGTCACTTTCATGTTCTCTAGTTTTTTTCAGTTCCCTAGGAAGGCCCCAGATTCTTATCTTTCTTTTCGCTTTCTTTCAGTTTTACCTTGTGGTCAACCGGAATGTCAAAGTCTACTATTCGGCAGGTACTCTTTTTTTCTTTTTCTTTTTTTTTTTTCTTTTTTTGCGTTGGCTATCACTAGGTCTGGTTGTCTGGCAGAGATTTGATGATTCGATTGTATGTCAAAATCCCAAAGAATTTCGGCCACTTACTTTATCGGACTGATTCAGGGTTGGGCATAGAACATTTGTTCGTTTGGTAAAAATCTAAATTTCTTACACAACTCCTCGTGGATCCCCTTCTCCACCTAGGTGAGTCTAGTCTAATTCTCTTTTTGTAAACTCTGAATTCAAACCTGTTAAACTCTGCTAAAAATTGACCTTGTGTCATATCCTGCCAGAGCGGAGGGGTTGATATATATATATATATATATATATATATATATATACTCTTTTTGTGCTAATTTCCTATATTCGCTTACTATGTTATTGATCGTTTCGTTTCTATCATCACATAACCTACATTTGCTATTTTGTTACGTCTTATCAATCCTTGCTTTGATATAATAGATCTTTATGACGTTGTCTTGTGGTTCTATTTGAAGAGAATCAGTTTCTCTCTTAAGGTTTCTCTTTCTTAGTCACGTCCAAACTGGTAGACAAATTCATCTACCTAGGAAGCAGTGTCTCATCAACCGAAAAAGACATCGACACGTGGCTAACGAAGGCATGGACAGCTATGGATAAGCTATCGATCATATGGAAATCAAACCTAACCGATAAAATGAAATGCAGCTTCTTCCAAGCAGCGGTCGTATCGATACTGCTGTATGGATGCACTACTTGGACGCTAGCAAAACGGCTAGAGAAGAAGCTAGACGGCAAATACACAAGAATGCTGCGAGAAATATTGAACAAGTCCTGGCGGCAACACCTCACAAAGCACCAACTATACGGCCACCTGCCTCCCATCACGAAATCTATCCAAGTAAGACGAACCAGACACGCAGGACACTGCTGGAGAAACAGAGACGAACTCATAAGGGATGTACTCCTATGGACCCCAACATATGGCCGATCAAAAGCAGGACGACCAGATCGAATATACATTCAGCAGCTATGTGAGGATACGGTATGTAGCCCTGAAGACCTGCCAGAGGCGATGAACGATAGGGAGAAGTAGCGAGAGATGGTCAGGGATATCCATGCAAGCGGTACGACGTGATGGTGATGATGATGTAGTTTGAAATGTCCATACTGTTGATTTTCTTCCTATTATTGTTTTCTAGTTATTTTTGTTCTGTTAACCCAAGCTTTGTATAGTTTCTGGTCTCTGTAATCAACATTCCTCCGCGCTTTTGTGCGTTGTCTAATTCGTTGCATCGACCCATTAATGCTATCTTCAGAAACGGCGTGTCCTCTTCCTCCTGCTTTTCTTGCACATACAATCTGTCTACCTCATTTCTGGGATGTAAGGCCTTGTGTATCGACATGAGTTTTCTTGTTCTTTATCATTAAGGGTTTTTGGACTATGGTCTTCATCTTTGTTGTTATTTTCACAACGTTTCGACCGATATGTCCTCCGGCCTTCTTCAGGTGTTTGATAACTCGAGAACCTTCACAGAACTTTGAACTACGTCTTTTATTGAATCCTCGGGGGTCACCTGTTCTGATTCCGTTAGCCATGACCGGGTACAAGTGTTAAGTATTCCTGTATTGTTACTCGTCTGCAGTCAGGATTAAACCGGCAACCTAACCTTCTAAGGAGACAATCATCAGGAAGTTGCTGGTTCAATCCTGACTGCAGGGGAATAGCAATACAGGAATACTTAACACTTGTACCCGGTTATGGCTAACGGAATCAGAACAGGTGACCCCCCCCCCGTGGATTCAATAAAGGACGTAGTTCGAAGTTCCGTGTCGGTTCCTGAGTTCGACAAACACCTGAAGAAGGCCGGAGTACATATCGGCCGAAACGTTACGGAAATAACAATAAAGATGAAGACAATAGTTCGAAAACCCTTAATGATAAAAATCATCAAACTTCGTCTCAGAAATTTAGACAACTACTTTTCTTGTTCTCTATTCCACTTGTAGGGGTTCTTCTCTAGCCCACTTTGAGAATGTTCCCCAGTATCTTAGGAGGGGAACAGCCCAGGTATTTATCTTTATGATCAGCCGGAATATCAAAGTCCACTATTCGGCTATTTAGTTTGGTTTTAAGTAGTTTTCTCATTCTCACGAGGTATTCTTTTTTTATTCTTTATTTCATCTCTGTGTAACATACGGCCACCACATTACAAATACGTGAAATACAACTATACAAATATACGGATATGTAAAATGTTCAGATGCATAAAAATCCCGAAACACTGACGACTTTCTTTAGTTCAGGTACGAAACGTTTATTAACTTTTTTGACTTTTACTTTTTCGACACGAGGAGAGAGAGAGAGACGCAATTTTTACTAGGCTGACTGTTTCTACATCGTTCTTCAGTCAACTCCCCAGCTGAACTCTCGGCCCAGAGTCAGAATCTCAACTCACTGACCCAACAAACGCGCGGTGCATCCTGTTGACCACAACGGGACTGGCCTCGACCAGGTCCGAATCTCAACTAACTGCTTTTTTCAAAAATCACCCAAATTCCTAGCCCCTCGCTTCCGGGCATGACGTCTTTCACACCCTAGTTTTATTTCCTATCTGGGGTTTTATTATGACATTTGTGATTGTCACATCCTCCGCGCGCGAGCGTGAACTTCATTCAATGTGTGCACCTGCACGTGCACTAAGCCGAATAGTTCGAAGCCTAACCAAACCGAATAATAAGATATAACCAACGAAAAATGATAATATAAAAAAAATCCCTCCGCAATTATATAACATCTGCATGTTTAATAATGTCCGCTTCCAATATTCCCAAGTATTTGTTGGTTTCCTTTACTCCGAGCGTTCTGGTTTTTATTGGTTTATCTTTTATTCCTTCCATCCTGTGTCCTTTCCCGCTTTTCATTATTAATATGGTTAATTTTCTGTGGCAAATTCTATCCCTTTATACCTATATGTGATTTAGTAAGTTTGTCGTATTATTGTTATTTCAAACCATGCAGCTATGTACAAAGTGTTCATTTTTCATAGGAAAGCTTAATTAATAAAATTGCCAAAGTGAAATAGCAATACAGAAACAATCTACCCGCATACAAACAATGATTAATCATCATCATCATGTCGTGCCGCTAGCACGGATATCCCTAACCCTCTCTCGCCACTTCTGCCTACACTCGCCACTTCAGGGCTACATCCTGTATCCTCACATAGCTGCTGTATATATGTTCTAGCAAGTCGTCCTGCTTTTGCTCGGCCATATGAGGGGTTCCATAGGAGTACATCCCTTATGAGCTCGTCTCTGTTTCTCCAACAGTGTCCTGCGTGTCTGGTTCGTCTAACTTGGATAGTTTTTGTGATGGGAGGCAGGTGGCCGTATAGTTGGTGCCTTGTTGGGTGTTGCCGCCAAGACTTGTTCAATATTGCTCGCAAGACTCTTGTGTGTTGCCACCAGAAGTACAAGATAGCAATTCTTGAAACTCTTTACCTCAGTATAAACAAATGATTGACATCAAATATAATTATTAGTGATAATTATCAATACTGAAAATTATCTAATTGTGTACAAACAAATGATTAATGTTAAATATAATCATTAGTGTAAGATAGCAATACCTGAAACCATTTAACTGTGTAAAAACAAATGAGTAATATTACATAAAATTATTAGTATTTGATTGGAATACTTGAAACAATTAACCGTGAGCAAACAAATGAGCTCTGACCCATTTAAAAATAAAATTACGAGCAAAATATTTCTTTACAATATATTAATATATACGAGGTTCATATGAGAAGTTTCCAGACTTTTTTTCGTATGGTCACTTTTATTGATAGTACACATATGAAACTCTAGTCCCCTTCGAAGAAATCTCCTCTGGCTGCAATGCACTTGTTGTACAGTACCAACACTTTCTGGAAGGCACCATGGAAGTCCTCTTGTGTGAGCGTGTCAATGACCTCCGTCACAGCCTCTTTCATCTCCTCAATTCTCTCATAACGACAGCCTCAATTGTCTCATAACGACAGCTTAGGGAATAACCAAAAGTCACAGAGAGCATGGTCTGGACTATAGAGAGGCTGAGGAACTGTCTTGATTCCCATCTTGGTCAAAAAGTCTGTGACAAGGATGGAGTTGTGGACTGGTGCATTGTCCTGGTGGAAATGCCACTGACCCGATTTCAAGAGTGCTGGCTTCTTCCCTAGGAATCTCTTCCTGAACTCCCTTAAAACCTCAACATAGTAACCCTAACCCTTTGGTCAGTCAACTCTGGTGTTCTGACTTCCTTACTCCTCCCACACATCTCATCATCCCTCACAGACTCCCTGCCTTCCTTGAATCTCTTATGCAACTCAAAAACTGATGCTCGATTCATGCAAGATGGTCCAAAAGCAGTCTAAAGCATTCCATACGTTTCTATGGCATTTTCCTAAGTTTAAAACAGACTTTTATTGCATATCGTTCTTCTAAAGTGTCCTCACGTCCAGATTGCATTTTTGAAATTCACCAGCTGTGACAATCAGGCTTAGTAGGGAGTATTCCACTTCCTGCTGTAGCTGTTCATTTGAACGTGAAATCATAAAAATTGCTCAGTCATCTCATAAGATATATAGCAATAAATACTGAATTTTCAAGAGTCTACGACAATTTTAAATGCCTGTCCAAAAAAGTCTGGAAACTTATTGAATGCACCATGAATATATAAAACAGATTTTGCGATTAAATAACTCACAAGGGTTAATATGCTATTAAGGAGTTAATATGCATAACCATCAAAATACTCGTAAAAACATTGAAAAAAAACTTTTTAACATAATTTGATGGTGAAGTTGTCCTACTACATTCTACTTCCAAGCGCTTTCGATCATATCGACCGACTTTAGGGGATTTGTAGGTATTATTTGCAAATTCTCTATCAATTAGAGCCATACACAAAGAAACTAACAAGAAAACTAGAGGAAAATCATAATGAAATCATAAAAAATGGAAGTTCTTTAACCGAAATTGTATAAGCAATAACTTCCTGCCATATTTCTTTAAAGCAAAGGAAAAAAAAAGCTCAACGTACAGTTCGGTTTCTCCGCAAAAAAAAAATGTGTATGCCATCTGAAGAGGCGGGGAAAACTTCGTCGAAATAAATTCATAATGGCACAGCAAGTCTGCGTTGAGTTTTCTTCCTTCGCGTTACAGACATATTTGCTTTGTGTGTTAGTTCTTTTTTAATAAATAGATCTATGTACAATAAAAGCCATAAATCGAGCAATCTTATTGAAACATGAAAATTCTTAAATATTCTGTACATGAATATTCCAAACTCATAGTCTCTGGGCACTAACCGGATATATATATATATATATATAAAGTTGGGGACCGTTGTCGAGGGTGACCAGAAGGCCCCCTTTTCAATAGCTACTACACCGAGGTGTAGGGAAGGGCAAGCCAACTCCTTTCCCTGGATTGCTGCACTTTATGCTGGATGCGTACCTTATATTGCTGAGTGTTAAGCAAGGAGGTATGAAGTACCATTTTAAAAGTTTTTGGTATAACGTGACCTGGGATTGAACCCAGATCTCTCAGACTATCCGCGAACACTAGTGCCTCCTGACTTATATTTTGTCATTCCATCTTTTACAAAAATGTGTCTATGGAAATTCTAAGACAATTTTTAAGAAGACTTTTTTTTTAAATATCGACTGCTTAGAATTTTTAATACCCCGAATCCGATTGTTTTTGTTTTTTTTAATCTTTTTTTTCCTTTCTTTTATAAGAATTCCTTATTCAATAAAAAAGCAAATTATGTTGTAATATCATCCCATATCAGACAGACATGTAAACGCAATTTCCTTGAGAAAAATCTATGAAAGACCTCAAGAAATATTGCAATTATTGTATTTCTATTCTATTTCATCAGTCATCTTTTCTCTTTAAACTCAATCCGTCTTTCGGTTACCGGGAGGAATTAGGGACTCTTCATGTCTTTTAAAAGAGGTATTTAAAGAAAGAAAATGTAAAACGGTAGAAAATTCACTGAGCCTTCTCAATGCGTTTATTTATATCTATTTTTATTTTTTGAATGACAAGAATGAGTTTGTTTTTTGTTTTTGTTTTTTGGTAAAGTTATTGTTTCTCTTATTGTCGGACTGCCTTGTTCATCAACAAATGTTTTGTCTCGCTGTCGGCTATAATCTTTTGGAACCAAATACGATCACCGATGCTTTAAAGTAATTCTTTCACGCCTTTTATTTAATTAATAGCTCCAACCCCATTACACCCATTTTTTTTTTTTTTTATTTGCTCTTGATAAACACAACGAACATGGTGAAATAGTGTTTCATCAAGTAATGTCAATGTTCTCGGCATCTTCATACTTAGATATATCACGCTACGGATTCCGTCTGCAAATTCTTGCTGAAGGTCAGTTTTTAAATTGACTAAAAAGTTAAAGACGATATTTTAGAGGATAAGTTTGCGATTTTGTTTGAAAAGCAATAAAAACTGTTTATGATTTCATGATTCGTGAAACGACAATAGCCTTTTTAAATTGTTTCACCACCATTGTTATTGATTGCTTTAAAAAAACAACTAAAAATGAACAAAACAAATGGATGGTTAGCTATGACGCTATAAGCTCTTCTGTCCTTTGTTGCACATATTTAGGTGCAATAGTGGATAGGCGTTCGGGAGCGACAGTGTCTTTTTAAAGTAACTGTACTACGCTTGGGGTGTCGTCGTGGTGTAATGGTTAAAGCGATGGACTGCGGAATTGTAGAGAGCGAGTTCGAACTCCAGTCGCGCTATTATATTCACTTTCGAACAAATACCCTTTGAAAAGGTATGAACCTCCTTGTCCTCCCAGGTATGGGTTAGATAGTACCACTACTGTTCTTCTAGAAGGAGGGCTTTGGCTTTAAATATCCTACAAAGGTTGATATGCCATTAAACGAAACGAAGGTTAGTGCTAGAGGACCCCTCCTCTTCTAATCGACTCGTGATATCGTAAAGGATAAAAAAGAAAATTGTTCTATTAACGACTTTCACTTTTGTAAGTCATCTTAATCTTATCAAAACAGCATCTAATTCAATCCCTTAGTAGACGACAGATTCTTATTTGAACTTATACCATTCCTCGGTACGGTCAAATGTTAAATACTTGCACAATTCCCTGCCAATCTCCTTTCCCGTCCAGTCATGTCAACTTATGTAATTCTTTTGAGCTAGTTTGCCGCAATCACTTGTTATATCATTACCTGTTCATTATTTGTCCTCTTTTGTGAGTTTTTCACACCAGCGTTAACTGATGGTTTCTCACTGGAGTCTGAGAGACGGAAAATCTTCTTAGGTCTCCAGGACTATTCTCAGTATTCTGGCCAATCTCAGTAATGCTGTAGTCTGGATGGTCTTCATTCGTCCTCCGATTTCCAATTTTTTCAGTTTTGTTTCCAAGCGTTTGACTGATCCAAGTATCCCAATTACAGTTGGTATCACCGTCATATTCACGTTCCATATCTTTTTTTTAGTTCTCTGACAAGAATTTGTTTAACTTTTTACTTTCACACATTTTCACAGTGAACCGCTGGAAAGATAAAATCCACTTGACAAAAGATTCTCTCACTGTTTTCGTCTTTTTTCTTTCTTTTTTCTTTGAATTAGTACTAGGTCAGGTCTTCTGTCCAGGATTAGATGATCCGTTAATATCTCAAAATCCCTGGAAATATTTTGCATCTCATTTTCTAGATTGGATTCTGGATCGTGCATATAATATTTGGTAGTATGATCAAAATTCAATATTTTGCACAATTCCCAGTAGGCCACCCCTCTAACCCAGTCATGCCTAGTCTTGTACTCTGTGCTAGTTTGCTGCATTCCCATAACCCACACTATTCTTGGTATTCTGGCCGATCTCAATAATGTTGTAGTTTGGATAGACTCCATTCGTTCTCTTATTCCAAGTCATTGTACCAATCCTTTGATGACTGTATCAATCGTACCAATTACAATTGGTACCGCCGTAACTTTCATGTTCCATTATTATTAATCCTTGTGAGTTTTTCACATCAGAGTGAGCTGATGGTCTTTCACTGGAGTTTAAGTAACAGTAAGTCTCCTCGAGTCTCCAGGACCCTTCTCAGTATTCTGACCGTTCTCAAAAATGTAGTAGTTAGGATAGTCTCTTATTTCCAAGTCCTCCAGTCCCTTTGATAATGCTTTGGTGACTGTTCCAAAAGCACCAATCACAATTGGTATAAACGTTACTTTCATGTTCCACAGTTTCTTCAATTCCCTAGGTATTTATCCTTGTTTTCACTTTCTTTCAGTTTTATTTTGTGGTCAGCCAGGAGAGCAAAGTCGACAATTTTGCAAGTTCTCTTTTTTTTGTTGATTATAATAAGGTCTGTTATTCTGGCTGGGATTTGGTGATCTGTTTGTATGTCAAAATCCCAGAGGAATTCGTGTGTCATTCTCCAGGACAGCTGCTGAGTTGTGCATATAACATTTTTTCGTATGGTCAAATTTAAATTTCTTGCACAATTCCCACTGGATCCCTTTGTACACCCAGTCATATCAAGTATTATAATCTTTCTCTGCTAATATGGTGCATTCGCTGATCATGTGATTGATGGTTTCTTCTCTATCACCACATAGCCTACTTTTACTGTTTTGTCGCATCGTATCTATTCTTGCTTTGATATGATTGGTTCTTATAGCATTGTTTTGTACTGCTATCGGGAGAAATTCAGATTCACTCGTAAAGTTTTCCTTTCTTAGCCCAGGCCATGTTTTCTTGTGTGAAATGTCGCTTATTACTCGTTTAAAACGTCCATAGAGTTGTTTTTCTTCCTATTTTTGTTTTCTAGTTTATGTCCTTTTCTTGATCCACATGTTGTCAGTATTGTTTCTGGTGGTTATAATCAATCCTTTCCTGCACTTTTCTATGTAGTCTTTAAGTAGTTGAATTGATGTTTCAACACTGTCTTCCGTGCTGGTAAGTCCTCTTCCTCCATCTTTTCCTGACACATGTAATCTGTCAAAGTGATCTTTGATATGTAATGCCTTATGCATGTTCATTAGTTTTCTTGTTCTTTGGTCCATTTGTTTAAGTTCTTCTCTGGCCCATTTTAAGAATGATTCCGAATAAGCACAACAGCCCTGGTATTTATTCCTTTGATAAGGTTTCTGCTACATAGTTTTGTCTTGAGGAATTTTCTACTTCTCCTGAAATATTCTCTCTTAATTTTTCTTTCATCTCCTCTTGTTTTATGGTGTCAGTTTCCAGTAATCCCAAGTGCGACACAATTGCCGTGATGATTAATTATTTTATAACCTGGTTTGGTTAGGCCACGAGCTTTTCGATTAGCCGTTAAGTCACCTAAAATCGTTGGGCGGAAATGAAGTCAAACTGGACAATTTTAAGCGAGTACATAACTTTCAACACAGGAGGCCCAAATGTAAACAAAATGGATTTATATCTTTTCTATGACCGGTTTGATTGAAGAAATAAAACCTGAATTTTGGACACGTTAAAGATGACGCAATAATTTAGCAAGATGACATCACCCCCACCGATATCCTGAATTTAGATATATAAAAATTAGCAAATTTTTAAAAAAGTAGTCAGTTAGTCGGTCAGTTGTCAGAGGTTTGCACTCAGAGAGTTCTGTCGGGCTGAGGGGGGCACGTGTTTCTTTCTGTCTGTTCATAGACCCTGACAGACTCTCTCTCTCTCTCTCGCTCGCTCGCTACTGTATGCAGTCTGAACATCGAATCATAAATGATTGTTAATTGTTGACTGAGAGTTCTTCTTGTTTTTGAGTTGCCAACACTAAGGAAACTTTGTTCCAATGGATCACCCCGACCGTCAGAAAAAAGTTCCGAGTAGATTGAGTCATTCTTTGTCTGCGGATCTTTCAAACACAGCGTGGGCACAGACAGGATTGATAAACGAACTATCCGGAAATGTGAATATATATTATTATACAAGTATTTGTAGGTTTCCTTTCTCCAAGCGTTCTAATTCTGCCTTGATTTGGTAGTTCCATTCTGTCTGACAGTTGTCGTTTGCCGCTTTTCATTTCTATCATGGTGCTTTTTTCTACGCCAAATTCCATCCCTATTTCCTGACTGTATATTCTGATTATGTCTATCAGAAGTTCATGAATATTACGTTATTTATCTTTTCCGGTGATTTAGAAAGTTTGTTTCCGGCTGTGTATTTCCTAAGTATGTAGTTTTATATTATCATTATTATTTACTCTTTTAGAGTTATTGCCATCAGCGTTTGCTGATGGTTTTTCACTGGCGTTTCAGTGATAGCAAGTCTCATCAAGTCTCCAGGACTCTTCTCAGTATTCTGGCCGTTCTCTGTGATGCTGTCATTTTGATAGTCTCTACTCGTCCGCCAACTTCCAAGTCCTCCAGGCCTTTTAATAATCCTTTAGTTATTGTGCCAAAAGCACCAATCACAATTGGTGCAATCGTCACTTTCATGTTCTACAGCTTTTTCAATTCTCTAGCAAGGTCGAGGTACTCATCCTTCTTTTCACATTATTTCAGTTTTATTCTGTGGTGAGCCGGGACAGCAAAGTCGACAATCTATGCAAATTCTCTTTTTTTTTTTTGTTGTTGATTATTATTAGGTCTGATCTTCTGACCGAGATTAGGTGATCTGTGTGTATGTCAAAATCCTATAGGAGTTTATGTGTGTCATTTTCTAGGGCAGGTGCTGGGTTGTGCATATACCATTTGTTCGTATGGTCAAATTTAAATTTCTTGTACATCTCCCAGTGGATCACCTTGCCCACCCAGTCGTGTCTAGTCTTATACTCCTTCTGTGCTAATTTGCTGCATTCGCTTATTATGGGATTGATGGTTTCATCTCTGTCACCACATAGCCTACATTTGCTATTTTGTTGCGTCTTATCTATTTTCGTTTAGATATGAGTGGTTCTTATGGCGTTGTTTTGTGCTGCTATTAGGAGAGATTCTGTTTCTCTCTTAAAGTTTCCTTTTCTTAGCCACGTCCAGGTTTTCTGGTGTGAGATGTTGTTTACGAGTCATTTAAAACGCCCATAGAGTTGTTTTTCTTCCCATTTTTCCCTAGTTATATGTCATTCTGTTGTCCATCGTGTTGTCAGTATTGTTTCTGATGGCTGTAAACAGTCCTCCTTCTTGCTTTTTTATGTAGTTTTCGCGTCGTTTATTATCATTATTATTATTATTATTTACTCTTTTAGAGTTTTTCACATCAGTACTAGCTGATGATTTTTTTACTGGAGTTTGAGAGACAGCAAGTCTCATCAAGTCTCCAGGACTCTTTTTAGTATTCTGGTCGTTCTCTGTGATGCTGTCATTTTGATAGTCTCTACTCGTCCGCCAACTTCCAAGTCCTCCAGACCTTTTAATAATCCTTTAGTTATTGTGCCAAAAGTACCAATCACAATTGTTACAATCGTCACTTTCATGTTCCACAGCTTTTTCAATTCTCTAGCATAGTCGAGGTACTCATCCTTCTTTTCAAATTCTTTCAGTTTTATTCTATTGTCAGCTGGGACAGCAAAGTCGACAATTTTGCAAATTCTCTTTTTTTGTTGATTATTATAAGGCGTGGCCGAGATTATGTGATCTGTGTGTTGTTGTCAAAGTCCCATCGGAGCTTATGCGTAGGCAACATCTCTACACAAGACGGAACCTCTCTAAAACTAGTAAACAAATTCACCAACCTAGGAAGCAGCGTCTCATCAACCGAAAAGGACATCGACATGCGGCTAACGAAGGCATGGACAGCTATCGATAAGCTATCGACCATATGGAAATCAGACCTGACCGATAAAATGAAACGCAGTTTCTTCCAGGCAGTGGTCGTATCGATACTGCTGTATGGATGCACTACTTGGACGCTAACTAGACGGCAAATACACAAGAATGCTGCGAGCAATATTGAACAAGTCCTGGCGGCAACACCCCATATTTACCCACAAGGCCACACCCCACAAGGCACCAACTATACGGCCACCTGCCTCCCATACCGAAAACTATCAAAGTTAGACGAACCAGACATGCAGGACACTGCTGAAGAAGCAGAGACGAGCTCATAAGTGATGTTCTCCTATGGACCCCCACATATGGCGGGGCAAAAGCAGGACGGCCAGCTCGAACATACATTCAGCAGCTCTATGAGGATACGGGATGTAGCCCTGAAGACCTGCCAGAGGCGATGAACGATAACGAGAAGTAGCGAGAGAGGGTCAGGGATATCCGTGCTAGCGGCACGACATTATTATTATTATTATTATTATTATTATTATTATTATTATTTTACTCCTCACGAGTTTTTCACTCTAGTTTTAAACGGTAGTTTTTCACTGAAATCTGAGCGACAACAAGTTAACTCTAGTCTACAGGGGTACTATGGTTTGGATGGTCTGGATTTTTCAGCTTCTTCATCACTTTAGGAAAATCCAGGTATTTGTACGTCAGCACATTCACCCGAACGTGTATATATGTTCATATGTATCTCTGCGGGTTTGCATTCACGCTTGTATGTGTATGTGCGTGTGAATATATCTACTTCAGCGCTCGTCTCACTGTATAACATTAAGACGACGGCCATTAAAATAGATATTCACTTACATAAAATATATCTCGTTAATTGTCCAAATGCATTTCCCTACCCACAGGCTCAAGTCTAAATCCAAATGTGCTGATATCAAAAACTTGATGCTTAGCAAAATATCATTAATGGGATTTGAATGTAGAGACCAACTATTGTATCTAAGTTAATCATTAATTCATCTTTCTTATAAGTTTTAATTCCTAATTCCCCTTTTTGGCGCCAAATTGAACTTAGATTTTATCTCTGACATATTTATTGATATAATAATTCCTAGTTAAATGCCGACCAATTTTTACCAGGGAAAATTTATATTAATCTATGATTTTGAATATTCTTCTAAATATTTAAGATATCAAAAAGTTCTTTAAAATACCGTAATCTGTAAAGTTTTATTTGATACATGAGAGGTGCTATAAAAAGAAATAATCTCTGATATCAAAGAAAAAAACGTTAAAAAATATAATATAATTCTTACATCTAAGGCTGTTTTAGTAGAACCATTTAAAAATGAATAAAATTTTAGTGTACCTTTAAGGAAATATTGTTATTCTATGTCTATAACAAAATTGTGTTTGTGTGTGATTTTTTGAATCTGCCTTGGTTATTTGGATTGTAGAGGATTTATTAAGCGCAATATAAGTAAAAGTAAAGTTGTCTCCCTTTAGTCGAGAGCGACCTGAAGGCTCTCTTTTCAATAGCTACTACACCGAGGAGTAGGGGAGGGCACTACTTTCCCTTGATTACTACACTTTACCCTTGATACGTACCTTATAATGCTGAGTATTAAGCAAGGAGTATCAAGTACCATTTTTTAAGTCTTTGGTATGACTCGACCTGGGATTGAACCCCGGTCTCACGGGCTATTGACGAAAAGCGCAATACATTGGGTTATTTATTTGAAAAGTATCAGTACCCATGTGCTTGTGTAATTTGTGGATCCATTTGATTCCTTGTTTACTTCGTATGTGTACGAAACAGAAACCTGTGCCTATATGGACGTATATGATGTTGTCTAAAGTGTGACCGGGCTGATTCAAGTTTTTGGCCAAAGAGGATTATGGGCATTTGTTTGCAGATGACTTGCTTGTAGTTGTTAAATCTTAGGCGAAAGCCGGTGCCTGTTTCCCCAACGTAACCTCTGATGTAACATTTTGTTCAAAAAACGTTGTGTATTACGCCGGGGCCATTACAAGAAAGATTAGGGGATCAGATTATATTGAGGTTTTGGTATATGTTTAATATATATATATATATATATATATATATATGAATGTGTGTGTGCCCTATAAAACTTTAAATATGTTATATGAATAAATTGTTAATATATTCCTTTTTTGACCGACATCATACATAAGTCCTTGCATGCTTTCCGCAGTGTCTGTTTTTTTTTTCAGTAAATTCATTATTGACCTGATCTGCTCAGCCTTTCGAACACTGAACTATACACAGAGGTTTATGTTTGAATAATTTTCACCCAACACTTACCATTTGATTAAACTTAATAAATCTGATATTTCAAACATTACCTTTAGACGCTATTTGTTAGCGGAGTTGAGATCCCTTTGTTCACCGCCAGGTACCTGGGTTAGTTGACATTGTCCGAGTCGCTGGAAAAATGAACATCGGAAGAAATATATGAGATACCGCTTGGCCAAACAAAAGTGTATTCATCACAAATATTTTGTTTCTTGCCTTTAACCCCAAGGATTACAGCAGAAGCAAGAATTGGGAAACTGGATAAAAACATTGTCGCTTGTCAGAGTTGTAATGTATGTGATATGTGAGAAGAATCTGAAACAGCTTGTAGCTTTAATTAATGAGGTGCTAGGAAGTTATCAATGTGACCAGGTCAGGGTCTTTGTAGAATCCTAGCGGCGGGAAAACGTCTGTCGCCATATTTGTAACCAAGTGCTCCGATGTAAATGATGGGACTTTGTTTGAACCGGGTCAGGGGTTACACTGAACGAAAACAGCATGTTTCAGCCGAAACAAAGACTTTATAAATGCACATCAATAATATAAATGCTATTTACAAAAATATATGGAGATAGATAGATAGATAGATAAAATTGTATGTATACCCTTACGAATGTGCAATCATTCATATTCCCCGCACATTCAATTATATCTATCTATCTCTCTCTCTATATATATATATATATAATTCATGGAATGTAGACTGCAGTCTAAATTCCATGAATTAAATATATATACATATATATATATCATCATCATCATCATCATATCGTGCTGGCAGCACGGATATCCCTGACCCTCTCTCGCCACTCCTCCCTATCGTTCATCGCCCTATGTAGGTCTTCAGGACAACAACCTGTATCCTCACATAGCTGCTGAATGTACGTTCGTGCTGGTCGTCCTGCTTTTGCGCGGCCGTGTGTGGGGATCCATAAGAGTACATCTCTTATGAGTTCATCTCTGCTTCTCCAGCAATGTCCTGCATGTCTGGTTCGCCTAACTTGAATAGTTTTCGTGATAGGGGGCAGGTGGCCGTACAGTTGGTGTCTTGTGGGGTGTTGCTGCCAGGACTTGTTGAGGATATATATATATATATATATATATATATTTATTATTATTATTATTATTATTATATAATAGCTCTATCCTAGATATTGAGCACTCTCCATATTATATTGCACTTGGTTCGACACAAACCCACAAAGTGATTTAGTGAAAACCAACACTGTTATAATATATATATATATATATATATATATATATGTATAGAGTATCATCATCAAGTCATACTTATGGTACGGAGTCCCTGGACTCTCTCTCTCTCCATCCATCCCAATCATTCAACGTTTTTGCATGACCTCCCAGACTGCATCCAGTGTCCATTCAGAGTTTATGTAAGTCTTTGCTGGTCAGCAAGGTGGATGAATCCAAAATCGGATCAACTGTGCGCTTCATCGGATAGAGGAAATTTATATATATATATATATATATATATATAGTGAACGAGACAGAGATAGATAGATAGATAGATGTAATATCTAAAAAGATAATTTAGTGATCTAATAATCTGGTAACAACGTTCAATACCCAAGATATGATTATTTGTATATATACATATAAATAGATTAAGGCGATTAAATAAATCACAACAGTCAGTTCGTCTGATCATCGGGCGATAATAATCGAGAAAACGTGAAACAGACGTGCTAGATATGCTTGCATTTTTAAGAATATATATATATATATATATATATATATATTGTCATCCACAGACAAACTGTTTCGTTGTATCACAACTCTTCAGTGAGACTAGATAAGTAGGACGCTTGAAGCTGGGATTGAAACCCGCCCAACTTTACGTTAGACTTAGTATCAGAAGCTAGACCTACAAGCGTACCACGTTGGCTAGTGGATTATAAGGTATTATGCTGCAGCAGCAGCAGCGGCGTTCGTTTGTTTACATTTTTATACCTTATCGGATACCAGCGTGCTCAATTCGTACGAAGAGCTTTGCATTATATATAATACATACCCATATATATATATATATATATATATATATACCCTATATACCAATATATATAGATATATAAAACAAAGGTAATGTCTAATAATTCACTCTGTCCTTTCACTCACAATAGTTTACATATGTGCCATACCTATTTGTTTAATCGAAGTATATATATATATATATATATATAAGAAAAAGAAAGACAGTGTGTAAAATCAGATTAACAAGATTCGCTACATGGATAATGTAATCAGAATTCATTTTTTAGGCAACAAATATGAAAAGTATACGTAAGAAAGACCGAAGTGAGCTGGGTTTGTTTTTTTTAAATACTGTTTACATTTCACTTCGTTCTAATGCGCTTGTCAAGGGCATGAATATATCTGTTCTCCCCCATAACTTTGTGTTCAATAGCCTTGTTTAGGCAACCTATCTCGGAGAAAGAAACCTCTGAATTTAAACTAGCTTCATTCTGCTTTAAAACTGACTTTTTGTCACACCCTATTCATGATGGAAGGGTTGAATAAATATATGCGTGCACCGTATCTAAATAGAATGATATCACTGTGAAAACTCTATTTGAAGTGCTATCTTTTCGATATCTTCTAGAGTAGACGAATCAGAATATATCACTGTCGGTAAATATCGCATCTCTTTCTTCGGGTTAAGAGTAGGCTAGTATTAAAAACTCAATAGAAATATTCCTCACAATGAATTTCGTCTTTGGTATAAATGGAAAATATATCATAGACTTTGACGCCTTTATTCCTCAATACGAACCACATGCCCGTCACCTGGGAGGCGCTAATTAATGGACTTCACCGCTGATAAATATCGGAATTATCATAAGAAGTTCAGGTAAGTATCACTTCTATTACGGCAATTCCATTCTCTTTTCTCCATTGCCAAGATAGTTAGATCAATGTCTGATATCTATTCCGCCGGAAAAACTCGTGCATTTAGGCAAGTCTATGAGTTGTGGAGCAAGTAAGAAACGGTTTCCAAGTTGTAAAGAGCGTATAAATACTTAATAATCTTCGTACTGTGTTATGTACCCTTCATTAACGACATATAAAAAGCACCGGGTCCCTTGGAACGCGGGAAACGCATTCTTCCCTAAAAGTAACTTGATTAGGTTTCCTAAGAAAATGCAACGTTTCATTATGTACGATCACACAATAAAAATAACGGGCTTCACGCTGATGGCATTCGAAACAGGTTGAACAGAATACAGCAAAGAAATAGAAATAGTATTCGATGCTCCGAAAGTAATGACTCTTGTTTATTTTCATGGAAAGTATTCACGAAACATAGAACTAAGTAAACATATGACATGGCCAAAAAAAAGAAGAAAAAAAATCTGCACCGACGGAGATGACCCATTTTCTTTCTTTCTTTCTTTCTTTTTTTTTTTTTTTTTTTTTCGTTTTTCGAGAAGGGTTCGTTGTCACGAAAATGTCATCTGCATCGTCTATCTTTTATCAGTTTGATTCGCACAGATGAGCTGATCGAGGGGCTCTTTACTTTCACGGGTTGACAACTGTGTGGAACGTCTTGGGAGTAGGTTCATGACTAAAAAAACAAAACAAAAAAACACTGCATAACTAGAGTTAATGACTGTTTTGAAAACGTTTTGTCGCTGAAAACTTGCCCTATCCAATGTTGTAATTTTGCTTTCTGTGCCTATTGTAGTTTCCTTGGAAATAAATAGAAAGCATTACTTTCGGAGCGACCGTACCCCTGTATTTTCCTATTCTATAGTTATATTGAAAAAAGCATTAGAAAAATTACTTTTACCTTTTTATGAGGGTAGGTGCTTATACTGATATATTATCATTTTACACCTTTCAACTTATTCGCTTTCATTTTCTTTGTTTAATGGCACTTCAACCTTCGTGGGTTATGTAAAACCAGAGCTATTTTTGTAGAAGACCAGTAATGGTACTTTATTAACTCGTAACTGTGTATAAATTGTTTGTATTATATAGGACTACTTGATATCTTATAACTGATCGCAAGAACTTTAAAAAAACAGCTACACAAAAAGTATATATATATATATATATATATATATATATATATATATATATATATATATCATGAACGCAGTTAGCTAATATCCGATGCTGACGCGGCAGTTCTGGAGATTTGTAGATTTTAGCGCACTCCTTCATAATCATTACTCCCAGGTCTACGCTTGGCTTTCAGCTATTCCATTCACTTCGTTTAAATTCAAGCGTCATCTATTTCTCCCCTTCAACCAATCATTCTTTCTTCTATTAAACCTGTTCCTTTTTTCTTCGCTAAATCAGCGACGTTAACTTTAACCACAAAATAAATCTCTCTTGAACACTTTATAGAAGACTGAGTCCATTGTTCTCCTTAGATCGAAGCGCTCGGCTGTGAACAAGACGTATCGTTGTTAGGTCATAGTAAAACACATTCTCGTTTCCGCCTTCCTTTTGTCCAGATGGATTGCAAAGGACAAAACACAGTGAAATAACTGTAAACAACATTCTAACTATGCAAAGGAAACTATATCACCTATGTAACATCTTTTCGTATCATCTTTCCCAAGAGTCTCTTTATTGCAAGGCTTGAGAATAGTTTGATCTTACTTGTACAAATCATTATATCAAAAGCAAGCATAATGATGATAAGATTATATTCCTACGAGATATCCACCTCGTTATATTGTATTTCACTTTATTTGTCATCAGATAAACACGTTCTAGGCTTTAAAAGATTTATCAGTTATTTATATTTCATATCGCCGAAATAACCACCTGCTAACTTCAAACCTTTCAGAATATCCAACGTTAGATTGACGAACAATGGTTTGTTTGCTTGCTTGCTTGCTTGCTTTTTCTGCACGTCAATCCTTGTCAGCTTATTTTACGCTGAAGTCAATTTTATTTACACAGTCAATTATATAGTTTCAAGTAACTTTTCCTATTTAATAATAATCGTTCTTAAACAGTTACAGCTACTTGTTATTCTCTAGCAAGGTCGAGGTACTTATCTTTTTTTTCACATTCTTTCAGTTTTATTCTTTGGTCAATTTTCGACAATTTTGCAAATTCTCTCACTCTTTTTTTTTTTTTTTTTTTTTTGTCGATTATTATTTGGTCTGGTCTTCTGGCCGAGATTAGGTGATCCGTGTGTATGTCATAGTCCCATAGGAGTTTATGTGTCATTTTCTAAGGCAAGTGCTGGGTTGTGCATATACCATTTGTTTGTATAATCAAATTTAGATTTCTTGCACATTTCCCAGTGGATTATCATTCATTCATTCATCCATTTATTTGCTTGTTTGTTTGTTTTATTTTTTTTTTCATTTACTTGTTTATGCCTTTTTATTTTGGTTTATAAATATAAAAAACATAAAATAGAATAATAATAATAATAATAATAATAATAATAATAATAATAATAATAACAACAACAACAACAACAATAATAATAATAATAATAATAAGCAAATGCAGGAAATTTGCACAAAAAGAGAATAAGACGAGACTCAACTGAGTGGGTAAGAGGATTCACTGGGAATTGTGCAAGAAATTTAAAGTTGCCCATACGAACAAATGTTATATGTACAACCCAGCATCTGTCCTGAAAAATGGGATAAACTAACTCCTTTAGGATTTTGAGATAAAAACGGATCACCTGATCTCAGCCAGCCGACCTGACCTAAGAATAAAAAACATAAAAAAGAGAACTTGCAGCGGCTGACCACAGAGTGAAATCGAAAGAAAGAGAATAGAAAGATAAGTACTTAAACCTTGCTAGAGAGCCGAAAAAAACTAAGGAACAGGATAATCACGGTAATGCCAATTGTAATTGGTGTTCTCAGTACGGTCACTATATGATTGGTACAGGGACTGAAGGACTTAAAAATAAGAGGACAAGTTGAGACCATCCCAATTACGGCATTATGAAGACCGGCCAGAATACTGAAAAGAGTCCTGGAGATTTATGGAGACTTGCTGTCACTCAGACTCCTGTGAAAGACCATCAACTATCGTTGTTGGGAAAAACTCAAATGGAATAAACAGTAATAATAATAATAATAATAATAATAAATAAAAGCAATTCACGTAAAAAATCGCACGCTATAAACTAGATCATCATTCCCAGCATGCAACACGAACTAGATCACCCTTCCTATCATGCTCCACGCAACAGTACAAAAAAGGGAAACTCATCTCGTGGAAGCCTCTCGATCTGATGATCGAACAGGCGAGAAAATGACAGTCACCAAGCACAGATGACCCTGTGTCTACGCTCACCTAACTTTTCTCTCTCTCTCTCTTTCTTTCTCTCTCACTCTCAATATCTATCTATCTATTTAGATAGATAGATAGATAGAGAGAGAGAGAGAGAGAGAGAGAGAGAGAGAGAGAGAGAGAGATGCACACAAATGTTAACTCCTTGACAATGTTTCTCAACACATAAAGTATTGCAGAAACATTCATCTACATCACATGCTAGAAATCCATTCCTACCGGCGATTTTTCGGCTAGTTTTCGTCAGATTCAACTTATTTCACACCTTTGCCGCACCTAACAATTCACATAACCTTCGGAAATCTTGTTGGTATAGAACATTTCTAAGAGTTTCTTTTTAAAATTAACAGAATTTCTCTGTTAACGAAATGTGAGCAGCATCCTAACCTTTACGTATCAGCCATAGGTCAGTTTCCTCATTAACTGACGAGAACAGTAAGAATATTAATTTGAGACACTGAAGACATAAGGGTTCTTTTTATTAGTAACACACGAGAACAAGTTAGGCTATCAGAGAAGAAGGTTAACTTAATTAAAAAATCAAATGAATAAGGTTTTCAAACCAGGTTTTATGGCTAATTTTATTTAGTTATTTGTGATTTTCACGTTGTATTAATCTGTTTTTAACTAATTGCAGCCTTACGTGTTCATGTGCTCGTCAAAGTACTTTTATGTGTTCTCTCAATAACAGATAGATATACAAAGAAAAAAAATGGCCGTGTGCATAGGAAAGGTGGGAACCAGGTGTGGAAGGTGAGAGGTGTGGGAAAATTGTTTTATAAAACCTAAAAGTAGAAAAAAAGAAAAAGAGAAAGACGGGAAAGGCTGGAAGAATTGAAAAGTGGGAACGACGATATAAAATGGTTCGTAAAACAGTATTTAGCAAGTGTGAATATTTATCAATGGGTTCAATTCACATTTGGTGATTCGTATTCGTAGCTTTACAGTAAGGTAGTACAAAGATGAATTAATAATTAGCAACCTCGTATTTTACGTGGACAATGTCATGAATTGTATATATATAAAACGTTAAAAAGAAATAATGCTGCCTATATATATATATATATATATATATATATATATATATATATAGGCAGCATTATTTCTTTTTAACGTCTTCAATTACATAGAAAAGACACTTCGTTTCTGCTAATTTAATTCTTAATCTGTTCAAGTTTTTATATGAGTTGTTTGACATGGGGATGGAATGAATTTAAAAAGGTCCTGTATTTTAGTAAAGGTCTTCTCTTCCGTAAATTCTCCTCGAACTTGTTATTTCATATAGACCCAATATAAATATATACGATTCGTCATTGCATTTTCATAATTAATTTTTATCCCCGAAAGTTCTTGGAAAAATATGGCGCCTTCTTGAATCCATGGTATCCAGAAGTCAAACGACTTGTATGAAAATTTGCACCGATCCAAGATAAAAGAGGCGGAAACGCCATGATGTACTATTAGATCAAATATATATATATATATATAATGTTTAACGAAAGGTTAGGGTTTAAAAAATACACTCATTATGGGTCTCACTTACACTCATATTCTCTTTCTCTCTTACTCACACACAGAGACACACATTATGTTTTTTTTTCTTTCACTCATCATTCCACTATTTCTCACTAATTTTGGGAGTCCGTTTCACTCATACCACAGCCTAAAAAATTATAACTCTCTCTCTCTCTCTCTCTCTCTCTCTCTCTCTCTCTCTGCCTCTCTAACCCACTTGGCCCTTTTTATTTTCATAGGGTTAAAAATTCATAAATTAATTGATTCAAACGAGCTGATCAAATTTAAAGAAATCTAGTTCGCATAATATATATATATATATATATATATATATATATATATATAATCGAATCCTTATTGTTTGGGAGTTTCTTTTTTCTTTTTTTCTTTCAAGAGCCTTTATGTTTTGTTTTTTGTTTTGCTTTGTTGTTTTTTTACGTTACTATCTTGAAATTTGTTGATAATTTTTCCAAAAGAATTATTTGTATTATACTGAGTACTTTAGGTTCTCGTCCGAACTATTATCAAGGTAATTTATATGCTATTTTTAAATAAAACTTGTTTAGTATTTAAAGTAAATTATTTTTTTCATTTTTGCTTTTATTACTAAAGTGAGGTTTGTTTTTATCACCAAGGAGATGCTAAGCAGCAGTGGCAGTTTATTTTTAAATGTTTCTATTACATGAAGTAGAATTAAATTGGTTCTATCGTTTGAAATATGGATTGTTCTACTTTAAAAACTTTACCATATTATCACTAGTTAGACCGTAATATATATATATATATATATATATATATATATATATATATATATATATATATATATATATATATATAAGTTGTGGCCCTACGCTTAGAAAAAAGTGCACCAAGTACAAACAAGATAAGAACATTGAGGGATATGATTAACTATCTATAAAGGTAAGGAATTCTTTTTAGGGTTTATATCCCGAAATTTTTAAAAATAGTACTTCGAATATATATATATATATATATATATATATATATATATATATATATAACAGTCTATGACTTCAACAGAGACCCTAAAATCATTATACTACAGAAGGTCGATTAAACACTACATCAGTTATAGAAACTCTTGGTGAGAGATGGATATTACGTCCGGGAAACCCTTACCTCCAAATGTACCAGACCCCTTATTAAACCACAGTAAAAACTACATTTTCACCTTCAAACATTAACACGCTCATTTATTAACTTCCATATTGAAAATACCGAAAAATTTCATTATTTGAAAATTGATTTCTTTTTTATATTCTGATCTTTTTTCTATTTTGACATTTGAGAGTATCTATCAAATCCTGCAAAATCGAATGTCGAAGCTGTCAAACTAGAGTTCAGGTTTCATTCACATTAATGCCGATATATTGGCATGCACTTGCCGTTCCGGTTTGAAATGAAAACAGTCATAAAATAAAATCTTTTGATGAAGGTCTAAAGCCGAAATTCCTTGGGATTAACAAATCAATCAGTCATATATATATATATATATATATATATATATATATATATATATATATATATCAAGTATAGATAAATACAAGCAGGTCCTCTCTATAAAGTATTAAAGAAAAGAAATGCTCAACTATATTATTGTAACAGCTATAAAATAGTATTAATAATGATAATAGGACTGGAGGACTTGGAAGTTGTCGGACGAGTGGAGAGTAACCAAACTACAACATTATTGAGAACGGCCAGAATACTGAGAAGACTCCTGGAGACTTGAGGAGACTTGAAGAGACTTGCTGTCACTCAAAATCCAGTGAAAGGCCATCAGCTAACGCTGATATGAAAATTTCTAATGAGTAAGTAATGATGATAATAATAATTGCTCCCCCCAGCAATAAGCAGAGGGGAACAAAATGATAGCTATTTTCGGCAGAGAGCAAATATTTTTAAAACAGGTCTTCCTATCAATATATTGTTGGAGGAGTGGTTTATTTGCAGTTATTTACTAAGTGAAACCTGGTTAAGAAAGAGATATTTCGTTTGGTTTTATGGTATATCAACTATTGTTGGTGGTTCAATGCCAAATCCTATTTATATATGTATATATTAAATATATGACTTGTAAACACTTTTTGTAGATACACATTGTAAAACCATCAAATAGTTCTATTTCTAAGAATTAAATTTAGCGTAAGTCGACAAAATTAAATGGTTCCAAGTATTGCTATGTATCCCTAACAATTCCATTAAACATCTGTCATTTTTTTACACACGGTTAAATGATCAAACAGATATATTTCAAACAATTTCGTTGAGAATAATTCGTTTGTTGGCGCTTAGTTTAAATGTTAAACCGATCTATTTAGCCCATAGATAGAACCCTATCAGATGCTACCACTCCGGGTCATGGTAGAAGGAGTACTCTGCATCCTCCAAAGCTCCAGCATTACTGAAGCCTCACCATCAGATTGCTTTGTGTCATATCTAGAACACTCGTTGGGGTGAGGTTGTTACCCTTCTGCAGAGAAATAGTTGGTGTATTCTGCAGCCCCCGATGTTACAAACACAGACACCTCGGAAGCAACCAAAAGCATTTGTTGTTCAGAATGTGAGGACGCAGTTTCTTACTGTGCAATCACCAGATTCTTGAAGAAATTTCACTCGAGTAGGCATACGACCGTGGATTTCAGTTCGTAATCTGGCGCGTATCACTCGAGTATCAGGCGAGCTCAGCATCTCACAGTCCAGAGTGGTTCGTTACCTGTATAACTTCGGCAAATCCGGTGAGTTGTATTCAGAGTGTATCAGGAGAGCTCGGTTTCTCCCAGTCCAGTGTGGTTCGTCACCTTTATGACTTCGGAAAATCCGGTGAGTAGTATTCAGAGAGTATCAGGCGATCTTGGCTTCTCACAGTCCAGTGTGGTTCGTCACCTTTATGACTTCGGCAAATCCGGTGAGAAGTATTCAGAGAGTATCAGGTGAGCTCAGCATCTCACAGTCCAGTGTGGTTCGTCACCTTTATGATTTCGGCAAATCCGGTGAGAAGTATTCAGAGAGTATCAGGAGAGTTCGGCTTCTCACAGTCCAGTGTGGTTCGTCACTTTTATGACTTTGGCAAAAGCATCCGGATCTGCGGAATTGTGTCTCGTGTTACTAAAATATTTCCAAACGTTTGACTTACATTTGTATTCGTCACTTGAAACCCTATATTTTCACGCAAAACAATTGACTCCGTGAATCGAACGGACAAACCTCGAAAGAAATGCAAATCTGTACGTTGAGTAATGATTTACAATAATTTTGTTTAGATGTAGCACAAAGTCATATGAATTATGTACCCAGTGAGACTCGAACGCACTCATGTAGATTTGCTAGTCTAACTTGCTAACCATTACACCACTCGAGGCGCCCTAATAGATAAGCTGTGTAATCGTCTTATTTTGATGGGTAGTATGCTAGCTTAGATATAAGAAAACAATTGTATTAACATTTAATAATTGCAGTTCAAAAATAAGGGAAGATTCTTCTCAATTTTCCAAAACAGGGCTTTGGTGCATTTTTGTTTTCTTTCTACAATGCCATATCAACCTTCATTGATTATCTAATGCTTTGAACAAGAACAGTAATACTTAACCAACTGCTCAGGGATTTGGGGGTTTATATCGTTCACAAAGTTAATCGTCCGAAAATAAACGCAGTTAGGATCGAATTGACTTATTATGGTGTCGCAGGCGAGCTCTTTTGCTGCTACTCCATAGGACCCCACCTCTTTGATAAATCCAAATATTCTCCCTCCAGCTATGGATAAATAGTAGGGCAGACTAGGTTCTTCAGCCTTGGTGAGGCGACTAGTCTAGGAGAAGGAAAACTCTGAATTCAAACCTGTCAAACTCCGCTTAAAAATTGACCTTGTGTCATATCCTGCCCGAGCGGAGGGGTTGGTAAAAGAAAAATAGAGGTGCCGGTGGTGTAATTGTTATCGTCGCAGGAATTGGACACGGCGACTCGAGTTCAAATACTGGACGAGACATTGCACTTCACATAGCACTAATACCCTTGGGAAAGGTATGAATCCAATTATTCTCCCTCAAGCTATAGGTAAATAGTAGGACAGACTAGGTTCTTCAGCCTTGGTGAGGCAACTAGTCTAGGAGAAGGAAAACTCTGAATTCAAACCTGTCAAACTCCGCTTAAAAATTGACCTTGTGTCATATCCTGCCCGAGCGGAGGGGTTGGGTAAATAGGACCTCTTTGATAAAGGCCCTGTTAAAAGAGCACTAGCATGTTGAAAGCCATTGTGAGTTTCTAAACAAGCAGTTATATACGAACACCCGATATTAAACCAAAAGTAATTGATTACAACATGAAGCAATATTAGCTTCAATTTTCTCAATATCGATATATTAATAATTTTTGTCACTCGGCTTTTCACGAAGAGGACATATTGACATTATATCATTCGATTAATTCAATTTAACAATCTTTTAGCTGCGGAAACTATCGGCTTGTCGAAACGCTTTTAAAATGATCTAAACTCCTAAAGGAATATACCGTTTAAAACTTATAAGGTTTCACGAAATACCTATTAAATCAAATTTAGTTTAACGATTGAAAATTAACTTTCAAATTCTCAGCTGATTCCAAGCGATGAAAATGTTAGAAAGATCCAGCTATCTGTACTATTTGGTTGAAATCTGTGCGTCTATCTGTGTGTCTGAGAATCACAGCCCAAACCAGACCTGAATGTTTCTTGACTTGATCTTAGGTTCTAACACAATCTATGTAAGGTTGACTTCTAAGGTTAGAATAGGTCAGTGGAATTCCTCAAAATATGCAAAAATATGTCATTTCTGAGGAAACGTATCGAGGTACAGGGACAGCCGTTTTGATTCAGTTTTTTGTTTAATAGCAAATTAACCTTCGTTAGTTATTTAATTCCAAAGCCATCCTTGTAAAAAAAAAATAGCTGTGGTACTATTAGACCCATAGCTTGAGGATAAAGAAAATCATACTCTTCTCAAGTGTTTTAATCCGAAAATAAACGGAATAGTCTGAAGGGATTTTGAACTTGCTTACTACGATATCACAGACCAGAACATTAGTCACTCTGCCATGTGGACCCCTCTCTATGTAAGTTTTACCCTAACGTTTGATATTTCTTCAAGTGGTCTATGCTGTGTGACATTCAACGCATCGTTAGATTATTATTATTTTACTCCTCGGGAGATTTTCATATCAGCATTAGCAGATGGTCTTTCATTGGAGTTTGAGTGACAGCAAGTCTCCTCAAATCACCAGAACTCTTTTCAATATTCTGTCCGATCTCAATAATGCTATAGTTTGGATGACCTCCACTCGATCTCTGATATCTGAGTCCTCCTGTCCCTTTACCAATCCTTTGGTGACTGTACCAAGAGCACCAATTATAATTCGTATTATTATTATTATTATTATTATTTACTCCTTTAGAGTTTTTACATCAGTGTTAGCTGATGGTTTTCACTGGAGTTTGAGTGACAGCAAGTCTCCTCAAGTCTCCAAAAATCTTCTCGGTATTCTGGCCATTCTCAGTAATACTGTCATGTGGATAGTCTCTACTCGTCCGCCAACTTCCAAGTCCTCCAGGCCTTTTAATAATCCTTTAGTTATTGTGCCAAAAGTACCAATCACAATTGGTACATTCGTCACTTTCATGTTCCACAGCTTTTTCAATTCTCTGGCAAGGTCGAAGTACTTATCCTTCTTTTCACATTCTTTCAGTTTTATTCTGTGGTCAGCCGGGACAGCAAAATCGACAATTTTGCAGGTTTTCTTTTTTTTTTTGTTGTTGATTATTCCGAGGTCTGGTCTTCTGGCCGAGATTATTATTATTATCATTACTATTATTATATTCTCTTCAGAGTTTTTCACACCAACGTTAACTGCTTGGAGTCTGTGTGTCTGTCTGTGTGTCTGAGGATCACGATCCAAAGGAGAACCGAAGTTTTGCGTAGTCTTTGGCTTGATCTTAGGCTCCATCACAGACTATGCATTGTTGGAATAAGAGGTTAATAGATCTATTCATCTATCCTTTACCGCCACGGACAGAATGAGACACAAGTTCAATTTTAAGCGGAGTTACAGCTGCTTCGAATTTAGAATTGTCATCTTCCAAAACTTGTTGCCTAATCAAGGATCAATAATAAGCTAGACCGAGTTCTTTAGCCTCGGTTAGGCAACCAATTTGAATCCATTTACCGTTCACCAGCTATGGTTGTCGCCGAATGGATTCATATCCTTTTCAAGAGCATTAGCACCAAGTGAAAGACAAACAGCCTCATCCAGAATTTTAACTGAATACGTCGATTCCATAAATAAGCGTTACACTTATTGTAAGTTAGTGGACTTTCACGGAAATAAATGTGCACCATAGCCATAATAAACGCCATGTGTGAAATGGACATAGCATACCGATGTGAAATATACATATATATAACATGGAACATAGGAATCTCGAAACACGAAAAACACTTACGACTTCTCAGTTCAGGTACGAAACTTTTCATTACCTTCGAGTATAAAGGTTCTTCGACATAAGGAGAGAGATACACATTCTTTCTATTCTGGCTTTTTCATCTGCCCCCCCCCCCAGCATCCATCAGGTGCGGGGCCCGTAGTGCGCAAATTCGTCTCGCCTCTGCGAGCCCCGAAGGTCGACCCTTCTCGTTCGGTGTCTAGTCTCAACTAAACTTACTGACCATTTCAAAATCCCCCAAATCCTCCGCGCACTTCCGATGCGTGACGTCACCCGCACTCTGTAGCCCCGTTTCCCATCTGGACTATTGTGACATCTCTGAGTGATACGTCTGCTCCGCCCGCGCGCGTGAACACCTGCGTTAATGTCGCACCTTAGTAACCCATGCACTGAGCCGAAAGGTTCTCAGCCTAACTAAACCCAAAGGCATAAAACAAAATCCCTCGGCCATTATATTACAAGTGAAAATATGACATTTATGGAGAAACTTTGTGAAATAAAAGGATCATCCAAATAAATTTCCCCAAAGGTGATATTCCTTCTGGTGTTAAATGTTGGGTTACAGACAATTGGCAAGAATTATAGCACAAGATCACTTAAAAATTTTTGATTTAGCAAGAAATAAACAAATGACAGATAAGATACAAAAACATTTTTTATTTAATGGCTGCACATTCTGGATTTCCAAATATTTAATCCAACCGAATTTTCAAATATCTAATCCAACCGGATTTCCAAATATTTAATCCAACCGGATTTCCAAATATCTAATCCAACTGGATTTCCAAATATTTAATCCAACCGGATTTCCAAATATTTAATCCAACCGGATTAAATCATTTTAATTAATGATGTAATTCTTTTCAAAGCTATGTAGGGAAAAATATACGTGAAAAACCCTATGTGAAGAAAAATATAATAGAATAACCATACGTAGAGAAAGATATAAGTGATTAACCTTATTTAGAGACAGATACAATTGAATGACCCTATGTAGAGAATGATAAAATGGAATAACCTTATGTAGAGAATTATATTATTGAATAACCCTTAGTAGAGAAAGATAAAATTGATTAACCTTATGTAGAGAAATCCATAATTTAATAAACCTATGTAGAGAAAGATGCAATTAAATAACCCTAAGTTGAAAAAGATGCAATAAAATAACCCTATGTAGAGAAAGATGCAATTTAATAACCCTATGTTGAGAAAGATGCAATTGAATAACCCTATGTTGAAAAAGATGCAATTGAATAACCCTCTGTTGAGAAAGATGCAATTTAATAACCCTATGTAGAGAAAGATGCAATTGAATAACCCTATGTAGAGAAAGATGCAATTGAATAACCCTATGAAGAGAAAGATGCAATTGAATAACCCTCTGTTGAGAAAGATGCAATTTAATAACCCTATGTAGAGAAAGATGCAATTGAATAACCCTATGTTGAGAAAGATGCAATTTAATAACTCTATGTTGAGAAAGATGCAATTGAATAACCCTCTGTTGAGAAAGATGCAATTGAATAACCCTATGTTAAAAAAGAATTGTCCTCGCGGTGTAATGGTTAACGCGATGGACTACGGAATCGTAGTACGCGAGTTCGTACTCCAGTCGCGCTATTACGTTCACTTTCGGGCAAATACCATTGGAAAAGGTATGAAACCCCTTATCCTCTCAGCTATGGGTTAAATAGTACCACTACTGTTCTTCTAGGAGAATGGCTTTGGCATTAAATAACCTAAAAAGAGTTGATATGCCATTAAACAAAGAAACCAAACTGAAACCTTGATAGCTACTCTGTAGAGTCTGATGACAAAATGAACATAAATTTTTTTAATGAAAACTTTTTTGATTGTGACGCATAACATAGAACCATGGCCAATTCTATCTAAAATACTTCAGACTGACCCTGTTGAAAATTCCAAAATGAAAATTGGTCATAGACAAATAGACTAATATCGCTTGTTGGGAGATTGCAAAACGTTGAAACAGCCAGCAGCTATAGACGGTGGCCAGCGATGTCTAACTCCTTCTAAAAGAGTTCCGACTTCGTATGGTAAAATATTTTCGTGAAGACTCTAGTAAGTTGTTAGAGATGCGGTGGAACTCTCCTCTCATTACCATAGAAATATGGTGCTGGAGGCAACGAAAAAGTCTGAAGTGTTAGATTCAAAGAACAATTAGAAAAAACATTACAGAAATATCTTCCATCAGTAAACGAGTTCCTGTCTTTCAAACAAAGCAAGTCACGCAAAGTTGGATGAAATCGGAGTCGGGTTGAAGAAATAAATACCAAAGTCTACAAAACGCCTCAAGTTGAAAATGTTTCTGATAGTCAAGTAAATTGTCTTTCATTTAATGAACATGCAAATCTTGTCGGATTAACTCTTCCGAATTTGAAATATTTTCCGTTTTGTTTTTCAGATGCGCCATTGTCACCTCACTTTCTTTCTGCTCAAATCTTAATTCTTATTATTTTGTTTGTTTTTCTTTTAATTTCATTGCTTGAAACGGAAGCGCTTTCGTCGGTAACAATTAAAATATTTTATTATGCAAAATATCAGTGTTAATACCTTCGTTAGCAACAAAGATATAGTCGTGATTTTTTCAGAACGTTGATGAATAGTTTTGTTTAAGTTTGTTTTTGTTTATTGCAGAGTGGTGGAGGGACTCAAAAGTGCCCTAAGGAGTTATTTCCCTTCCCAATTTTTTTTTCGCGCTAATAAACACATGATCAGAAACACAAAACAAATAACCTTCTTCCCGCTTTGGTGAATAAATGAGTCATTAAACAATTGCTCATCAGTTTCTCAAACAGCACCTTCCGTTGACACGGAAGTTGTATTATCTTGATTTCCTTTGTATAAACGATGCAAATTCATTTGAATTATTTTCAGCAACAACTGATAGAAAGAAAAAAAATGCCTAACAAATAAGTGATAATAACTCACAATTCTCAGCAAATCAGCTCATTTTCTTCAAGGAATTACATTTACTAGTATTACATGTATAGCACATTTCGTTCAATATTGTCTACACTATCCCAAGAAGGTGTTCAAATCCCAATAAAGGCCATCTTTTAAATCTTTCTCTTAAGCAATCGTCCCTTTAATAGTACTAAGAATACGCAATATGTATGCCCCCTTAGAGAGGGGTAAAACATCTACAAAAGTGAGTGTATGACACTAAACTGCATCTGATGATAAGGCTCCAACTCTGGATATTTAGAGAGTATGGAGTGCCCTTTCATTGCCATTACTCTCAGGTCCACCCCAAGCCGGATATAGTACCAGTCATAGTCACATCTATGGCTTAAGTCGATTTGTTTAAAATTATTCGTATTCTATTGGACCATCAGCAAAAAAAAATAATTTGTTGGTACACAATTCTATGATTTCAAGAATTTCTTCTTAGTAATTCTCACACAGATCTATTTTGACTTATAGATGTGACCCTTACAGGTATTACAACATCTGTTGCGAATGGAATTGATAATAATAGCTTAATGTTTACTCCACACTTCAGAGTGCAGGATGGAGATAAGTGTTTTGCCTTGGACATCTCTTGTTTTAGCTACATCTTATAGTAAGGCTTCAGTTTTGTAGTTCTGAGTGCTGAGTAATACCCCTTCATTGCCATTACTCCCAGATTGACTCAAACACAGAGTGGTGGTACCTCTAATGTTTGGGTCAATTAAATGATTTGTATTGGATAGGATTGAGAACAAAACACTTTCAGAAACAACAACGCAAAAATGTAGATATGAATTTATAATGAACGAGATTAACTAACCACTACGCCAAAAATAACACTAGAGGGGTATATTTTATGATATGCAATTGAAATCAATCAGACTATTTATTAATCAATAATTTACTTGAAAAGTTGCGAACACTGCTATCACTCCTGTCAGCTGGTGGTGGGGGGCTATAAAATACACCTACACAGCAGAACACCCCCCCAACGAGCGTCCTGGGTATGACATTAAACAATCTGATGGTGAAGATCCAGTAATGCAGGGGATTTTGGAAATGCGGAGTACCCCTTGATTGACATTGCTCCCAGGTCCACTCTGGCTCGGAGAGGTAGCACCTGATACGGTACTATCTATGAGTCAAATAGAGCTGCTTGATATTTAAACTGAGTGCAAACAAATGATTGACATTTAAATGTGTGTAAACAAATGACTGACGTTTAATTGAATTGTTAGTGATACATAGCAATACTTGGAACCATTTAACTTTGTTGACTTATTCTAAAATGAATTGTTTGAAATAGATCTGTTTGATCATTTAACTGTGTGTATTTAAAATGTGTTGACGAGTCATATATTTAATATATATGTAAAAACAGGATTTGGCATTGAATAACCAGAAATGGTTGATATGCCATAAAAACCAAACTAAGCCGAACTAACACCGTTTTACGTTCTTCTGGGAAAAGAATTCTCGATATTAGAGTTGGTCGTGTTAAAAAACTGTTGTTTTTTTTTTTTGTGTGTGGGGAGGTCATCTTTTTTCTTTTTTTCGAAAGAGAAATAAGTCATTAATATTATTATTTGTTTGTTACGATTCCTCATGCATCACCTCTTTTTTTCTACTTTCTCTCATCAGCCTTTAAAAAACGGTTTTTGTCCAAAATATATACATTATTAATACAATATCTTTCTTACAGATCAAATTCTGTTAAGTAATTCTTGTTCATTTAGTTCCGAAAATATCCTCTTAAATTTTTTCTTAGAATCTTTTCCTGAAATTATTCAATTTAATCTTCTTTTCTTTTTTTTTTTTTTTTACCCTAAAGCTGTTTTTTAATCTGATTCGGCAATTTATTCAAAAATATATTACTCTAATAAAAAAAAAAATCAATTGGTCAGTAGACTTAATTTTTATATAAAATTCCCAATTCGAAAAAAAAAAATGTTGAAAAAATCTCTACAATAATTTGCAATTTTTTTTAATTATTTTAAGTTTCTATTAGATTACCTTTCATTCTTCTTTCTAGTAAAGTTGTCTCCCTTTGGTCGAGGGCGACCAGAAGGCTCCCTTTTCAATAGCTTCAACACCGAGGTGTAGGGGAGGGCGCTACTCCTTTCCCTGAATTGCTCCACTTTACCCTTGATATATACCTTATGTTGCTGAGTTTTAAGCAAGGAAGTATCAAGTACCATTTTTAAAGTCTTTGCTATGACACGACCTGGGATTGAACCCAGGTCTCTTGGACCATTGGCGAAAACTCTACCCAAGTAGTTACAGCTAATTTCTCTAATCCCTCCTTAAAACTGAAATCTTTTACTTTTTTTTTTATATTGGTCACTCTTCTTTATTTTAATGTTTCACACAAATTCCCATGTCACGGCACTGGAGTACAGACTTTACTATGATATTATATTTGAGATCTTGTGAAGGTTTTAGATATTCAAGAAAACAAACATTTGCTTCACTTGAAATAAACTTCATCATCCTATTTGCCCTCGATGAAATAGACAAAATATGATTGTCAGCTTTAAACGCCCAGCCTAATTACGGATTCCTCATTTACTTGTTTGATTGGCTTGTTTCTTCATTTATATTCATTTTTAACGTGATCCACTCGGCTGGGGGCGGGGGCAGAATACACCGACTGCATCTCTGCGAAGTGGTAAGACTCCTGCAACGAGTGTCCTAGATAACACACTAAACAATCTGATGGTGAGGATCCAGTAAGGTTGAAGCTTTGGGAATGCGGAATACCCCTTCATTGCCATTACTCCCAGGTCCACTCTGGCTCGGAGTGGTAGTACCTGATCGGGTCGTATCTATGGGTTAAATAGAACTAAACAGTGTACTTATGCTAAACTGAATTGTTTGAAATAGAACTGTTTATATGTATAAAGAGGATTTGGCATTAAATAACCAATAGTGGTTGATATGCCATAAACCAAACCTAACAAGACAAAACCAACTTTGATGTTTTTGGATCTAATCTTTACAGATATAACGGGTACACATACACACACATTTTATTCTTATATACTTTCAGTTAGCATTAGTACCGTGGTCGGTGTCCCAAAAGTAGTAGACCAGGCGGCTGGGGAAGTAGAAGACACCGACTGCATCTTTGCAGAGGGGTAGGATTCCCCCAAACGAGTGACCTTGATATGACTCTAAACAATCTGATAACGAGGATATAGTAAGGCTGAAGCTTTGGGGAATGCAGAGTACCTCTTCAGGACCATTGCTCTAAGGTCCATTCTGGTCCAGAGTTGTAGCACCTGATAGGGTCCTAGCTATGGGTTAAATGGAACTGTTTGACATTTAAACTGAGTGCAAACAGATGACTTATACTAAATTGAATTCTTTGAAATAGAGCTGTTTGATCATTTAACTGAATATAAACAAATGCATGTTCTTAGTGATACATAGCAATACTTGGAACCATTTAACTTTGTTGACTTATGCTAAATTGAATTGTTTGAAATAGAACAGTTTGATCATTTAACTGTGTGTAAACAAATATTTGATGTTTTATTAAATTGTTAATAAACTTGGAATTATTTAACTTTGTTGACTTATATTTAAAAATCAAATATATCTAATATATAAATGAATAAACCGGATTAGACATTAAATAATCTACAGTGGTTGCTATGTCATCAAACCAAACCAAACCCAAAGGTAGAAAACCTGAAGACGAATCGCCCAGTCAGCTGGGGCTGTAGAATACACTGACTGCACCTCTGCAGAGGGGTACGACCCCCCCCCCTAACGAGTGTCCTAGATATGACACTAAACAATCTGATGGTGAGGTTCCAGCAGTGCTGGAGCTTTGGGGACTGCGGAATACCCCTTCATTGCCATCGCTCACAGTTCCTCTCTGGCCCGGAGTGGTTGCACCTGATAGGGCCCTATCTATGGGTTAAATATGACTAACCGCATACTTATGCTAAAATGAATTGTTTGAGTAAACTGAATGGCTTGAAATAGAAATGTTTTTGACAATTAAACCGTACTTACATTTAAACTGCGTGCTTATGCTTAACTGAATTATTTGAAATAGAACTGTTTTTCGACATTAAAACTGTATTTACACTTAACCGAATTGTTACATACAACTGCTTGAATAGTTAGAAATGGAAACGTTTTTGACCATTAAACTGTGTACTCATGCTAAACTGAATTGTTTTAAATAGAACAGATTATTTACATAAAAATGGATTTGGCGTTAAATAACCTACAAAAGTTGATATCCCATAAAACCCCACAAACCAAACCAAACCTGAAGACGAAGAAAAAAAAAAAGAAGAAATTTGTTCTATGTATAGCGGCCATTTTTATAAGTAAATAAATGAAGCATAATTGTCTAACGTAGTATGAATTTCCTGTTTGAATCATTGATTTATTTTAACGGCTTGACAACCCACAAAGGGTTATTTTATGTCTCTAGACTATGAAATTTTATGCATATAGGCTATGGAATCAGGTTCTTTGGGCATTCATATTTACATTTTTGGTGTAAGCATTTTCTGAAAGATTTTTGCACACGATCCTATCAAATACGAATAATTTTTAAACAGACTTATGCGATCCATAAATGGGACTTTCACGGGTACTCACACTTCACGAGTTAAATACTCGTCACAAGCAGTACTCGTGAAAATTCTACTTTTTACAAGTTTACATGTACTTGTTTTATAGTACAAATTTACAAAATATCTTCCCTTTAAATTAAATACGCTTATATCATATTTTCAGGTGAGTGCTTTTATAGATAACCGTCATTTTTTTTTTGTTATTATTAATAATTTATCAGGGTTTTTTTACAATATAACAAACAGCAAACAAATTAAAAAATGATCGACTAGTTGAGATTCGATATTAAGTTTATTTCTTTCTATAATGAATAAGTAACGATGATTTTATTAAAACTGAATAATATAAAGGCTTCCTGAAGATTTATTCATTATTCATGAAAAATTACATCATTTAAAAAAAAAATAATCCCCAAAGTAAGCGGTCTTCATTTATATCTCTTAATCATATCTATCTATCTATCTTATCTATTTCAGTCTGTTCATATCTCTCTATCTCAGACAGTTCGCGTCTACCTATATTCATATCTATCTACATATCTCAGTATGTTCATAGCTATCTACTTCCGTCTCTTTCTTTATATCTACCTTCTCTTTGCCTGTTTTTCAACCTTTCTTTCTTCCTTCTGTCAATTCCACAAAAACAGACGATCAACGTCTAATGAATACCGTTATAACTTATTCTGTCTTTTTCTTTTTCTTTCTTCTTTCTTTTTTTTTTTTATTATACTTTTTCTCACAGCTATATGGAGCTTGTTTCTTTTCTTCCTTTTTCTCTTCCACGCAATCAATTGATGACAGTGCGTAACATTCGAACATATGCGTTTATATATTATTTCTATTCATATTATAGATCATTAATATTCCCTTAGTAATATTTTGATCTTTCATCTGTGTCCTGTTACTCACAACTTTGAATTTCACAATTTTTTGATCATTGGGTTAGTAGAGGGGATTAAACTCGTATATGGAGGTGATCTGGTATATATTAACCACTTCAATTATAAACCATCCATAGTCATGGGACCACATCACGTGACCAATAGTTTCATTTGGCACCAATTGACATTGTCGTTATTTAGTTTCATGGCAATATCTTAATTGCTGTTCTGATTTCTTTTGGTAAGTTTTTTTTTATATAGGAATGTGTGTGTGTGTGTGTGTGTGTGTGTGTGTGTGTGTGTGTGTGTGTGTGTGTGTGTTTGTTTTTCTCTGTATGTGTGGTTCTTTCTATGTGTGTGTGTGTGTGCGTGTGCCTGTGTGTTAGTGCACGCGTCTGTGTATGTGTGATGTACGTGCACATCTGCTTATAGCTCTTTTGAAAGATGAAATCTACACAGTATTTAGAGAAACTGCACTGATATATTCCCGCCAAAAGTGCCATTGGAGAATCCACGTAATATAGAGGCTAACGCGCTGGAATCCGAGATCACAATTGGTGAGTTCGATCTCCAGTCAAGCTATTACATTTCTTTTCGAACTAATACCTATGGGAAAGGTATGCATCACCTTATCTTCCAACTATGGGTTACCATGGGTCTCTATAAGAAGTCTAAGAACATTGAATTTCTCATGACCGTATGAGCTCTCAACCCAAGGCTCCGGGCGAAAAGAATTGTTGAAAATGTTAAATGTTGCTATCTGTTATTTAATCACGTTACAGGCTGTAAAATAACAGGTTACTACATTCAACATACAATTAACAATGTATCGAGGTACCCGTGGTGTATCGAGGTACCCGTGGTGTATCGAGGTACCCGTGGTTATCGTCGTAGGAAATGGACACGGCGACACGAGTTCAAATCCTGGACGAGACTGATTGCATTTCACATAGCACTAATACCCTTAGGAAAGGTATGAATCCAATTATTCTCCTTCCAGTTATGGGTAAATAGTAGGGCAGACTAGGTTCTTCAGCCTTGGTTAGGCAACTAGTCTAGGAGAAGGAATACTCTGAATTTAAACCTGTTAAACTCCGCTTAAAAAATGACCTTGTGTCATATCCTGCCCGAAGGGGGGGGGTAAATATGATTAACAATGTATCGAAAAATAGTTGTAGAAGTAAAGTTGGTGACCGTAGTCGAGGGCAACCCAAAGGCTCCCTTTTTAATAGCTACTACACCGAGGTGTTGGGGAAGGCGCTACTTCTTTTCCTGGATTGCTCCACTTTACCCTTGATCCCCACCTTATAATACTGAATGTTTAGCCAGGCGGCACCAAGTACTATTTTTTTGAGTCTTTGGTATGACTCAACCTAGGATTGAACCCCGGTCTCCCGGACCATTGACGAGCACTCTACTCTTTTGGCCGATGGCCAGGTATCGAAAAATAATATACATAAAAAATAAAATTGTTACGTGTTTTTGGCAATCATCATTATCATCATCATCATGTCGTGCCGCAAGCACGGATATCCCTGACCCTCTCTCGCCACTTTTCCCTATCGTTCATCGCCTCTGGCAGGTTTTCAGTGCTACATCCCATATGCTCACATAGCAGCTGTATGTATGTCCGAGCTGGTCGTCCTGCTTTAGCTCGGCCATATGAGGGGGTCCATAGGAGTACATCACTTATGAGCTCGTCTCTGCTCCTCCAGCAGTGTCCTGCATGCCTGGTTCGTCTAAGGGAGAATCCAGGACAGAAATCCCAACAACCCGGGTTTATGCATTCTTGTTAGCAGCACAATTACCGGTCTTTTAATAAAAGATAGTTGCTTCAATATGGTGACGTACCTCGAAAATAAGGTGATAGGCGATACTGACGAATGTCAAGGCACTACTGTGTATGAATCTATTTGGTAATTTTTACGAATGAGAATTGCATCTAATGTGCGTAAATATTTTGACTTACAGTCACGTGACATAGAAGACCAGTTGGTTGTTTAAAATAACTGCTATTAATTATCAACTTTTGCTTAATCTCACACAGATGGCTAAATAGACCCATTCATCAGTATACACTGGACATTATTTTGGAGTTTTCCGTGATGTAATGGTTACCGCCGTTGGAAATAAACACGGCGACATGAGTTCAAATCCTGGCCGAGACATTTTACATTTTCATTTAGTGCTAATACTCTTGAGAAAGGTAGAAATCCAATTATTCTTCCTTTTGTTATGGTTGAGTAGTTGGGCAGACTGGACTCTTCAACCTGGGTATGGCTGCCAGTCTAGGAGAAAGAAAACTGAATTCAAACCCGTTAAACTCAGCTTAAAATTGATCTTGTATCGCAGCTTGCTCGTGCAGGAGGTTGGGTAAATACATACATAGGACATTATATCCTAAAAATTAAGAATTAAGTTTATATCAACACCTTTATACCAATTCTACTTCTACCCCAACCCTGGCGTCCTAGAAAAGCGGTGTGGATATTTTTAAAAATATCTTAAAATGTCGGCTATCTATAAACTTGAAAGGAACCGACAGCCTTTTGATTTCCCTACTTGATGACAGCGTGTTTAAACTGTAACCAAATCATTTTCCTCCTCACATATCTTGTCGCCTGTAACCAGTCGTTAAGAAAGAAACAGAGAGAGAGAGAGAGAGAGAGAGAGAGAAAGCAAAGTATGAAAAAGCTCTTCATTTTCACCCTTCGCCCAAGCCTTCCCAACAAACCCGCCTTTTTCTCCCTCTTCCCTTTCCTCTTTCTGTCAGCCACTTTTCCCGCCTCGCAGCTAAACGTTGAAACACTTTAAAATGTTGATTCTATTTTAAAATTTCAATTTCTATTTATAGAACGCGAATATAAGCCAACACTCCCGCGTCTTGTCTCGAGAATCACCCTTCTCTTTCGAAGCCGGGAATACACTTTGTTGTATCATTTTCTTCTACTTTTTTTTTTAATTTTAATTTCATCCTATTTTTCTTTTTATTTTATTTAATTTTAATTTTATTTTATTTTGCCGACTGTCTTTCCGATTTCTTCAATCTGCATGTGTGTGTAAATTCCAACACGCAGACACACAAACACGGGATGCAAAACGAAACCTATAGATGCACATATATTGACACACACTTCACACCTGCTGTCATATTTCAGTGCCTGTTTTAAATTAAATCACAAGACCTGTGTCCCGAGCGGTCAGTCTAAAACACATTAGATGTACATAGCCTGGAGTATATACCAAATATAATAAAGTGACACATTTAAACGTATAAAACACGGTGGCAATAGTAAAAGGGGCAATCATTAAAACTATGTTGCAGTATAACCGCTCAGCTATATCAGTTCCATCCTGTCCAGAGAGGTACCAAGTGGCTGAGAGAGTTATATATTTTTTGCTGGTGATTATTTGAAGAATAAATAGTATTATAAACAAGCCAATGCTTGTTTCCATATTAAGCAAAGCTTCGTAAATAATAATTATTATGGCTAGAAGCATGACACCGAAGTTACGCTGCGTTTAGCCTGCTCAGAACTAACATGAGTGACAAATTAGGAATTATAATAATTGCAACCTGAGGCCAGTGTGCCAGACAAAGCAAAACCTAGTGAATAATGAGTGAATTACAGTTGTTAGAAACATGACACCGAAGTTAAGCAGCTACTAGCTTGCATAGAACGCAGATGGGTGACTATTTAAACACAGAACGTATTGTTAAAAAAAATAATTGCCGAGCTTAGTAAATGATAATTATTCTAACCAAGCAAGAAACCTAGAAATTAGGGTGAGGATTTTCAAGGTAAGCAGGTTTATCTACAATTTAGAAGACTGTTGCACACAATTTTTTTCACAGCCATTTTCTTTTCTTTCATTTTTGCGACATGCGAAGCTACATTGATTACCTACAGACATGCGTCATTTAACTTGTTCATATACATACATATGCTTTTAATCCGTTGGTGAGACGGTAAAGATTACCAAGCCACACACACGTACACATAGGAATATATGCACACACGCAATTTCATAAAAGTCCTTACGACAGCGATATCTGTACAGTTCCAAACGGGCCCGGCAAATGCTGATTTTCAAGGTACGAAATCTCTAAGTACATGGAAGATTGGCGCAACACAATCTTCTCACCTATTCCAAAGGTGGGCAGAGTTCCTCAAAAACAAATCTTCTCCTTAGTAACCTTACAGCGTGTGTGTGCGTGTGTGTAATGTCTACGCACACACACACACACACACACACACACACATGAGAGTGTAGTATCTGTTAATCTCCCCCTGCTGTGTTATTTTGTTTGAACAGAACGTGTGAGGCGCTTGGTCACGTTCCCTTGGACCCCGTTGTACAACCTCCCTAGTGGTGTAATGGTTAGCAAGGTAGACTAGCAAACCTACACGAGTGAGTTCGATTCTCATTGGGTGCCTAATTCATGCGGGCTTGTGCTACATGTAAGAAAAAAAAAAGCTTAGTAAATTACCTCCCTAATTAAAAAAAAAAAGATGTAGAGTTTGGTTTCTTTGTTTAATGACATATCAACCTTTGTAAGTTATTTAATGCCAAAGCCAATCTCCTAGAAGAGCAGTAGTGGTACTATTTAACCCATAGCTGGGAGGATAAGTGGGTTCATACCTTTCCCAAGGGTATTTATCTGAAAGTGAACGTAACAGCGCGATTGGCGTACAAATTCCGTAGTCCATTGCTTAAACCATTACACTACGAGGACCCCACCCCCGATGTAGGGCTGGAGTGCTCATGCATGTGCGACACTAGTCTCGGGGCCTAGAGCGATTTTTGATCTTACTTTTGTATACGTTCGGGTGACCCCTTTTTCAACTAACTCTGGCGAATTATATCGAGGGTTGTAGCTACCCCTCCCCGCACATACACACAAATGAATACATACATACATACATACATACATACATACATACATGCACATTCAAATAAAAAGATACTCATATGTAGATTCATTCGATTCTCACTGGGTGCCCTTATATTATGGCCTTATATATATTTAGAAAGCCTACTGTTGATAGATGCTTTACACGTTTAACTGTAAGATCATTGTTAATGTAATGTGTTCGCTTCTTACAAGATACTCACTATGAAGACCTTGTGCCAGACAATACCAAGTAAATTACTATGTAAGATGCATACTGTTTAGTTGCTTTAAGAAACTCATACCCTATGACCCATTCGACAGTATACCTCGTTCGATCATAATTAGGCGCCTTATGCCATACAATATCAAGTTTAACAAATGACTTTATTAAGCGACTACCCGAGTGCAACGGTTATCAAACTCGTTTCTGGGGCCAATTTGACAGTATAACGAGTTTGATACTCACTAGGTGCCCTGTAATATAAGAGATAAGATTGTTGCATTCGTTGTCTACTGCAATGCAATGATTAGCAGCTTCGTCACCGGATAACAACGAATTTGATTCTCACTGAGTAATATGCTCAATTTGTATGACCTTGCGCCAGACAACTGTTGACTTTGAGTGAAGTCTAGTTAGCAAGATTCGCAGACTTTTAATAGCATGTTGAATTCGTTTCTTTCTGGGACTCACTATATAATGGCCTTGTGCCTCGTAAGTCTATTCACAGATGTCTAACTTAGGGTTTATGAGTCCCATTAATTTTATTATCCACCGATTGAGTCTTTTCTTCTTTCCTTTTTACTTGCTTTTTTAACTATCAACAGCGATCTCAATTTTGATTGGTCCTCACCGTTATCATTTTAATTGGCCCTATTCTATTGTTGTTGTTTGTTTTTTTTTAGTTTACTTTTTATTTTCCTGCCTTTTTCTTCATTTCTCTCTCTCAGTTGTATTTTTCCCCTTTCCCATTTTGTTCCCACTTTGTTACTGAATAAACATTTTATTGTTTTCGTTTCTTGTTGAAATAAAATAAAATAAAGATTTAATTTTAAAAAAATAAAGAATCTCGCTTTTAAAAAAAATCACTTCTCTTTCCGTATGACACCTCAGTGCCCGCTCATCACCCTCTCATTGTTTCCTTTCTAAACTTTTCTTCTTACCCAAATCACCGTTAAATTTTACACATAATTTGCGCTTTCTTCTTTTTCTTCACGTTGGTCTTTTTCTTATTATTCTTTCGTCCTACACTTCCGTCTCTTACTTTTTTTATTTTTTTCTTCTCCTCTTATTTTTTTTATTTTTTTATCTTTTTTCTTCTTCTTTCGTCTCCAACTTCTTCTTCTTCTTCTTCTTCTTCTTCTTTAATTTCCACCCACGACTCTCCATGTACCTTTCTCTTTCTCGCTACGGTGTTGACTTGACGGATGTGTTGAGTAGATTTGCATCCAACTTGTCAGTTGTAACGCCGAGTTTTACCCGTTATGTCAGCTGTTTGTGATATTTGTAGCGAAACAACATCTCTTCCCTGTCTTCATCCCTCACCTTCAACCGGAAGGGGCGACGAAGAGGAAGTGCGAAACGATAGAAAGATAAAAACAGTCACGAAAATGAAACGATGGAAGAGACTGAGAGAAAGAGAAGGCAAGCACGGAGAAAGAAAGATGGCGGACGGAGGGAAGGGAGAAAGTTAAAATGACTTCAGGAAGACAGATAAAATTTTAAGAAAAAAAAAAATTTTAAGTGTCTGTCGAATCACTTTTTAAAAACCCTCCCTCCTACTTTTTTTCCATCGTTTAATTCATGATATTGTCGAGAAGCCTTCAAGGGTCGTGACTGTTTTATTCACAGCAACATTTCCCGAGTTGTAACGTGGAATAAATAAATAAATAAATAAACAAACAAAAAAGGTTAATCTGAAAACTGTGACTAAAGGCCAACAAACGAACCATATGCAATCCAATTCTGGGCATGTCGACATGCGCACTACATTAAAAAGGAACGTGTATGAGGTTCACTGTCCGCCTCAAGCCATAACACTAATCCAACTAGACACCTCAACTATTGCAATTATGTAAGGAAAAATACGCATTAAATTAAAATTGTTTCAGAAAAGAACATTGTTTTTTTATCGTATTTTTGACACTTTTATTGTCAGTTTTGGTCTTGTGTTGCAAGTGGCTGAAGGGGAATGGTCGAAAGAGGGAAAAAGAGGTTGATATTTTCAAAAGCCGTTTCTATTGGAGAATAAATAAAGAAATAATAATGAAACCAATTTTCCTAATACATTTTGAACTTAATTCTTCGTGTTTGGATTGAAGGCGGCTTCGAGCTGTTCTCAACCACACTCAAGACCTTTGGTTTTGTTGTTGCTACTGTTGTTATTATTCTTATTCGAGTTGGGTTTTTTTTTTTTGCTTTTATTGTGAAAATAAAAGACGTAAAACCTCTGATTCCCGATTGTTTACAATAAGTTAAGAAGAAGATAAAACAATCTTAAATGAAACTTAAAATTCAGAGAAAAAAAATATGCATCATCGAAATAATGTGAAAAGGCGTAAAAAAAAAAAATTAAGAATAATTTTTAAATGAATCAAAGAGATTGTGACAGGGAAAAATCAACAAATTAAGCAGACTCTCACTACTTACCCATATTACATACAAGTTATAAGATAAACATTATTAAAAGCATTGGTGTGTGAATTGATTTTATTGAAGTGTAGGATAATTATTCGAATTTAAAGGAGATAAACCAGCCGTACTTACTCAAATTCCATGCAGGTTGTAAGATGATCAAAATTAAAAATAAAAAGACGTGAAGTGGCTTTTTATTAAAGTTTAAGATAATTACTTCTGTTAAAACGAGTCAAGCTAGTTGTACTCACCTATATTACAGATTCTAAAATGCTCATAATTAAAAAAAAGGGGGGGACATAAGATAACTTTAATTAAAATTTAGGATAATTATTCGTATTTAGAAGTGTCGAACGAGCAGTACTTACTCATATCACGGATTTCATTGTCTCAACCCATTTTCCGGGGTCACCTGACGCATACGTTAGATGGGTGTTATTAAGCTGAATTACCTGGTCTTTGGGAGCCATCCCTTCAAGCAATACCTGCTTGCTAGGGCTGAGTTCATGGCTTGATTCCTGAGGCGTCCTAAAATGGTGAATGCCGACATAATGAAGCAATTCTTGTTACAAATGCGCATGTCTCGATTCGACGTGCTTATAATAAAATGACCTTGTGTCAAATTTGGTCTAGTGGGTGGTGGCATAAATGTTGTATATTGACCTTCGGTCCGAGTAAACATGCCATTACAAAGTGATGCACCGGAAGGAAGTGACACATTCCAATGGCCAGTAATCGAAAGAGATCGCGTGGGTGGATTTGGCTGATGAAATGGGACAAGGTAAAGCCCATGATATACTCATAAACTGATGCACCGGAAGAGAGTGACCTGTGAACTGCATGACAGTTATTTCCGCTGGATGACGATCAATCATGCCATTCCAAAGATCGAGTGGGCGTTGAACTATTATATAACTCAGTCAAGGCAGAAGTCAAGTGGCAGTTGCAGTTACAGTTGGAGACGGAATTATAGACGAGATGTGGTAGGGAAAGCCACTGATAAAATGAAACGCAGTTTCTTCCAAGCAGCGATTGTATCGATATTGTTTTATGGATGCACTACATGGACGCTAACTAAACGTCTGGAGAAAAAGCTTGACGGCAATTACACAAGAATGCTGCGAACAATATTGAACAGGTCCTGGAGGCAACACACCACAAAGCAGCAGCTGTACAGCCACCTACCACCCATCATGAAAACTATCCAAGTTAAACGAACCAGGCATGCAGAAAACTGCTGGAGAAGTAGGGACGACCTCAAAAGTGATGTACTGAGAACCCGCCGGATGCGATGAACGATAGGGGGGTGGCGAGGGGGGCTCAGGGACATCCGTGCTGATGGCACAAGATGATGATGAAATATCTCTAAAAATCAATGGTGTATTATTTTCTCCAACCTTTTTATGGCTCGGACAAATTGACAATGACTCTTGTCAACGATACTTTTCAACAGGTACCTAGCAAGACTCTTAAATTGACGGTTGTTGTTAATGATTTCAACGAATTAGTTACTTTGCAAGTAGGTAACTGAAAGCTCGGATTAAGTTGTCACGTTTGTCCTGGTTTTGAATAAAGACTTTTCTTTCACCCTTGTGCCTGTGATGGAAATGGAATTATGCCAATTAGATATATAGAACAAAGACTCGCATCATTTACTATGTGGGAAGACAATAAATAATTATCTTCTTTGGTTAATTTGACCATCCAAGAAATCCATTTTCTTCTTCTTTTATCTCCGTTCTTTGATCAGTAAAGCATGCTTTTTTGTCTCTATTTCTTGCACAGTAGATGCTTGGTCTCCTCTGCCGGCAATCGACATTGTCTCTCGCCTCTTCATTGAAACGTAAAGTCCACATGACTACGACCATGAACCTCAAGTAAGATTTTTACCGTTTTTGTACCCTTTCTATATAATCATATTTACCAACCCCAACACAAGGTCAATTTTTAACCGGAGTTTAACAGGTTTGAATTCAGAGTATTCCTTCTCCTAGTCTAGTTGAAAATGAACCCAGGCTATCTATCCATAGCAAGAGGGAAAATGATTGGATTCATATCTTTCCCAAGGTTATTAGTGCTATATGAAATGCAATCAGTCTAGTCCATGATTTGAACTCGTGTCGCCGTATCCATTTCCTACGACGATAACCATTACACCACAGGCACCTCCTATATATATATAATGCTTGTTTATTGACCATATTTGTGGATTCTGATCAATATATCTTGTAGGTCTATTAACTGTTTCTATATTTGTAAATGAGCTTATCTTGTCTTTCCTTCCTTATTCAGTGTTAGTGAATTACTGAATATGCTAATGCTAATATGGGATATTATTAAGTGGGTACCCGACTTAATATCCCACCTGGCACTACCTAGACCCATAAATGGATTATTTTCTTTTTTTGTTTTGTTTTGTTTTGTTTTTTTACAACGTGTCAAACCATCTAGTTATTAAAAGCATTGGTGAGTGAATTGATTTTATTGAAGTTTAGGATAATTATTCAAATTTAAAGGAGACAAACCAGCCGTACTTATTCATATTCCATGCAGGATGTAAGATAATCAAAATTAAAAATAAAAGACGTGAAGTGGCTTTTTATTAAAGTTTTGGATAAGTATTTCTGTTTAAATGAGTCAAGCTAGTTGTACTCACCTATATTACGGATTCTAAAATGGTCATTATTAAAAAAAAATGACATTGCGTAACTTTAATTAAAATTTAGGATAATTATTCGTATTTAGAAGTACGTACCAGTACGTATTTGGTTTCAACAAACTTCTCTTATTTATTGATAAATATCATAATCTGTAAACAAAATCAAATCCAAGTAAATGTAAATGTCCACTTGCCACTTAAGGTCGTAACAATACCTTGTATTAGCAATGAATTTATTTTATAGGGTAAAGTTGCTAAAAACAAAAGAGCTGAGTCTGCCTCGCTATTTACCGAAGGGAGTTGAAGAGATGCATTAATGAATTTTCTAAGGTCCTTAGCTCGAAAGCGAAATGCAAACAGTCTCGTCCAGGATTTTGAACTTGACTCATCAAGTTCATTTTCTAAGACGATAACCGTTACACTACCAACCTCTAACACACTTTCAAGTAACTATTCTTTATAAGGATAATTTCTTTCAAAATTTGCTTTTGCGCTCTGAATAATATTATGTAACACAGATTTTGTTCCTCGATTGGCCCGGGAGACCTGGGTTCAATCCCAGGTCGAGTCATACCAAAGACTCAAAAAATGGTACTTGATGCCTCCTTGCTTAACACTCAGCATTATAAGGTACGGATCAAGGGTAAAGTAGAGCAATTCAGGGAAGGAGTAGCGCCCTCCCCTACACCTTGGTGTAGTAGCTATCGAAAAGGGAGCCTTCGGGTTACCCTCGACTATGGTCGCCAACTTTACTTTTTACTTATTTCTTAATTGTTTATCTTGTAAAAGTATAGAAAATAACAATTATTCTCTTAAAACTTCGCTTTTGGGCATTGCCCAATCGCATTTAGAAATTAACGTATTCTTTTTTATGCAAAAGCATGCAAATTTATTGGTTGGTTGGTTGGTTGGTTGGTGGGGGTTTATGTCATATCAACCTTTGTAGGTTATTTAACGCCAAATCCATTTTTATGTAAATAATCAGTTCTATTTCAAACAATTCGGTTTAGCATGAGTACACAATTTGTCAAAAACATTTCTATTTCAAACTATTCAGTTTATTCTAGCAGTTATATATAATAATTCAGTTTAGTGTAAGTACAGTTTCAATTTAAAAAACAGTTCAGTTTCAAATAATTCAGTTAAGCATAAGCACGCAGTTTAAATGTAAGTTCAGTTTAATTGTGAAAAACAATTCTATTTCGAGCTATTCAGTTTAGTCAAGCAATTCTAATTCAGGTAATTCAGTTTAGTATAAGTACAGATTTTGTTTACACACATTTAAATGTCAAGCTTAGTGTAAATACAGTTTCAATGTCAAAAAACAGTCCTATTTCAAATAATTCAGTTTATTTTAAGCACGCAGTTTAAATATAAGTACGGTTTCAGTTTAGCATAAGCACGAATTTTAAATGTAAGTACGGTTTAATTGTCAAAAACATTGCTATTTCAAGCTATTCTGTTTAATCAAACAATTCGGTTTAGCATAAGTATGCCGTTAGTTCTATTTAACCCGTAGATAGGCCCTATTAGGTGTTACCACTCCGGGCCAGAGTGGACCTGGGAGCGATGGCTTGAAGGAGTACTCCGCATTCCCCAAAGCTCCACAATTGCTGGAACCTCACTATCAGACTGTTTAGTGTCATATCTAGAACTCTCATTCGAGGGGCCTTACCCCTCTGCAGAGGTGCAGTCAGTGTATTCTACAGCCCCAGCCGACTGGGCAATACAAATCTGTACATTCTCCTTTTATCATATAAATAACACATTTCTTACTGAATAAAGCAACGAATGAATGAAAATAACGTGGATTTATACCAAAGTTATTTGCAAATGAACAAAAATGTTTTTTAAGTTCTAGAAAATTATTTACGAGCAACTCAGCACTGAAGCTACCTAAAATTTTGGCAGAGCTTAAAGTAACCTGACTGTATCCCCTGAAAAGATGGTAAGGGTCCCACACTAAAGAAGAATGTCCTAGGTATGACATTAAACTACATCTAATGATGAGGCTCCAGTTCTTGAAATTTGAGATGTGTAGAGTATCCCTTCACTGATATTAGTCCCAGGTCCACTCAAACTCAGAGCCATAGTATCTGTTATGGTCCCATCTATGAGCCAAAGAGATATGTTTCTAAATTATTCATATTCGATAAAACCATTTACCAAACAGAAAAAAGATTAAGGAAACAAATCCACAAAAAATGTTAAGAGGAACATACAATAAATGCGATTGGATAAGCTCTAGGCACAGAATAACCCGAAACGCGTTGACATGCCTTTACGATAAATCATGAAATTTAAATATTCTTGAAAATGGATAAATTTTAAAATATCATTACCTAGATCATAAAAGCAAACTTTACAGAAGAAAATGGGATTTTTCTCTTTATCTTAGAAATGAGCAATTGGGAAATAGAACTTTCTCTCTAAGAACAAAGAATATAAAAATTATGATACATAGTTTTATCAATGTACGTAACATTTTTCCATAGATGATATGGTTCAAACAGTATACAATGAATATTTTAATGTATAAGTTTGCAGATGTATTGATTAATTCTGGTACTTTAGGTGAAGATACCTTTAACAACTGAGATTTCAATACAGCCAGGAACGTTTTCGTATTGTAGACGGACAGTTTTTAAAGAAATGAAAACAAAGTCCTAATTCGAAAATTCAATTAGACAAGTATTATTGGAAAGTTTCCATACATTGAAAAGACTCACAAGTTACGAGGAAATAGAATCACTTCATCGTTAATGCCTTATAATTGATAAGCTATTTTTTTCACCACTTTGTGGGTGAATTAATCTGGTAATGGAGACTGGGGTCCATTTACAAAGTAGCCACTTTGATGTTTTTAATTCAGAATAATAAATATCGGTTAATTATGTCGGCATGTATATGTGTGTGTTTTCGCACACATATAAATAGAAATCGTTACTATGACAACAAAAAAGAAAAAGAAGAATCACATTTCAGTTAATCATCAATCACCAAAAAAAAAAAAAAAAATACACCAAGTAAATTGAGTCTCATTACTCAATTGTTTTTTGTTAAAAGAGAGACAACTTGAGGTAGCACGTGCATTATCACACACACATAAATCCCTCCTCTACACACAAGTAGAGACCTGGACACACATACACATTCACACACAAAGACACACAGACACACGCACGCACGCGTTCTTTTTTTTTTTTTTAATAAACTCTAACGTGAACACTGATTGAATCATTGAATGGTTATATTAACTTTCTTTGAATGTATATTTTTCTTTTCTTTTCCACTGTTATTTTATTTTATTAAATCATCCATCATTGTTTTAGCAATACTTGTTTCAATATTTTTAAGCCCTGGTGAAGTTTTGTTATATAATTGCAGGATTACTTTTTAATATAATCATTTTTCGTTGGTTATATCTTATCATTCGGTTTGGTTAGGCTTAGAACTATTCGGCTTAGTGCAAGTGCTGGTGCACACACTGAGTGCTGTTCGTGCTCGTGCGCGGAGGATGTGATAATCACAAATGTCATAATAAAAAACCCAGATAGGAAATAAGACTGGGGTGTGAATGACGTCATTCAGGGAAGCGAGGGGCTGGGAATTTTGGTGATTTTTGAAAGAAACAGTAAGTTGAGATCCGGACCTGGGCGGGGCTAGTTGAGATTCGAAGCTTGGCGAGGCGAGTCCAGTTTGTGGGCTACGGGATGCACGTGCGTTTGTTGGGTCAGTGAGTTGAGATTCTGACTCTGGGCCGAGAGTTCAGCTGGGGAGTTGACTGTGGGCGATGTAGGAACAGTCAGCATAGTAAAAATTGTGTGTGTCTCTCTCTCTCTTCGTGTCGAAAAAATAAAAAATTCAAAGAAAGTTGATAAACGTTTAGTACCTGAACTAAAGAGAATCGTCAGTGTTTCGCGTATTTCGAGATTCCTATGCATATGAACATTTTACGTACTCGTATTTTGAATATGTTACAGGTTTACTAAAACCGAAACATTCGAACGTTGACTTTCCATCATAATAAATTCACCACTTTTACATTGCTTTGTTTTTCTATTTTCTTCACACAGCTACGTATAAACTGTAGGGCAGACTAGATTCTTAAAACTTGATATAGTAAGAGAGAGAAATCTCTGATTTCGAGCCAATTAAACTTCGCTTAATAACAGACCTTGTGTCCCATCTTACTCGTGTGGAGTATTTGGTCGGCTGGGGCTGAAGAATACACTGACTGCATCTATGCAGAGAGGTAAGACACCCCCAACGAGTGTCTTGATATATCTCTAAACAATCTGATGGTGAGGTTCCGGTTATGCTTGAGCTTTGGGGAATAAGGAGTACCTCTTTATTACCATCGCTCCCAGGTCCACTCTGGCTTGGAGTCATAGCACCGGATAGGGTCCTATCTATGGGTCAAATAGACCTGAACTGTGTACTTATGTTAAACTGAATTATTTGAAATAGAACTGTTTTTGCATTTAACTATGTGTAAACAAAAACTGTACTTATACTAAGCTGCATTGTTTGAAATAAAATTGTTTATATGTATAAAAATGGATTTGGCATTAAATAACCAGCTATGGTTGATGTGCCATAAAACCAAAGAAAACAAAAGCATGTTAAAAATGCATGAAGTACATTGCCATGCTATACGAATGCCCATTGACATCTGCCTGACAATTTCCTGGTGTAGGTTTGCTTTAAGGAAAGACGTTTGTTCTAATCTAAATTCAAATATAGAGTAATACTGAGTGAACGCCTTCGTGATAATGACCGTTGAAGAATTGAGATTGAAAGGACTGAGTCGTCCAGTAAAAAAGGACTTGGTCGTCCTGTATAGGAATTTGTAGCAAACCCAATACAAAAAAAAAAAAAAAAAAAAAAACAGAACAAAAAACGACATACAACGTCGATATAAATGATAGACTGGAATTCGAAAAACTAAGAAAAACGCAACTAATTTTCGTGAAGAGAGGTTAGCAGTGAGAGTTACTAGAAGAAAGAACAGAAGACAAATACAGCGACAGTTGAATATCCTAAAGTGCCGGTAAATTGGGATTCCCCTTATTCCATACGTTGGAACGTTTATAATGGTGCACTGACATATTTGGTTGGGAAAGAAAGAAAGAAAGAAAGATGAAAAGAGATGAATTGAAAGGAAAACGAGAAAGAAAAAATAAAAGGAAGAAAGATGATAAATGAGAAAAACAAATTTGAATACTGCAAAAAAATAAAAATAAAATAAAAAAGAATGAAAAAGAGAAAGAAAAATAAAGGAGAAGTTGGTGGAGAAGAAAGAAAGGACGAAAGAAGATGACCATTGCGAGAAAAAGAAAGAAGAAAAAAAAGAAAGAAAAACATGAAAATTGAGAAAGAAAGAAAGAAAGAAAGAAAGAAAGAAAAATGAACACTGAATGGAAAAAAAGAATGAAAAAAAAACCAAAGAAAGACCAACGAACATTGAGAAGAAAGAAAGAAAGAAAGAAAGAAAGAAAGAAAGAAAGAAGTTGTCATCAAATGCAGTATATGTATAAACATAAAGAAACATTCTTGTTTCTGGGAATATTTCTTATGAATTACCTCCCTTAGAAATTTGCTTTTAAAATACACATTTCCCTCTGGTAGGATTATCATTTACCTTCATTCACAACAGCATTATATATATATATATATATATATATATATATATATATATATATATATATATATATATATATATATATATTGCATTTATTCTCGGTAAAGGTCTAAAATAGCATTTGGTGACTTAGTTTTGAATATAGCAGAAAATCCAGTCTGCTTAACTCCTGAACTTCTCTCTCTCTCTCTCTCTCTATATATATATATATATATATATATATCTTTTTTTTACTTACTCCTCTGCACAAGCTAGATGCAACACAAAGTCAATTTTTAAGTGAAGTTAAACGGGTTTGAATTGTCCTAGTTCCCCTACTATAAGTTAGACAACCCTCGTCGAAGATGACACGAATGCTCCTTTTCAATAGCTACTACACCGAGATATAGCGGAGGGCTCTACTCCTTTCCCTGGATTGCTCAACTTACTCTTGATCTGTATTTGGTAGAACTCGACCAGAGATTAAACCCCGGTCTCCCAGACCATTGGCGAACACTAACCATTATGACAAAGGGCCGGAATTAACAAATCGCCCCATAAGTTATTTTGCCAAATCACGATTAAGGAGCCCAGTTTGCCCTACTATTCATTCATAGATGGAGGGAGACCAGTTGGACACAAAAGTTTCCTCATGGTATTAGCGCTATGTGAAATGCAAACAGCTTCGTTCAGGATTTTGAACTTGAGTGGACGAGTCCACTTTAGAAGTCGATAACCATTTTACCACGGGTGCGTCTACTTCTTTGGCGTTGCTTAACTAAACTTACTGAATAAATATTAGAATGGTGATGTACGAACGTGCTAAGGTTGCTGATAGTGACCACTTATGACTAAATTGCCACATTTATTATTTGCACCTCAGTGTGTGCGTGTGTGCGTTTGTGTGTGTCTGTGTGTGTGTGTGTTTCCCTCTCTCTCTGTTTCTCCCTCTCTCTCTCACACACACATACACACACACACAATGTTTCTGTGAGTATTTATCTCTTTGTGTGTGTGTGTGTCTCTCTCTTTCTCTTTCTCTCTCTCTCTCTCTCTCACACACACACACTGTGTGTTTGTGTGTGTGTGTGTGTGTGTGTGTGTGTGTGTGTGTGTGTGTCGTTGATTGTGGTGGATTCCGTGGTCTCATAGATAATCTAGCATGTCATAGACTTATTGATTATGAATTTCTGGTAGAAACAAGCAGTGATTGCTTGGATAATCCACAAAGATTTATATTCCAAGTAAGTGTGTATGGTGGAGAGGGGTAGAGAGAACAGTAAGTTCTCGTGATTTTCAAGAGCCAGAAAGAATCTATATTTGTATAATTGACTCGCAGAGAATCCATGCCGTGACTCCCTAGCTAATCCTGTAAATTGTAGACTAGATTTATTGCAGGAACACATTGAACTTTCCATACAAAGATAAGAGTCTAAAAATACTTAATGAAGAATTCGTTCTCCTTGTCGTCCCAGAACGAGAAGCCAAAGACAAACCCACTCTTCATCTTCATGGTGCGTGCAATTTCTGAAAGAATGAACTTTAATTCTTTTTATATGATTGCGCCCTTCAGGTTGGCCTGGATTTTCTGAGGTTTGGCTTAAGTGTTAGAGCAAAAGCAAGAACTACAAGGCATTAAAATATAAGCATTCCGTTGACATAAGTTTAATTTTTAAGCGAAGAACAGATGCTTTGAATTCAGAGATTTCTTTCTCGAATACTGGATGCTCTATCATCGTTCAAGAGCCACGTCTGACCTACTATTTACTTATAGCTGGAGTGAAAACAAATGGATTCTTACTTTGCTTTTCAATTGTATAGATAGAGAGCTCTGATGCATTGGTGAGAAAGTGACAGTCACCAAGAGCCTCTGATTTGTGTCAACGCTATCATAACTTAGATCTATATCGTATTCTGTATCACCAATATTATATGCTGTATCACCGATATTGACAATTTTTTATTCATAGATATTGTAAATTGCATGAATATATATATATATATATACGGATTGGTTGGTTTGTTGTTTGGGTTTTATGGCATATCATCTATTGTAGGTTATTTAATGCCAAATCCATTTTTGTAACAATAATAAGTTTTATAACAAATATTTCAGTTTAGCATGCAAAAACATTTTCATTTCAGTTTAGCATAAGTACGCAGTTTAAATGTAAGTACGCAGTTTAATCATCAAAAACATTTCAATTTCAAGTTATTCAGTTTAGTCAAACAGTGATAATTCAAACAATTCAGTTTAGCTTAAGTGCGTAGTTTAAATATTAAAATAGTTCTATTTCAAGTAGTTCAGTTTAGCACAAGTACGTAGATTTTGACCTATAAATAGAGCCCTATCAGGTGCTACCAATCCGGGCTTGAGTGATGGCAATGAAGGGGTGCTTTGCATTCCGGAAAATCTACTGAATTACTGGAACCTCACCATCAGATTGTTTAGTGTCATATCCAGGACACTCGTTGAGAGGGGGGTTCTTACTCCTCTGCAGAGGTGCAGTCGGTATATTCTACAGCCCCAGCCGACTAAGCAATATACCGCGTTAAATGTAAAAACAGTTTTATTTTAGATAATTCAGTTTAGCATAAGGTCACAGTTTAGAAGTCAAACAATTCTATTTCGTGCTATTCAGTTTAGCATAAATACGCAGTTTATACATCAAAGCAGTTCTTTTTTAAACAATTCGGTTTAGCATAAATACGCATTTTAAATGGCAAAAACAGTAAACTCTCAAAATCACGGTTTAGTTCTATTAAACCCATAGATAGAACCCTATCAGATACTACCACTCCAGGTCAGAGTGGATCTGGGAGTAATGACAATAAAGGGGAGCTCCGCATTCCCCTAAGCTCCAGCATTACTGGAACATCACCATCACATTTTTAGAGTTAAATTAGGATACTCGGTGGGAGGGGTTTTACCCATCTGCAGAGATGCAGTCGGTGTATTCTGCAGCCCCAGCAGACTGGACACAATAAAAATGGCGTGGTGTTTGTTTGATATATATTTCAGTTTAAAACACATGAACTCTGTCTTTTTGCGTTCACGTAGAGACCATTGCTTCCTGCTGTTTGCTCCAGGCAATGAAGCAAGAATTCGACTTGAACTTTTGTATTTGCGTTTCTCGCAAATTAGTTGATTAAGTTCACATACCTCGAACAGCAACATCTCATCGACTGAAAGTGATGTCAACATACGCATAGAGAAGATGTGGACTGCTATTGACAGGTTATCCATATTTACCGAACCCTTCCGCTCGGGCAGGATATGACACAAGGTCAATTTTTTTAAGCGGAGTTTAACAGGTTTGAATTCAGAGTTTTTCTTCTCCTAGACTAGTTGCCTCACCAAGGCTGAAGAACCTAGTCTGTCCTACTATTTTACCCATAGCTGGAGGGAGAATAATTGGAAACATAACCTTTCCCAAGGGTATTAGTGCTATGTGAAATGCAATCAGTCTCGTCCAGGATTTGAACTCGTGTCGCCATGTCCATTTCCTACGACGATAACCATTACACCACGGTCACCTCCTATTGCCAGGTTATCGATCATATGGGAATCTGATCGCTCTGATAAAGTAAAACGGGATTTCTTCGAAATTATGATTGTATCCATTCTATTATTTGGTTTCATTACATGGAATAAAACAAAACGTATGGAGAAAATGCGATATGGGAACCAAAGAAGAATGCCAAGTGCTGTATTAAACAAATCTTGGAAGCAACATCCCACAAAGAAACGCTACTTATCTCCCAAGATATAAATCATCCAAATATGACGAACAATTCATGTTGGAAATTTTTAGAAAAGTTAGAGCGAACATAAGTGACTTTCTTCTATGGACCCCGATACAGGGACGTGTCAGTGGTGATCGTCCAGCAAGAACTTATATACATTAGCTCTATACAGACACTGGATGCAGTCTAGAGGAACTGCCAGGAGAGAGAGGCAATAAAAACGAATGATGAGAGAGTCAGAGAGACAGAGGAGTGCTATCAATGCGACTTGATGATATATATATATATATATATATATATAAAATGATCCAACCGTTGCCGAGAGCCACCTGAAGGCTTCCTTTTCAATAGCTACAACACTGAGGTGTTGAGAATGGTGCTGCTTTTTTCTCTGAATTGTTCCACTTACGCTGGATCTGTAACTTATATTGTTGAGTGTTCAGCAAGGAGGCATCGTGCTTTGGTATGACTCGACCTGGGATTAAACCCTGGTCTCTCGGGCCATTGGGGATCACTCTAAACATTATGCCAATGGGCCAGTATATATATATATATATATAGTCGCACTATTACGTTCATTTTCGAACTTTTACTCTTTGAAAAGGTAAGAACTCCCTTTTCCCTCTAACTATGGATTAAATAGTGGCACAACTGACTTTCTACAATGCTTTGGCATTAACTAACCCACGATTGTTGATATACCATTAAACAAAGAAACTAAAGAAAATAAACCTGTCTTTCTACTTTACGAATGAGGATTATGATTAAAATTTAATCAGCAATTCTTTATTGTGTTCTATGCACAACAATGCAGAACAATTCTTTAATTACAAATTAGGATTGCAATAAGAACTGGAAAAAAACAAAAGTTGCCATTCCTTACCATTGGCATCAGTCAGTCCAAAGAAACCATTAATCTACTTTTGGATGTCGACACTGATCAAGATTTCAATATTTACCTACTTCTCTGCATGAGCAGGTTGCGACCCAAGGTCAAGTTTTAAGCGGAGTTAAACACGTTTGAATTCAAATTTTTCCTTCTCCTTGACCGGTTGTCAGACCCAGGTTGAAGATCCCCGTCTGCGCAAGTATTTACTCATAGCTGGAAGGAGAACAGTTGAATTCCTTAGGAGTATTAGCGCAAGGTGATATACGAATAGTCTCGGCCAGGTTTTGATCTCGTGTCAACGTATCTATTTCCTACGACGGTATCCATTATACCACGAACGCTTTTGGTCAGAGTTTTTGAGGAGACTGATTGTGACCCATGCAGCTAGTGTCCTTTATATAAAGCACAGATGTTGTCTGAGGAAAGGGTAAGGGCCGATACAGTTTGACATTTGTATTGTCGTGGGATTTGCCAAAAGGCAGATGAAAGCGTCGGACATCTTTGAGAATTGCAGCAACTGGTCTTAGATTCATCATTTCCCCTAGACTAGTTGCCAACTAAATTCAGAGATCCCTATGTGCCCTCATATTTCAACCATAATTCCTATTGTGATTTTTACATATAAGTAGATAACTATTATTACAAGACTATTATCGCATATGTGTTATACAGCATTTGATACAAGGTGTTTAATGTCAATACAGCTATGGGAATCTTACTTATACATTTCCTTGACGAAAGCATTGCACTTCTAATTCTAAGCTTGTATGACCTTTCCAGAAGAAGCTGCCTTACTGCCAAGTCACCTTTCTTCCTCAATATTAGACTGGAGTGGGGCTAGTAGAGAAGAGAAGAAAAGATTTTTCGTATCACAATCAACAGAGTACAATGAATAACGCAAATGGCTTGTTATCATTAAAGACTACTTTTCCCCAGCCATTCGATCAACCGACCACTCACCGGGGAAAAACAATAATTGGCTTGTAACTCAAAGCCGCTTCTGGCTGCCAAGTCTGCCACTACAGAGTGCAACTTGGCACCGATCCCTGATTGGGTCTCACCCTTATTAATTACGGAAAATAACTAGACCAAATAAGCGACTTGAGGAACATAACAAAGGCAGAAAAAGAAGACAATTTATCGTCAGACAGAGTTTTGCATTATCTGAAACAGAGTGACTTCGATCTCTGACCGAGACCTTGCGATAAGGTTCTGTGTCATTTGGACTGCAGTTCTTGAGTCTTGTCCAATGTATATTTAATCCTCACCCGCTCAATACAAGATGCGAAACACCAAACGCTCTCCTATAGTTTGGGTATACCTTTTTCATTTTAATTGTGATTGCTTCGGACAATGATGGTGATGATAACGATGATGATTATGAATATTGGTCAGTTTCTTCATATCTATCGATCTGTCTATCTGTAGATAGATAGATAGAATGAGAATTGACTGGAAGAGATGAGAAAAGACTTGGGTAGATATAAAGATAATTATGAATTGAGTAAGATATAGAGATGGATATGCAAACACTGGGATAGATAGATCGATAGATAGAAACAGTCTGATATATATATATATATATATAGTCTCTGCATTTAATTGATCTGGCGTATATACATATATATATATATATATACATGATTCTCTTAATACCCTGTCCGGTGGCAAAAGCTGCTTGATAGCGCCAGGAGTGGCAGTACCGCCTTGAGCTACCGAAACTGTGTTATCACCCCTGGTTGGCGGCTGATAATGACATGGTGTCGCACGTTGTATGATGAAAAAAAAAAGAATAAATATATATATATATATATATATATATATATATATACTTACAAACATACACACACACACACACACATATATATATACATGTCAGTCCATATTTCATTTATTATATATATATATGTGTGTGTGTGTGTTCCTATCTTTCAATCTATCTATTAATGCATCTATCCCAGTCTCTTCCAACTTATCTATCTCAGTCTAAGAATATCTATCTATCTATCTCTGTGTGTTCATATCTATCTATCTATCTATCTATCTATGTGAGTGTGAGCGTGTCTTTCTATCTCTGGCTGTTTGTATCTATCTATCCACCTATCGGTCTATTATCAGAATTCTCGTCATGCTTTATTCTGTTATATATATACTTGGTAACCGTAGATGAAGGTGACCCAAAGTCTCTCTTTTCGATAGCTACTACACCAAGGTGTAGGGAAGGGCACTATTAGAGAAAATGTCCATATTTTATGGCAATACTCTTAATATGCTCTTAAAAAATAGTGGCATTTCCAGCCCAATTTGTTAATGAATAATAGTTTGGTGAGGTCTTTATCGTGTTGAAAGTCATTTTTTTGATTATGTATATTCTAGATATAGTGGAGGTAATAATCAAATACCGATTAGAATCATTTACTTCGTCCAAAATAAAAGGATCTGTATTTGTTAACGAGGGTAAATTGGAACGGTTCGTTTTGTTTGATAAATGTACATAATTGATTGATTAAGTTCACCTCAAAAATTCATTGGGTTTTTATCTCTTGGATATTTTCAAGACTATGTGAGAATCTCAAAAGCTCAAAACAAATGATAATGATCTTGAACTGTTAGAAGTTGACTCGGGTGAATGTCTGGATATTGTGAAATGGGATTCCCGCTTTGCTAAATAAAGCTCAATATCTATCTTTGCCAGTCTCTCGATTATCTACCAATCTATTAATCTATCTTTTGGGTGCCTAAAATGGTGTAAGGGTTAGCAAGCTAGGCTTGCAAACCCTCGCGAGTAAGTTCGATTTGGTTGTTTTTAGCTTTTATGGCATATCAACCTTTGTAGGTTATTAAATGCCAAATTCATTTTTATGCCAATAATCAGTTCTATTTCAAACGATTAAGTTTAGCGTAAGTAGTTTTAATGTCAAAAACAGTTCCATTTCTAACAATTCAGTTTAGCATAAGTACGCAGTTTAAATGTAAGTATACAGTTTAATTGTCAAAAAATTCTATTTCAAGCTAATTAGTTTAGTCAAACAGTTCTAATTCAACCAATTCAGTTTAGTATAAGTATAAATGTCGTTTACACCCAGATATCAAAACAGTTCTATTCTAAACAATTCAGTTTAGACTAAGTACAGTTTCAATGTCAAAAACAGTTCTGTTTCAAACAATTTAGTTTGGCATAAGTACGCAGTTTAAATCTCAAAACATTTCTATTTCAAGTAATCCAGTTTAGCATAAGTACGCAGTTTAGTTCTATTTGACCAATAGATAGGACCCTATCAGGTGCTACCATTCCAGACCAGAGTGAACCTGGGAGCGATGAACCAAAGCTCCAGTATCACTGAAACCTCACCATCAGATTGTTTAGTGTCATATCCAGGACTCTCATTGGAAAGGACGGTCCTTCCCCTCTGCAGAGTTGCAGTCAGTGTATTCTACAGCCCTAGCCGACCGGGCAAAAGTAAGTTCGAATCTCATTGGGTGCCCCCTTCATTCTTTCTTGCGCCACATCTAAGCAAAAAGCATCGTTAATTATCTATCTCTTACTTAAATTCCCTTTCCTTTTTTTCCATCACCTTAATTCTACAAAAGGGGAAATCTATGCCGATGACGTAGAGCTATACTATTTAAATGCTCTTTAAAAATAGTGGCATTTCTAGTTAAATTTGCAAGTGAATGATAATTTTGTAAGATCTGCGTCACGCAGAAAGCCTATGAAGCCTTTGAATGTTAGTCACAAACAAGTGATTCTGAAATATATATATATATATATATATATATATATATATATATATATATATATATATATATATATGTTTCTCTGTGTGTGTGTGTTTGTGTGTGATCAATTATATACGCTTTGCTAACCCAATAAAAATTATTCGAAACAAAAGTAAATTTTAAAAAAAAATCATTTATTTCTTTATCGTATATAATAATTGTTATATGTAAAACAGAACGCACACACACACACACACACACACACACACACACACACACATAGATAGATAGATAGATAGATAGATAGATAGATATAAGTTTGTATTGTATTTTATATCTAATAATTATACGCAATTATAAAGACAATCTACACGTACATATACGTTATAAAAAGAGTGCAAAAAGTACCCCATACTATTAGAACCAAACTGATTAAAGCTGATAAAATATAAAACAATATATCTTCTACGATTCTATGCATCTACCCAACCCTTCTACTCCACGCAAGAAGTGACATCAGGTCAATCTTTAAGCGGAATAATGATGGTTTAAAATCATTGTTTTTCTCTTTGACTTTCTGCTACCTTAAGGCCAAAGAACTGAGTCTGCTCGACGATGTATCCATAGCTTGTGAGGAACAGACAGATTAATGACTTTTCAAAGGTTTTTTTTTAATCTCGAAGGAAAATTCAGGCTCGTCTAGGATTCGAACGTGGTTCGCACATATCATTTTCTACGATGATATCTGTTACATGAATCACTCCTCCATTATAGCTGATTGCGTCCACTGGGTAGGTGCAACCACCAATCTAGGAGAATAGCATCTGACGGAAATGATCTGTGCTATGAATCCTGTCAATGGTATTTTAATAATTAATTCGTTTATCAAACACTGAATATTCTGCAATTCATAATCCCTCAGTCTCTTTTATAACAAAGATAATCATTATTGTTGTTGAAGTATTTTGAAGATTTAAAAATTAAGGAACGGAAGTAATTGCAAACATCTTGCAGTTTAATTGATTGAAGCCATAAATACAAATGGAATGTTGTTCTTTGTTGGGTTCTCTAATTTTAAACTTAAATGGCTTTTATTACAAATAGGATTATTCAGTGAAGATATTATTTGATGAAGTTACTCTGATCAATCATCTAAAACTTTGAAACTTTTAAGATGCTTTTAGAGTGAAACTGCAGTATGTAATTAGCTTCAATTACCCACACTTTTATTTATGTTGGCTACAGAAATTAAACGAAATGTGAGAAAACATACTTATAGAAAATCCATAGCTCGTAATTATTTCCCCAATTGACTGTGTTCGTAGTTTTAAAAGACAGTAAGAGCATTGCTGAGATTCAGCAATATCTGAAAGTTAAATGTATTTAAATATTATCATAAAAATCTAAACACCTTTATTTTCAACAGCTGTTGGTGGTAAGAGGTAGTCACTTCATTACACAGATAAAGCTATCACTGTGAGTAGAATGCATTCAAACGCCCTGTCGATGAGGTTTAAAATACGTTCATTGTATCCAATGCAAAGGGATACGTCTCCCCTAAAAATGGGGCCTTACGTATGACACTAAACAAAATCTGATGGTAAAGCTTCAGTTCTAGTGATTTGGGGAGTGTCGAACACCTTTTTATTCTCATTACTTCCAGCTCTTCTCTAGCGCAGAGTGTTAGTACCTGTTAGGATCCCATTTAGGAATCCAATAGAACTGTTTAAAAGTGATTCGTTTTCAAAAGACCGAGTGCAAAAAAGGCTCTAAGAAACAACCACTCAAAATATATCAATATGAACAAGATTCCTTAACTTCTAGGCATAAAATGACCCTAGACGGGTTGACATACCGTTAGAATTAATAGATCTATGGCATATAAGCACAACTCAGAGAAATGATTGAAAGTGACATTATGTTGGTTGGTTGTTTTGGTTTTATGGCATATCAACCTTTGTAGGTTATTCAATGCCAAATCCATTTTATTCCAATAACCAGTTCTATTTTAAACAATTCATTTTAGCATGAGTACACACTTTAATTGTCAAAAACATTTCTATTTCAAGCTATTCATTTTATTGAAAGTTGTAATTCAAACAGTTCAATTTAATATGGGAATACATTTTGTTTACATACAGTTAAATGTCAAAACAGTTCTATATTAAACAATTCAGTTTAGCGTAAGTATAGTTTCAATGTTAAAAACAGTTCCATTTCAAACAACTCAGTTTAGCATAAGCACGCAGTTTAAATGAAAGTACACAGTTTATTTGTCAAAAACATTTTTATTTTAAGCTATTCAGTTTAGTCAAATAGTTCTTATTCAAACAATTCAGTTTAGCATAAGTATGCAGTTTAATTCTATTTAACCAATAGATAGGGCCCTATCAGATCCTACCAGAGTGGACCTGGGAACAATGGCAATGAAGGGGTGCTTCACATTCCCCAAAGCCCCAGCATTACTGGAACCTTACCATCAGATCGTTTTGTGTTATATTCAGGACACTCGCTGGCGGCGGGCAGTCTTACCAGTTGGTGTATTCTACAGCCCTAGCCAACTGGGCAATCAGATCATTTAGTGTCATGTCAGGACACTCGTTGGGGGAGATCTTATCCCTCTGCAGAGGGGCAGTTGGTGTATTCTACACACACCCCCATCCGACTGGGCAAGAAGTAACGATATAGTAAATAATAACTAAACCCAAAAGAAGTTCACAATAAAATCTAAATTTTGTCGACCACAGTTACTTTAAGTCAACCAACTAGATTAGTAACAAAACAAATCTTTTAAAATTTACTTGGAATTAAATTACAGAAGCAAAAATATGATTTATTTCCTAGGCTGTACACGCTGCCAATTACAATAAATTTAAAAGTCGAAATGGCTATTTTACTTCGGACAAAATAACTACACACAAAATCAAATCTATGGATTACAAAAAAATAATAGTTTAAGAATTACATTTCTGCTCAAATGGTAACGATTTTACTAGAGTTGCATCATTGTAAGAATTGAAAAAAAAAGCATTGGGCAATATTACGGCAATAATAGAAAAATGCGAAGCTGAATGGATAGACGTCTCTAAACACCTCAAATGTTTTTTAATATTAAGTTAAACGATCCTCAAAACACCAGTTTGAAACAGGATAGACAGATTTAAGGTGACACCTAAATACCTAAATAAACAAATGTCTGGGCAAGTATTCATTGCTTATTTGAAACACACACCAGACGTGCTTAACATACATCTCCTACATGATGTAACTGGTGTCTACGATAGGAGAGATCCTATAAAAGTCAGTTTAGGATACTTGGATACCAGAAAATAAAGTTCATTCACCGGATGAATTTGCTACGTCAATAGAATGTTTTTTTTTTAATCTTTTCTTTTATTGCATATCAACACCTTTCAAAATTATCCTTAAAACTTAAAAAAAACTTTTCTTCGAAAAAACTTTGTCCTGACAACGAACCTATTATCGAAACCCATAGAGAACGATAAATTAAAAAAGAAATATTTCTTCTGGTCACATCAGCGTCGAATCAACCGAAAAGGACATCGAAACGAGGTTAACGAAAGCATGGACAGCTATCAATAGGCTATCGACTATATGGAAATCAGACCTAACCGATAAAATGAAACGCAGTTTCTTCCAGGCAGCGGTCACATCGATACTGCTATATGGATGCACTACATGGACGCTAACAAAACGGCTGGAAAAGAAGCTAGATGGCAATTACACAAGAATGCTGCGTGCAATCCTGAACAAGTCCTGGCAGCAACACCCCACAAGACACCAACTGTACGGCCACCTGCCCCCTATCACGAAAACTATTCAAGTTAGGCGAACCAGACATGCAGGACATTGCTGGAGAAGCAGAGATGAACTCATAAGAGATGTACTCTTATGGATCCCCACACACGGCCGCGCAAAAGCAGGACGACCAGCACGAACGTACATTCAGCAGCTATGTGAGGATACAGGTTGTTGTCCTGAAGACCTACCTAGGGCGATGAACGATAGGGAGGAGTGGCGAGAGAGGGTCAGGGATATCCGTGCTGCCAGCACGATATGATGATGATGATGATATATATATATTATCATCACCCCGTGAACTAGCACGGATTTCTTTGACTATCCTTTGCCATTCGTCTCCATCATCCATCGTTTCCGGTTTGGTTTGGTTCGGTTTGGTTCGGTTTTATGGCATATCAACCAATGTAGCCAAATCCATGCCTATAAACAGTTCTATTTCAAACAATTCTGCTTAGCATAAGTACGCAGATTAAATGTCAAAACAATTTTATTTCAAATAATCCAGTTTAAATTATGTACATTTTATGCTCTGTTTAACCAATAGATAGGACCTTATCATGTGCTAATACTCGGAGACAGTGTAGTCCTGGGAGCGGTAGCAATAAAGGGGTACTCCACATTCCCCAAAGCTCTGGCATTACTGGAACCTCACCATCTGATAGTTTAGTGTCATATCTAGAACACTCGTTGGAGAAGTCTTTCCCATCTGCAGTGATGCCGTTACTGTAATCTGCAGCTCCAGTCAACTACGCCATCCATCGCTTTCGGCAGGTCTTCTAGACTACATCCGGTGTCTGTACAGAGTTGTTGTAGATGAGTTCTTGTTGGTCGGCCAACAGTTGCACGTCCGTGTGAGTGGGTTCATAGGAGAATGTTGCTTATGAGTTCGTCTTTTTTTTCTCCAGCAGTGATCGGCATATTTTGTTCATCGTATTGAGATGTTTTTAGAGATGGGAGGTAGGTGACCGTACAGTGGCTGTTTTTTTTTTTTTGTATTTTGTTTCCAGGGTTTCTTCAATGTTGAATTCTTGGGCAGTTCCCATTTAGCTTTTTCTCGATACGCTCGGCCAGCGTTCACGTGGTGCATCCCTAGAGTAGAATTGACACGACGGCAAAATTATGTTTAATTTTATCGGATAAGTCAAGTCAGACTTATCCGATAATATATATATCCATATATAGTAGTGTCTGTGACCCTGGGTTTCATGATTTACGCATTCGTCAGTGTCTGATGAATGTGTAAAGCATGAAACCCAGGGCCACAGACATCACTATATATACATGTAATGTATATATATATATATATATATATATATATTCCTAAATGTATAACAGCTCTATAATTGATATTGAGCACTATTTAATAACTTCCACAAAATTGGGTCCACTAACTCACCCAGTGAGCTCATGATAAACATAAACTATTACACGCTTCACAATATATATACGAGAATTGATTTTTTAAAAACCCATCAAAACTGAAGCTTATTTTTTTTTTAATCTAAAATTTAGATTCAGACATGGAATTAAAACTGATCAGCCTATGGGGTAAAGCAATGATTACTTCACATCTATAAGTTGTGTAGACGAATCTAAGTTCATGAGAAATAAAAGTAAGGAAACTTTTCAATGGCAACATTTAGAGCAGCCTAGCATTCTCTATTCTGATCAGACCTATGTCTGTGTAACTTTCTATTTGAAGATACAGATGGAGGTCAAATTAATACGACGTCATTTTTCATATCTATCAAAAAAAGAGTTTCCTAAAAGAAAAAAAATGTAATGCCCCATTGTTTATTTCTACCTATATATACGCAGACAACGCAGATAACATAGTACACCTACCTACGCCGAATCCCTGCTGCATAGTCTGGAGCAGGCAGCAGAGGGCATTGGTCTCCATGTGAATGCAGACAAAATAAAGTACATATGTTTTAATAAAAAAGGAGACACCTCCACACTAAATTGTGGTTCTCTGAAACTAGTGGACAAGTTCACCTACCACGGAAGCAGCGTCTAATCAAAGAAAAATATCAATACGCGACTAGCGAACGCATAGACTATCGATAAGTTATTGATTATATGCAAGTCAACCTGATCCGATAGAATAAAACACATTTTTTTCCAAGCAGCCGTCATGACGATACTACTATATGGATGCACTACATGGACGCTGACTAAGCGTATAGAGAAGACTTTTACGGGAATTTCACCAGAATGCTACGAGCCAAATTGAACAAATCCTGGAAGCAACACCCCACAAAACAGCAGCTATGCATAATCTTACCTTCTATTTCTAAAACCATCCAAGTAAGACGAACAAGATATACGGAACACTGCTGGAGAAATAAGGACAAAATTATAAGCGATATTCTCCTGTGGACCCCTTCACACGGACGTACAACTGTTGGACGACCAGCTAAAACTTATCGACAACAGCTCTTTAAGGATACACGATGTAGTCTAGGAGACCTACCGGAAGCGATGGATGATAGAGACGAATAGCGAGAGAGAATCAGGGAAATCTGTGCCAGCAGTTTCACATGATGATGAGGATATATACAGTAGCGACCAAAACTAAGGGACAAAATTTTAAAACCTAATATTTGTTAGAAATAACAACTTTGAAAAGCTGAATTTTGACAACTGCTAGTCGTTATCATCCGTAATAACATATTAAAATTTGAATCATTTGCAAAGGATAGAAAAAGAATTATAACAATTATTTATTTATTTTCAAAATAGGATCGCCCAAAAGTAAGGGACAAAATTGAGAAAAACAATGTAAACAGTATGCTATATTCAAATTTTTTGATTTCCTCAAAAGAATAAGTCTTACTTAGTCATTTGTAAACGTTGCATCAGCCGGCACCATGGCGAAGCGCTAAAAACTTGATTACTCTGTGAGACAAGCTGTTGTGAAGCAACACAAGGAAAAGCACACCATTAGAAAGATTTCAGAGAAAGTGAAACGTTCCAAGAGTGTTGTAGGCAGGGTTGTTAAATCCTATAATGATACTGGCAAAATAGCTAGTGCTTTTAAAACCGGCAGACCCCGCAAAACTTCGGCAAGGGAAGATCGAATAATGCAGCGTATGTCATTAAAGGACCGTTTTAAGTCTTGCACAGATATTAAAAGGGTTATGAATAGTACCTCATGTGTTAATGTGTCAAGACAGACTATTTCTAGACGACTGCAAGAAATAGGGCTGTTTAATCGAACCCCAATGAAGAAACCACTTGTTAGTTTGAAGAATAACAAGAAGAAGAGATTAGAGTTTGCAAACAGGTATGTAATTTGGACATATGAAAATTGGGCAAAAGTATTTTTCAGTGATGAAAACAAGTTTAATTTATTTGGAAATGATGGAAAAAAAACAATGTAAAGAGACGTATTGGTGAAAGATTCAGTGCAAAGTGTACTAAGAAAACTGTCAAGTTTGGGGGCGGAAGCGTCATGGTATTTGGAATGTTTTCTAGCTGGTTACAAACTCGTGTAAACGCGCAGATCTATAAAAACATTGTTCAAGATCATGTTGTGCCAATCATACAGAATTCAGGTTTCGATAGGGCTACCTTTATGCAAGATAATGCCCCATGTCACAAGGCAAAGGTGGTAATGAGTTACCTTAGCGAGCAAGATTTCGAAATTATGGATTGGCCACCGCAATGTCCTGACTTCAATCCAATAGAAAATCTTTGGAAGACCTTAGGAGTGAAAGTTATGGAAAGAAATCCCACTAACTCGGAGGATTTGTGGTTGAATCTTCAAGAAGAATGGTCTAAAATTAGTATCGAGGATTGTCAAGAACTGATTCGTTCTTGTAGTCGAAGATGTGCAGCTGTCATTGAGAGCAAGGGCTCATTTACTAAATATTAATTGTACATGTATTTTTGTTGTTTTTGGCTCTTTTCATAGTTTTTCTCAATTTTGTCCCTTACTTTTGGACGTTCCAAATTTGAAAATAAATAAATAATTGTTATAATTCTTTTTCTATCCTTTGCAAATGATTCAGATTTTAGTATGTAATTATGGATGATAACGACTAGCAGTTGTCAAAATTTCAGCTTTTCACAGTTGTTATTTCTAACAAATATTAGGTTTTAAAATGTTGTCCCTTAGTTTTGGACGCTACTGTATATATATATATATATATATATATATATATATATATATATATATATATATATATATATATAACTAATACTACAACTTTCTTAAGTCCCCATAAAAGGTCAAGAGTGTACAATCGTATTTGAATAAGTAACATACATGTTTTTATTCCTTACGATTGCTCCGACCATTAAATTTTTATTGTTTTCTGGCAAGTATATTGAAATCAACTTAATAGTTTTTCAAAATAACAATTTCAGTTTGCTTTTTTATCTCTAGGATGAAAGATGTGTAAGGTATCAGAAAACATAATAACAATAAAATCTATGACTTCAAGAGTAATGTGCCCGTTTTTAAAAAGCAAGCGATTGCCAGCAGATTCACGAATTTTAAAAATACTTTAACTGCACTCTGTACAGATATACTTATATATATATATATATATATATATATATATATATATATATATATATATATATATATATACACGAGCGTTATTCAATAAAAAAGGTTTACTTTGACCAAGTTGTCAATAGGAATCATGGTTTACAATTGTATGTTCATAAAGGAAACACTAATGATGGGTCCTTTAATGTTCCCGAAGACTGTCAGCATGACCTTCTTTACGGATCGCAGATCCTGGAACTTTTCCTGACCGTCTTTCCACTCTATGGACTGTCTTTTCGATTTGTAGTGGCAAAGCCAAGTTTAGTCTGTTAACAGTTTCTTTAACAAAAACGTTCTTCTCCATATACATCAGACATTTTTCTGTAAATTTCACATATTTTGCACTTCTCAGCCAGCAAAAATTTGAAGACAGGCCTCTGTTCAAGCCACACAAGAATTGTTTTGGCGAGATTATTATTTTTTTTGTTTTTGCAAATAACCAACTTCAAACTATGCTAAGTTCAAATCTATGGTTAAAAAATGGGGAAAAAAAATTTTTTTCGAAAGAATTCCCTTTATTTTTTTTATTACCCTTATATATATATATAAGATCGTTTGGATGGGTGGTTCTTCCATATACTACTTTCTTCCATATTTTACATTCTTTAACAAATGCAGCACCTACGAATTTTCTTTTGTTACTTTTCCGAGAATATACTATAAGTGACTGAACATTTACACACAAAAAGAGCTTAAAAATTGCCTTTTAAACTTTTGCAATGAAAACCAGATTTTTTTTTTTATTCTGGAATAAAAATTAACCTTCCCATTGGACTTCAGTTGTTGAAAATGAAGTTGATTACATTCTTGACGATAATATCTAAATAAACTTAACTTACTTTTGTTTTAATATTTTCTCTGTCAAAATGTAATTACTTTAAGAACACCCCCCCACATATATATATATATATATATATATATATACGCACACTCACACACACACACACACACACACATATATATATACACACACACACACACACACACGCATATATATATATATATGTATATATATATATATATATATATATAGATAGATAGATAGATAGATAGATAGATAGAAAGATGGTGGGGAAGAGGTATAATATTTTACAGTTTTATATTTCTGCTGACATTCAAAAAATCTTGATATACAGAAAAGTGTCGTTAAATATGATTAATAGATTTATCTACATCTCACATCCGGGTTAATTGTGTAAAATTTCAACACTAATTATTTGTACATGAAAAGTATGAATGAATTTTCGGATTGATCTTTTGGCTACAACGATCTTTGGCAGGAAAATAAGAATTGATTTTGGAGTGTTGTTTTTGGTAAAGTTCCCATCCTATTACTGTTCATGGGAACGTTCCAAATATGACTTAAGACTCATCAATTCGCCAGTATTTTCCTTTGTACATTAATCATTTTGATTAATATTCCCAGTTTAATCATTACTTAGATGACCTGTAACTTATACAACTCTTTTCTCTTTTTGCCTGGGAAAATAATGAGCGAACTTACTTTTTTTTTAAAAGCTATTTTCATCGTTGATGTCCGACTCAACGATTTAAGACTTTTATTTTAAATATTTAGCAAGCAAACTCTCCATCCAATTTAAGGTAAATATTCAATTTCTGATGCCAAAATGAACGAGCTGTGATATGGGATATTGTTTCGATAGGCGAGAGGATGTTCAGTCGTGAACTTAATCGTTATAAGAAGTGTTACCACAACGTGGTGCTTGAAATAAATATGTTACCGTAGAGAATTATATATATATATATATCGGGTGTGGTAGCAATACCTAACATTGAAACTGTCACTTGTCTGGTGCAAGTGAAGTCCGGCAAGTGCTTATTGTAGCTCCATCTAGCTAATCTTTTACAATTAAAAAAAAAAAGATTAGGAACAATCATGGCTTGTACCAGTGTACACCATAGGTTTCCTTTTGAAATCTTCTTTTTTGAACTAGTGTATCTGTATATTGCAACACGGAGAGCTTTCTGTGTTTATTTCATTTTACACCCTAATGATTCTGTTCTGGATTGAAAATCAATATCTAGATGCGTTGAAAATTCTATCCAGAACAGGAAATGAGTTCGAACAGTTCTCTTTGTAGCAATTGCGAATTCATCCGTCTTAAAAAATATTTCATCTACAAACTCCCGTTCTAAGTCATGATCATAAATGATCATATCTGGATACGATATGTTAAGAGATTAGCTGGATAGAGCTACCATTGCCACTCGCGTAAATTCCGTGGTACTACACCGATGGCAGATTAACATGAGGGAGGCGTTTCTATCGTTTCCTATGTATGTATGTATGTATGTATGTATGTATGTAAATATATACACATCGATAGTCAGAGAGAGAGAGAGAGAGAGAGAGAGAGAGAGAGAGAGAGAGATAAATGGGGTGCCAGAAAGAGAGATAGAGGGGGTGACCAAGAGAGAGAGTGAGTATGTCCCATAAATAAGTACATGCCAAGAATTCCTTTAAAATAAAAAAGTTAATTTTATTCTTGTTGTAACACCAAAATGTTACTGAATGAGAAATGAGTAAAATGGAGGTTGGAAATGAAACGAAAATCATTATAGAATTAGCAAAATGCACCTCTACTAGTGGCGGTAATTTACAAAGCTTTTTGCTTAGATGTGGCACAAGGCCATATGAAAGGGGCACCCAATGAGACGCGAACTAACTCGTGTAGGTTTGCTAGTCGAGCTTGCTAACCATTACACCACTAGAGGTGCCTACCTCTGCTAGTGGTGACTACTTAGCCAGCAAATCTTAGCTATTTGTTGCTCGTCCCACTGAACGAGCGACTACGTCACAAGGCCTTTTTTAAGGTGGGTCCGGGCACAGAGCCGTTGCCCAAGCACGCTTAACAGCTCTAAAAATGTCTCTTAAGAAGGGCACCTCAGGCGCCAGGCTACAAACCTAGCCTCTCCAAGTAGGATTAGAGCCTGGGGGGGGACGGCCTCTTCAGGCTACAACGACTGAGTTAAACGCCGTCACCATAGCATCAAAACTTTCGAGCATCGATTCCTTTCTTTTATGCTCACTGTATCATTTTTTGAAGAACAGAGATTCGTGTATAGAACTTGCGATTGTGTGGGGACGAATTTAATGAAAATTTTCAGATTTAGGGAAGCATATCTTCATGGTCCTAACTATGATTAGGTGATCAAAATATATTGAGCTTTAAACGTCTTCCACAACTATCCCACCGAGTATGTTTCTACAAGTGGCGAGGGATGAAGCTGCCCCGTACATTATAAGCAATAATACTTGACATCTGACGCATATCGTCTGCTTTCTGAAATTTACATATTTTGATTATGAAGAAAGAGTGAAGGAATAAAACACTCAGCACGTCAGCGAAAGAAAGAAAGAAATAAACAAATAAACAAACAAACTGAATGGAGAAAAGACGCTATAATGCTGGACATCAGACGCTTATTGTCTGTTTTAATATTAATGGAAGAAAAGAAGAAAGAAAAATAAAGGAAAAAGAAAAGTAGTGAAAGTCTTGCCGGATGATTGCTTTAGTTTAATGATCGATAGTCGATCACTGCTACATCTAGCTCGTCTTACGTCATCTGCTACATAATTCGATCTCGGACGAAAATTCGTAGACATGATCCGATTCTCGTGATTGCGTGTAGATTATATATCTGAAAGGCTACATCCATTTCTCGCGAGTCTAAAAAGTATATATATATATCTACTCTGCAGTGAAAAGCGTTCATTTCAGATCACCAATCGCATTTATGTTCCATTTGTCTTGTTGCGAGGTAAATAATCCTCCCAGTAATACCTCGACAAAAGATTCTTCCTATAAAAAGAGCTTCACAGATTTGGTTGGTTAGCTTTTAAATTTCAAAATCCCGAAATCCTATCTATACATAACTAAAGTTCTCATTGTATATATATATATATATATATATGAAAATGTACACGACACACCGAGTTCAAATACTGGACGAAGCAGTTTCTGTTTCTCTCCACGTTAATGCTTTTAGGAAAGATATATTATCCTTCTTTTAACACCCAGTTCTGTGTAAATATTTGAGTCAATGAGTTCTTTAGTTCTGGTAAGACATCAGGTCAAAGAGAAGGAAAAAAACTGCGAATTCAAAATCGAGTGGCGTGGTCTTCGACTAGCAGACATTTAAGAAGAATATATATATATATATATATATATATATATATATATATATATATATATATATGTCTGTGTGTGTGTGTATGTGTGTGTGGCATTTTCTCTTTTGGACATGCTTAATTAAATAGAGACTTTTTTTCTGCCGATTTTATCTTTGATCCGTTCATGTTTTCATATAAATCGTTTAACTTCTGGATGGAATGAATTCTGGAAAACACCGTATTTTCCCCAAGTGGCGTCATTTTGTTATTCCTCCTACTCGGAAAAATACGATATCTTCCGGAGTTCATTCCATCCAGGTGTCGAACGAAACATACGAAGACTTGAACGAACCATAGATAAAATAGGCAGAAACCAAGGGTTCGTTCTATTCAATGAAACTTATATATATTATTATTATTATTATTATTATTATTATCCACAGACAGACTGTTTCGTTGTATCACAACTCTTCAATGTGGCTAGACTACTAGGACGCTTGAAGCTGAGATCGTTAACCGCCCTACTTTACGTTGGACTTAGTATCAGACCGCTCGGCCAACAAGCGTACAACGTCGGCGTAGGGAATTATAAGGTATTATGTAGCAGTAGCAGCAGCAGCAGCGTTTGTTTGCTTACATCTTATTCCCTACCGGATACCAGAGTGCTCAGTTCGTTCGAAGAGCTTTATATATATATATATATATATATATATATTAGATTAGTTTATATATATTAATGTGTGTACAGTGGAATCACGGTTGTCAAACATACTTCATTCCAAAATTATGTTTGAAAAATGATTTTGTTCAAAAACTGGAATAATGCTGTTCGGTTAGACTCGGCCAGGCATTCGGCCGTGTTCGGTTTTCCTCGATAGTCATTCGTGTATGATCTGTTTTCATCGGCTTGATTCGTGTGTTCAAACTTCGAACATTTGTTCGATCATTGAGACATTTTTTTACTCAAATTTTTGGATCGAATTCTGAATTATTCGACTTGAGAGACGTTCCATAACAGAGGTCCACTATATATATATATATATATATATATATGTACATATTCCAAGACTCAGAAAAATTATAAAATCAGAGATGTGATTTTATAACTAGATGTAGACATAGGGTAACCAAATAAATGGGCGCGAGGATAAATTTAAGTGTAAGATAAGTATTACTGTAATCTTTACTTATGGTTAATAAGAATTGTTGCAATTCCTTAAATTATTGTTAAATCTGAAGAATTACGTTAAAATGGAGGTTATTTTACTGTAGAAAGAGAATTAGAACCTACTTCTAGTTACTTTATTATGTTCCCGAGCGATAACGAAAGAAAAACCGGAAATGGGCGGAATGGAGAGGAAAATCTTCATCTCTCCAACTCCCTCACACCCTTCCCTCCTGTGTCCATTCTGGCGTATTAATTAAATCCAGTGGATCTGAAGAAGACCTGTTAAATTTGGAGTTATTGATTCATATCAATACCCATAGCAAGATGGAAATAAATTTATAATCCTAAAGTGACCGGATTTTGTTTTTCTTAAAGGAATTGTTATTCTGTGATGTCAGTTACAGGAAAATTTAAATGTTTGAAGTTTGAATAACCTTATTGTCCTGAGGGAATTATTCCCGGCTCCAGTTTGACTGGACTGAAGAATATATATATATATATTTATATATATATATATACTTAAACTAAGCTAAGTTTTTGAATAGTTTTAATTTTTTTAAATTTATTCCTCTGACACACAACAGTCAACATAAATGTGCACAATTATACCAAAGTATGAGTATTTATTTCTACATCTAATGTTGGAAATTCAATGTGAAAATGTGACAACTTTTTACGGGATTGGTAGAGTTTCCAAACTGGTCAATTTACTTTTGTCTTTCTTCTGAATAATTATTCTTATATTGATTCTTTCAATTAAGAAAAATTAATAAATTATATCATTTCGATGACACCATAAAAAAAAAAGATTATCATATTTCTGTATTGAACATAAGATTTATCATTACAAAGCAAATTTTTTTCTCATGTCGACATTTCTCTTTATTTCTTTTTTTCAAAAGATAAGACAAGACAAATAGAAAGATTTTATTGATAAAAGAATATAAGATCTCATTATAAATGTCTATCATCTTATGAAATAGACACGACGTGCCAAGTTCAACTCCTTAATGAGATTGTTTGTATTTCACTTGCATGCAAATGCCATCTATAAAAATGTGAATCCCTCTCTTCTCATTCAGCTAAGGGTACATAGCAAGAAAAACCAGGCTCTTTAGTCTTGCTATGGCAACTGGTCGAACGAAAAACACTGAATTCAAAATAAGTTGAGTCGAGGATATAATCTCTCTCCGCCTCGAGTAGTTGACATTAACGAAACAGATCTGTCTGTGGATGACTATATATATATGCTCCCCTACCCCCGTAGGGTTGAGCTCTCTAGCGAATGAAGTAATCGCGTTGCCATTAGCTTATATGCAAGGCTCTTCTTATGAATTGAGCTCTCGGTAGCCGTTAAGCGGATGTATGTAAACAATAGTAATTCTCATTCATAACCGTTTAGAATTTACTTTGCTGCTGCTGGTTTCCTCGTGGCTGAGGGGTTGAGTCTTGGATTGGCGTTTGAGTCAACCGGGTTTCGATCCCAGCTACGGGAATCTAGTATGTCTAGCCACACTGATGAGTTCTGATTGAACGAAACAGATCTGTCTGTGTATGACAATATATATATATATATATATATATATAAGACAGTATTCAATCCAGTAAATTCGGAAGTGGGAACAATTCCAAGCAGGACAATTTAAATGTTCAAATATAGAATATTAAATTTAAGTAATCCCAGTCAAGAGTTCAATGCAAATAAACTTCACATAGCAAATTATTTTTTCAAAATGAAAACCAACAATCGACCCACATTAAGATAATAAATTTATTTCCATCCTGTGAAAAAGCATTGATATAAATTAAAAGGACTTCTTAAGATCAAACAAGAAAATAAAGGAATATAACTCTTTTACATTTACACCCAGACCGATTATTGGTTTATATATATATATATATATATATATATATATAGCGTGTTACAGAAAAAAATTTATACTATTCTGTAATCAAATAACTTGATCACTTCTCAATGAAAGGTTTTCAAATTTTAATAGCATGTATAGAAGCAATTCAAAATTCAATGTTTAATATTTTTTCTCTTCAGAAAAAGAAATGCTTTCGACAAGAAAAGAAAAGACATTTAAGCATTAAACAGAGAATTTGGAATTGTTTCTACACACGCGGTTATAATTTGAGATCATTTGAAGGAGAATTGATCAAGTTGTTACATTAGAAAATAAATAATTAAAAATAATTTTTGAAACACAATTAGCATCTCATCTTTTTAAAACACCCTATATATATATATATATATATATATATATATATATAAGTAAAGTAGGCGACTGTAGTCGAGGGTGACCAGAAGGCTCCTTTTTCAATAGCTACTACATCGAGGTATATGGGAAGGCACTACTCCTTTTGCTATATATATATATATATATATATATATAAGTGGGTGACTGTAGTCGAGGGTTACCAGAAGGCTCCCTTTTCAATAGCTACTGCACTGAGGTATATGGGAGGGCGCTACTCATTGCCCTATATATATATGTATATATACAAAACCTCACATCCACGAGCAGAATGCAACACAAGGTTAATTTTTAAACAAAGTACATAAAATAATAACGGAAATGTTATCATTCAGGTTTTTTGGACAATTATTTTCATCTTTATTGTTATATTTACAACGTTTCGGCTGATATGTCCCCCGACCTTCTTCAGATGATTCTTAACAATACAGGAATACTTAACACTTGTATCCGGGTCTGGTCAACGAAACCAGAGCAAGCGCCCCTCGTGAATTAGATTAAGGACGTGGTTCAAATTTCCATATAAGCTACCGAATCCAACAAGAAACACCTGAAGAAGGCTGGAAGATACATTAGCCGAAATGTTGTGAATATAACGATAAAGGTGAAGACAATAGTCCGAAAACCCTGAATGATAAAATTCATTAAATTTCGTCTCATAAATTCAGACAACTAAACAGGGATTTTTATTAATTACTTTAGTTTTCAGTGATAAATTGTGTACTGGCTAAATACTTGGAGTTCGTAGACGCAGGTTTTCGATTTCTAAAGGTCAAAGCGGGTAAACCTTGTTTGCGTGCATATGTCACTCCGGGTGTCAAAAGAAAAGTATGACAAGTGATGAATTCAAATAAACATTTACATACGTGTCAGCTGATATTTAGAATGACGTAGCACTAAAAAAATGTTATTGATTACGTATGATTAAGGCATTAGTCAAGATAATGATTAAAAGAAGATATATAAGAAGATTTCAAAGACGCATTATCAGTTGGAGGCGGCGAGCTGGCGAGTCATTGTCGGAAGAGTCAGATGGCGCATATGCCAAGGTTGGTCGGATCGTTGAAGAAGAAATGTATCAGTCTGTGGTTGTCAGTTTATAGGTTATAGTTTCTATCTATCTAATGCGTTCAAGTAATTCTAAGTTTTTTTTATTTCCCTCGTTTCGTGGTTACTATGAAAAAAGATTTAGTAGCAATACGCTTTTGTATCCTTAAACTGAGTCGTTTTATATCACGTGCGACATGACTTTCGACATGGTACCATAGTGCTATAGTACATCTATGAATCATACTCTTAGATTTATAAAAAAAATCATGTTTTATATATACCTCCATAACATTATGAACTAATTTGATTTTAGCAGAAACTATACTTACCAGCTTATTATAAGCAATAAAAAATTCTGAAGTACCGTTGTTATCATTTGTTTCAAATGGTTCTTAATAAGCGACTTTATATCAGAAAAAAATATCGCAGAATCTCTGGTGAACAAAACGAACGCCGAATAATATACTCAAGCAGAGCTGATACAATATCTGAGCAAATTAATATTCCTATAAAATAAAATCATAGGTTTTATCCTATGAGCTATGGCCTCTACCCTTAGCCTTCGAAGGGCGGTAATCCTCAGCAAGATATTAATCTGTTTTTAAACTTTGTTCATGCGTTCATCTTCTTGGAAATATAGGAAACACAATTATCATATTGAAGAAAAGAAGCAAAATTTAGAATTCTAACAAATGAAACACAAGTGAATTATAATTCCTATCCCCACCCTCATTGCTTTGAGCCAGAGCCGCGGGCCTTCCTGCCACACGCAGCGCATCTCTCAATGTGTCTAAAGACGAGAACAATTTTAAACTGAAATTTCGCAGTCATTAGCTGCCGTTTAAAGTTAAACCCTCGGGTTAGTTCAACGGTTGTCCTCTTCTGGTGAGAACTCAAAGATAGTTATTTGCGAAAATTCCATTTAGATTATACAACACTTAAAAAAAAATAATCCAACAAGGAGTAAAAAAAAGGAGAGGGGCTGCAAGACTTCTTATCATTATTTGCGAATCAAATTTCCCACTGTTTAAACTGATTTGAAATAAAATAAGAAAAATGAACCTCGGAATAAGAAGTTACATAAGAAATATCATTAAATGATAAGTGTCGTTTACTCTGATGATTCCCGGGCATATATTCAAGCATAATGGATATTTGATGCTCCATATTTTTAGGGTGTCAATGCACACAGCGTTTTCTTAAAAAAGAAAAAAAAAAAGAATAGAAAAAGAAGTGTTTATTTATTTACTAGCTGAAGTACCTGTCTACGCCGGGTAATTTTAATCACAATGTAAGACTGACCTACGAATATCAAATAGCCTTCCGTCTTCAAAGAATATGTATTTCATTAGTTTGGACATTTCATATGGAGTAATAGCTAACAAGCTAGATTAGCAGAACATTGGGAGTTTGTTTTTCACTGGGTACACCATACGTCTGGCCTAGTGTCACAACTATTCTAAGCTTAGTATACAAATATGCAAAAAGGAGGAACTTTATGTAATGTAAGGGTTATTAAACGAGATTAAAAAGCCATTGTGAGTTCGTTTCTCACTGGGTGTACAATACGTCTGGACTTGTGGCACAACTAATCTAAGCTTAGTAAATAACTATTCTAAAAGAGGGGAGGACCTTATAGAGTGTAATGGTTAGCAAGCTAGATCAGCGGAACATTGTAAAGGAGTTTGTTTCTCATGGGGTGCCCAATAGCTCTGATCAGAGGATAATCTTAATTCTTTCTCTGGTATCTATTTCCTACAGTCTCTTTAAAAGACCATTCCAAAAAGACTAACTATAATTGGTATCCCTGTTACTTTTTTACGTTCCAAAGTTTCTTTTTGTTTTGTTTTCAGCACTCTGACAAAATCCAGGTATTTTTCACCTTTTGGTTTTCATTTATTTTCATTCAATAAAAAGAATCTAAGTACAATTACCATCGATATCCGCTTGTGCTATTATTGGGCCCTTTTGACGTCCACTATATAATTGTTTATTCCTGTTTGTTTTTTACAATAAATCCGCCTATGTATTACTGTCTTCTCCAATGAAGCGACACCAGATTGATGTTATCTAAAATTAATCACTATCAGTCAAAAAAAATAATCGAGTAAAAAAGCTTCCCTTTTTAGTTAGCTGAAAATAGGCGCCAGAGTCTTTCTTAATTCGATGCTTTTTTTCAATTGAGCAAAAAAGCGGGTTTCCTTAATGAACCTCAAAACAAACGAGGTGACCTCATCACGTGATTTCTTTCTGATTTTGCGTCTTATTCCTAAATCATATATTTACAATGAGAGCGCCAATATCAGTTTAGCCACTGTCATGTATGTTTCAGCTGAAATTGGCGCTCTGTCTTATGTACCCTGGGCAAACAAAAATAACTACAAGCTATATACCATCTCTTATGAACACACACACACACACACACACACACACACACACACACACACACACGAGGATATCATGTATGTATGTAGGTACATATGTATGTCAAAAAGAGAGTGTCTAATTCGCTTGGTTATCAACAGAATCAGAATAAATTCTCTATTTGAAACTTTAACAGGAATATCAGTAAATAGTTTCATCTGATTTTCAATAGTGGCAACTGACAATGCATTCTTTCTGATTACTAATGCATATATATATATATATATATATACCTCCTTGCTCCATGCATATATATATGTATATACATATACCTCCTTGCTTAACACTCAGCATTAAAAGGTACGTTTCATGGGTAAAGTGGGAAAGGAGTAGCGCTCTTCCCTAAACCCCAGTGTTGTAGCTATTGAAAAGGGAGACATCAAGTCGTCTTCGACAAAAGTCGCCAACTTTATATTATACACACACACACACACACACACATATATATATATAGGCCTATGCTATCATTAATGCTTTTTTAATTGCTGGTCATTGACAATCCCTTTTCTTCCTGATGTTCAATGCATTTTCTATTCTAAAATTTTTATCTATTATTGTCAAATAGCTACTGACATTGGAAATGGACATGGTGACCCGAGTTCAAAACCTGGACGAGGCTGTTTACATTTTACACAAAAAGGCATGAATTTAACTATTCTCCTTCCAACTATGTGTATATTGTAGGGCAGACTGGGTTCTTCAACCTTGGTATGGCAACCAGTCTTGAAGAAGGAAAATTCTTAATTTAAACTGGTTAAACTCCGCTTTAAAATTACCTTGTGTCACATCCTGCTCGTGCGAAGGTGATGGTAAATATAGACATATATGTGTATGTGTATGCATGAAAGTGCACGAATACGTTCATACATACAAATATATATATATATACATATATATATATACGTGTATGTGTGCATGTGTGTATGTGTGTGTTTAATGGTCATATGTTTTCTGCAGTTCTCGACCACGGACAATCACCTTTTTTTCTACAGTAAACGTTTAAGCATCTCTTACGCTGAAAATGGCGATAATTCAGGGATAAGATATCCGACTGACGTAAAGTCAGCTTGAAGCATCTCGCATGTCTAGCCACACCGCAGAGATGTAATACAACGAAAGGTTGTCTGGGGATGACTATATACGCTCTTCCCAGGGGGGTTGAGCACTCTAGCGAAGGATTGCCGGTTGCCACATACGCGTAAATACAAAGCTCTTCCCATAAACTGAATACTCCAATAGCCGAAAGTGCTTATATGAATGCATATCTAAAAAATCCCTTCGCTTACGCTAAGATAGGTGACATCTCAGGTTAAGATATCCGGCTGACTTAACGTCAGTCAGGTTTCGATCCCTGCTTGAAGAATCTCACGTGTCTAGTTATACTAAAGGGTTGTAATTCACCGAAACAGTGTGCCTGTGGATGTCAATATATATATATATATATATAGTAAAGTTGGCGACCATAGTTGAGGGTGACCCGAAGGATCCCTTTTCGATAGTTACTATACCAAGGTGTAGGAGAGGGCGGTACTAGGGTTGACCCACTTTACACTTGATTCGTACCTTATAATGCTGAGTGTTAAGCAAGTAGACATCAAGTACCATTTTTTGAGTCTTTAGTATGACCTGGATTGAACCCAGGTCTCCCGGGCCATAGGTGAACACTCTAACCATTATGCCAATGTCCAAATCCTACACGGTCAATAATGTTTTATTTATTTCTTGACCTTTGACAATCCCATTTTTTTAATTGTAATACCCATATTTAACCCATAGTTGGGACAATAAGGGCGTTTAAACTTTTCGCAAGTGGGGCCCATTGGTCTAATGATTAAAGTGTTCAATAATGGTCCGGAAGACCGGGATTCAATCCCAGGTCGAGTCATACCAAAGGCTCAAAAAATGGTACTTGATGCCGCCTTGCGTAACACTCAACACTATAAGGTACGGATCAAGAGCAATGTGGAGCAATCCAGGGAATGGAGTAGCGCCCTCCGCTACACTTTGGTGTGGTAGCCATTCAAGGGGGAGCATTTGGGTCGTCCTCGACTACGGTCGCCAACTTTTTTTTATTTGACCGACTCATTTACTTTCAGCACTTTAGATATTACCCCACACATACTCTCCAAGTATATTATGTTTTTTGATATTTTAATTTTTTATTTTGGTTTCTTTGTTTAACGGCATGTCAAATCTTGTCGGTTACTTAATTCCAAATGTATCCTTCTAGAAAAAGAACAGAAGCGACATTATTAAACATACAGGTGCGGTATGGGGAAAGAGTTCATAGCTTTCCCAAGGGTATTAATCCGAAAGTAACCGTAATTGTTTGACTAGAATTTGAATTCGTTTACTATGATGTCAAAACCCACCACTTTAACCTTTATGCCACTTCAGTTTAGCTGATAAATTGACATCAAACAAGATAACCACAAATTTAACGAGTGTCTTTTAGAAGTATTTGCTTTACTGTAATATACTGACTTAGCTGGCGACGTGGATGAACTTAGCAGATTTAATGCGGTCACAAGCTAACATCAACAAAGTGGTTTCACAGGAGAGAGAAAAATAAAGGAGGATGGCGAAGAATATAATTTATTGCCTAGGGATTGAGTAACAGATATTTCCGTTCGCAGATAAGAACAACAAATTACCGGATAAGAAAATGTAAGTATGTAAGTTCCGATAACCAGCTATAAACAGAAAATACGTGAGGCAAAGAGGCGTGTTCATGGAACTTCAAAGACTATATAAGGTGTGTAATTTTAGACTGAAGGCAGTGATCTGTCAGCCACTCAAGCGAAGGGTAAGGTCCGCTAGTCACTCAATCAAACCTGTCAGCTCCCTCGTATGTGTTCTCCGGCCGTCGCACTACTTCACAAAAAGGGTCCCCGCTACAGAAGAAAGATAACTGTGAACTCTCTCCGACTGTATTCCTACTTCACACAAACGTCGCCGTCGAAGAATAAAATATAAATTATATTTTTATATATCTACAAGTCCTTCGTTGTTTGTCCAGCGGTACTATATGCGTCATTATGCCTTTCCCAGATCATTCACTCGAATCATTATCGTCATTTATAATTGCCTCTAGGTTTGTCTTTTTAGCAAGTTTAGAACGCAGGAACACCCGTCGACTAAAATACTTTCAAATCTGTCGAGTAATCTGAAGAAAGAAAAAAATAGTGAGAGAATAAGTTGGACGGAAAGAGAAACTAGAAAAGAAAAAAAGAACAAGAAATGACTCAGAAATGGGATGGTTTGTTTTGGTTTGCTTTCTTTGTTTAATGGTAAATCAACCTTATTGGGTTATTTAATGCCAAAGCTGTACTTGTTGAATCTCAGCCGTACAGAGTATAGAGAAAACTGAATCAATAGAGAGTCTTATTGCCGGAGAAGAAAAAAGCAACGCAGACACACACACACACACACACACACATGTATTTTTATATAACATAGATATATAAAGATTATTATTGTATAGAAAAAAATTAATTTCTAATTAATAGCTCAGTACCGCCTTGAGCTACCGAAACTGTGTTATCACCCTGGTTGGTGGCTGATGAGGTGAGGGTATCGCACGTGCTTTCACACGTTGTATGATGAAAAAAAAATGTATATTTATATTCATAGATATATAAAGATTATTGTATAGAAAAAATTAATTTGTAATCTGTAAATAAATCCATGATAGAAATTTTAAAGTAATAATAGATATTAGTACTTATATAATATATATTTTTCTAAAGTTTCTTTGATATCTCAGCTTCAATTTTGTTTTAGTGATAGTAAGAGTGAGGATTTAGGGTAACAAAAAAGGTAGTAAGTTCAAAAAATAAGAAAATAAAAATGACACAAGACGATCAAAAGGTAGGGTAGGTGAGGAGAGGTGTGTATATATTGAATAAAAAAATGTACAAAAAGCAGGAGATACATATTTGTACAGAAACATCAGCAGAATCTCATTTTAAAGGAACCCTCTCGCAGAGTATTTTCATAAAAAGCCAAAAGGTGGCTTAAATGGATACCAGCATTGATTTTCAAGCTTTGAAAATTCACATTTCTTCATTTTTTTTGTCAATCCTACAATCTTTATATCTACAAGAAGCATACGTGGAGACACTACTTTAAGATTTTATATGTATATATATATATAGTCTATCCTATAATCCTTATGTTTATAAGGAGCATTACTTTAAGATAATATATATATATATATATATATATATATATATATATATATTGTCATCCACACACAGACCTTATCGTTCTATCAGAACTCTTCAGTGTGGCTAGACAGGCTAGAATACCGATGCTGGGATCGAAACCCGGTTGTCTCAAATGCTAATCCAAGATTCAACCAGTCATCCACGAGGAAAGTAGCACAAGCGAAGGAAATTTGAACGCTTATATATCACCTATGTTTTTGTTTACATATATCCGCTTAACGGCTACCGAGAGCTTGATTCATATGAAGAGCCTTGCATGACGCTAGTGGCAACCATTTACTTCCCTCGCTAGAGAGCTCAACCCTACAGGAGTAGAGAGCACATACACACACACACACACACACACACACACACACACACACACACATATATATATATGCTCCCCTACCCCTGATAGAACATGGTAATTTACTGAATTAAAATATTTTAAGCAGTAAATTTTAACACGCACACACATACACACACACATACACACACGCACGCATATATGTATGTGCGTATGTATATTACACAAGAATGTTGCAAGCAATATTGAACAAGTCCTGGCGGCAACACCCCACAAGGCACCTACTATACGGCCACCTGCCTCCCATCACGAAAACTATCCAAGTTCAACGAACCAGACATGCAGAACGAGCTCATAAGTGATGTACTCCTATGGACCCCCACATATGGCCGAGCAAAAGCAGGATGACCAGCTCGAACATACATACAGCAGCTATGTGAGGATACGGGATGTAGCACTGAAGACCTGCCAGAGGCGATGAATGATAGAGAGAAGTGGCGAGAGAGGGTCAGGGATATCCGTGCTAGCGGCACGACATGATGATGATGATGATGATGTATGTATGTACGTATTCGATATTTTAATTATAAAATATAGAAGGTGCCCGTCGTAGGAAATGGACACAGCGACACGAGTTCAAATCCTGGACGAGAATGATTGCATTTCACATAGCACTAATACCCTTGGGAAAGGTATGAATCCAATTATTCTCCCTCCAGCTATGTGTAAATAGCAGGGTAGACTGTGTTCTTCAACATTGGTGAGGCAACTAGTCTAGGAGAAGGAAAACTCTGAATTCAAACCTGTTAATGTCCGCTTAAAAATTGATCTTGAGTCATATCCTGCCCGAGCGGAGGGGTTGGGTAAAGACATTCTAATTATAAAATAAACTAAGGTAAATCAAGATCACTCATGGCTCTGAGTACCAAACGCACGGTCTTTAAGTGGGCCTGTAGCCACACATCTGAAGTCTCTTAGTAAAAAAAGAACATAATTCAGACGAGTGGACACCTGGTTCCTTAAAGATCATGTGTGTAATCATGATTTACCCTGGTTTATTTTAGAATTGAAATATCATAATATTTTTCTACGTCCTTGTGGATAGAGCACAGGATTTTACTGATTTCGATCGAATGATAATAGCACAGAAGGAGTATAAGGCGAGACCCGACTGGGTCGGCAAGGTGATCTACGGGGAAATGTGCAAGAAATTTCAGTTCGACCATACAAACAAATGGTATATTCACAACCCAGCACCTGTCCTAGAAAATGACACACATAAACTCCTATGGGACTTTAACATACAAACGGATCACCTAATCCCGGCCAGAAGACCATACCTCATAATAATCAACAAAAAAAAAGAGAATCTGCAAAATTGTCGACTTTGCAGTCCCGGCGGACCACAGAATAAATCTGAAGGAAAGTGAAAAGAAGGATAAGTACCTCGACCTTGCTAGAGAATTAAAAAAGCTGTGGAATATGAAAGTAACGATTGTGCCAATTGTGATTGGTGCGTTAGGCACAATAACTAGAGGATTCTTGAAAGGCCTGGAGGACTTGGAAGTTGGCGGATGGGTAGAGACTATCCAAATGACAGCATTGCTAAGAATGACCAGAATCCTGAGACGAGTCTAGGAGACATGAGGAGTCTTGCTATCACTCAAACTCCAGTGAAAAACCATCAGCTAACACTGATGTGAAAAACTCTAAAGGAGTAAATAATAATAATAATTGATAAGAAGTGACAAAATAGCAAATGTAGGTTTTGTGGTGATAGAGACGAAACAATCGATCACATAATAAGCGAATGTAGCAAATTAGAACAAAAAGAGAACAAGACTTGACACAACTCGGTGAGGAACGTAATCCACTGAGAAGTATAAATGAAATTTAAATTTGATCATACGAACAAGTGCTATGTACAACCAAGAATTCGTCCCGGATAATGAGACGCACAAACTTCTCTGCGATTTTGAGATACAAATGGATCATCTCATCTCGGCTATACTGCCGAATAGTGGACTTTGCCGTTCCGACTTACCACAGATCGGCCACAATACTGAGAAGCGTCCTGGAGAATTTACGTGCCTCAAATGAGTAAAGTCAGAAAAAGGAAACCTAAAATTGATTAAGAAGAAAAAAGAATTTGCCATCAAACAGATTTTGTTGTTCCAGCGAACCAACGAGGGAAAAGAAAAGAAAATGAAATGATTGGCAAATATATGGACCTTGCCTGAGAACTAAAAAAGCTGTGAAACATGAAGGTGACGATGATACCTGTTGTAGTTGGTGCACTCGGAACGAGGTAAAAAAAAAAAAAAGATGAACTGAAAATTTGAGGAAGAATCAAGACCATCAATACAACAGTAATAATAAGATGAGAGGAGACCCGTAGACCTGAGGAAACTTGCTATCACCCAGACTTTAATGAAAAACCACCAGGTGTGAAAAACTCTTATTAGTATATATATATATATATATATAAATAAGTAGGTTATCACTTGTATGCACTGATTCCTATGGTGTGTTGAAATCCACACTCTTCTCTTTATGTATCTAATTTTAAACAAACTAATACGTTGATATTTTTTTTTACTTTGTGTATTTGCGCTCTTTGTCTTACAGCTGTAAAAACAGAAGATTTTCAAATGAACGCAATTTTCCCATTTTTTGTCCTCGTAATGAGCCCCATTTCTAAATCGATTTAACATCTTTTCAGATTCTAACCATTTATTTTATTTAACATTGTCTCCTTGTGTCACGTAATGTTCCCTGTAATGAATCACAGAACGTAACGTCTTTCGTAATCATTGTCTACATAATGGGGTTATTTGTTACGGTTTGGAGTCCTTCACCATGGAAAAGAGGGTTCGCAAGTAGATTCTAGACCAGGAGTGGAGAATCTGAAGCCTTAAGGCCGCACTTCCATAGCCTTATCGATACTCCAATTAAAACAGCACAGCTCCTCTTCAGAATATGATATCGCAAAAAGCGATTTCAAAAAAGTAATTGAAAAATAATTTTTTTTTATTTCACGTAAAATATACAAGAGTCATTCAATGGATAAAGCGAACTTTGCCTTAGAAGATGGCAAAAAGAAGCATTGTTTACAGTTGCACCTTTTTCAAGGAAATCAGTAGTGATTGGTCATTTCATGTCCTAGAAGACTGTCAGCATGACCTTCTTTACAGATGGTTGCTCTTGAAACTTTTTCTTTACCGGAGATTCGGTGTTTTTCTACTATATGGACTGTCTTTTTGACTCAGGCTCATAGTAGCAAAACCATGTTTAACCTATTTGTAAACATTTCTTTACTAAAACATGCATCTATATAAACGTAACACACCCTTCAATAGATTTCACATAGTTTTTAATACTCAACCAGCAAAAGTTTGAATTACAGAACTCTGTTCAAATCTTTTTTTTTTCTCTACCATTTTGTGTAGCCACAAAAATATATTTGCAAGATTAAATTATTTTTTCTGCAAACCAATTCAAAACAATGCTGGGTTTATATTTATAGAAAAAATCCAAAAAAGAAATTCATTTTGCTTTTTTTCAAAAAATCTACTTTATTCATTAAATGACCCTAATTGTTTTTTTTACTAAGCTTAGCTTAGTTTTGGCACAAAGCCAGAAGTATGGGACACACAGTGAGAATCGAACTCATTAATAATGGTCTGAAAATCTAGCTTGCTAACCCTTACCCCACGAGAGGTGCTTAGAGTTGTTTACCTGAACTGTGGGACTTGAATGTATGTATACAAGCCCTTTAAGATGAAAAAAAAATCATAACAAATTTACAACCTCAACCTAGCAAATGGAATATAAAAAACAATACAGCACAAACCCAACTCAAACAGACCTAAAAAGAAGTGAACCATGAAATCTAAGAGGCTCCAAAAATACATTTGGAGGTGGTTTGGAGTGAAGTTAGATTCGCTAAAAGAAGCATTATCAAATAGAAAACTGGCTACACCTACAAGAGTGTGGTTTGAAATCGGAGTGCCTTTTGTAGCCAGGAATGGTCTTCAGTCAAGTAAGTCAAAGGATCCCAAACTGGAAAGTGACAGATTTATTATGAGGCTCCCATTAAACGAAAGTAGATATTGTACCTTTAGACCACCATCTCAGAAAAACTAAGCAGTTTCTACGACCAGCTTGGCTTCATGCTATCCGGAAATCAGACAAAATCGTCCATCTTGAAGACTTTAACGCTAGAGTTTGTCAATCAAATTATACAAATTATATAAAAGGTTCTTGGTAAGTTTGGAACGGAGAAAGCAAATACAAATAACAATCTGCTGCTTTCCATCCGGGCTTTACCAACACCTACTTTAAACACAAACAAATCCACAAGAACACCTGAATGCAACCAGGATCCAAACATTCGCACCTCATCAAAAGAATGATGTGATACAAGATAAATTTAAGCTGAGTATTCCTGGTTTGAATTCAGAGTTTCATTCTTCTTGTTTGCTTTGCCTTGACAAGACTTCTATTTACCTGTAGTTGTGTTGTATATTCACAACCATTATGATATCAATCCAACAGTACATATACAAATGCGAATACAGGGAAATACAAAACACAGGCTAACTCCGTTGTTCAGATACGAACCGTTTATTAATTTCTGACTTCCGCTCTTCGACACGAGGTGAGAGACAATTCTTAAAAGTCTTTCTTAATCATACAATGCTAACAACACTCCAACGCTCGGCACATCTCGTGGTCCAATCTCAGTTTCTCAACACCATGGTCGAACCCCAACTTCTCAACATAATTGTCGAACCCTAACTTCTTACCCTTATAGCCGGACTCAACTTCAACTGTCTGCCTCAATGGCAGACAACCCAACTGTCTGTCTACATGGTCCAAAGTCAACTCCCAACTGACTCTTTTTCAAAATCGTCAAATTCTGATGACAATCGCTTCCGGGCATCTGGGGTTTATTATGACAATTGTGATTGTCATATCCTTTGCACGCGAGCGTAAACTGTAGCCAAGGCTATGCACCTGAAGTAAGAGCCGAATAGTTCAAAGTCCAACCAAACTGGATGATAAGATATAATTTACGAAAAATGATTAATATAAAAAAAACAACCCTTAATTATACATCAGCTGGAGAGGGTGAATAGAAAGGAATTAATGCCTTTCTCAAAGACTTTAGCGCAATTCAAAAGGCGAAAAGATTTGTACAGGATTACAGCTCGTACCTCCGCTTCCATTTTCTTTTATCATAACCATAATGCTAATCGCGCCTCCTTTTTTCATGTAGTTTATATTCATTAATTTCTTCATTTTCTTTTTGTTCTAGCAGCTTGAACTAAGATCTTTTGTCGTTGGAGAAATAAAAGACAGTTCTGTGCGATCCGACATCAACAGGTGGGATACTGTTGTAGCGTTGCGGACACCTCGAAGAAATTTGGTGGATACGAAGAGATGCCCATAAGACAGTCATTACATTGCGCTATATGCCACCTTTTGATTCTCTGTTGTTCAAGTTACGAAAGAAAAAAATCAGACATGTGGTCAAAGAGAAATACTGCTTCTTTTATTGCCGATCCTAAAAGAAAAAAAATCGAATTGGAATTTACAAGTTGTGCGAGGAAAGACCAATTCTTTTTAAAAAGATCGTCACCCAACAACTTACGGTAGGTGGTGGTTGAGATTATATTTAAGTTGATATTTAAGTTGTTACTTATTGCTCTCTGGATCACTAAATAACCGGCTCTTTTCGAAAATCCTCAAGTCTGGGATTTAACCATCTCTCTTACTTACGGGAAGAGTTTCTCATGATTTACCTTTTATTGTCGGTTACACAGTAATAACTCAAAATTGTTCACTTGCCAGGAAGTAGACCACATATGGTATAGTAATCTATCTCACTACCACGAGTTTGACAGTTATACGATCCTTCAGTGAACAAACCATAAAATCTGCAATACAAAAATAATCACTACCCTACCGATAGCGGGAGAATACACCGGAAATCTATTTTGTTGTTTATAATTGCCTGTTTTTTTTTGGTCGTTTTTATTTCCTATAGTTTGATAGTCTTTTTTTAGAAAACGCCTGTTTAGTCATTCTTATTTTTGGTGGAAATAAATAAAGGTGCGTTTTCTATCCGCTCACCTTTTGGTGAGTTTCTCTTACTTGGTAAGTAACTTCCGTCTTTTTTAGAGCGTTTGATACGCTCTAAAAAAGACGGAAGTTAAGATGGCTTTGGCATTATATAATGCCAAAGCCATCTTTGTAGAACAGTTGTGGTACTATTCAAGACTTTTTGTTTAATGGCATATCAACCTTTGTGGGTTATTTAATGCCAAAGCCATCTTTGTAGAAGAACAGAAGTGATACTATTTAACCCATAGATGAGTATTTAAAAGGGTTAATACTTTTTCTAAGGAATTGATCCGAAAACGAACGTAATTGCGCGGCAGGAATTCGAACTCACTAACTTCGAGGCTACTTTAGTCTTCTCGTCACGAGGATTCCTCCACTTTATTCTGATGATTTATTCTGATGATATCATTACGTTTTCAGGATGTCGTGTTGTCTGCTGCATTTAGAACTATTTTTTCTCTTCGTTTTGAATCTGAAAGGAAATACCATTATCATTAAGTAGTATTAACTGCATAGAATCCCGGGTCTCTCTGTCTCTCTCTGCCTCTGTCTCTCTCTTTCTGTCTTTCTCTTTCTATCTCTCTGTCTCTCTGTCTCTCACAAACATACACACAAATACCACCCGTCCCGATCGTTCATCGCTTCTGTCATGTGTTCTCGACTGCATCCGGTTTTCGCATAGAGTTAATGTATGTAATTCTTTGCTGGTCAGCCTATATTGGTGTGTCCATGTGTTGGAGTCTATAGGAGAACGTCACTTGTAAAACAGTCCAGCAGAGTTACGCACGTCTTTCTCATTTTCCCAGGATGGTTTGTGAGATGGGAGGTAGGTAGCCATACAACTGCTATTTTGTGGTGCGCTGTTCCCAGGATTTGTTAAAACTGTACGTAGCCAACGAAAATATAACCCTCCTCTCACTGTAAAGGGAAACATGTTCTCAGTTTTGGAATTGTCATATCATGGGTCAATTGGCTTTGTTTCTTGTTTCTAGAGTATATATAAAAATTCAGTTTGCTCATGGGAGACCCCGTAATGTAATGGTTTAAGTGCTGGACTGTGGAATCGTAGTAAGTGAGTTCGAATTCCTGTAGAGTTATTAAGTTCATTTTCGAACCAATACCCTTCGGAAATATACGAGTCCCTTTGTCATATCTTCCATAGGTTAAATAGTACCACAAGTGGTTTTCTCCAAAGACCGCCTTTGCATTAAATAACACACGAAGGTTGATATGCCATTAAACTAGAAAAGTTATTTATTATTTGTTTAGACATGGAATTATCGATAGTAATCTTTGAATGTAAAAGACGCACAAACATAGAATGATAGAAAGAAACGAACAGATAGGAAGAGAGAAAGAGATTGATCGAAAGAGAGAGAGGGGGGGAGAAAGAGAGAAAGACGTAGATAGAAAGGAGAAACAGACAGAAAGCGGGTGGAAAGAAAAGCAATAAAGTTGTCGTGTGTATATCTTCAAACCCGTCATTTCGTGAGAATGAACAAAACTTGGTTTAAATACATCCATCCATCCAGAGACATAGAAAAAAAGAGTGAGAGAATGTGAAACCATATCAGAGAGAGATAAGTTTAGTGAGACAGAGGCAGCCACTACATTACACAATATTCTACTTTGGAGGCACTCGTGATGCAAAGGTTATCATCCCAAGAAATGGGCTAGATGAGCTGTGTTCAAATCCTGGACGAGGCAGTTTGCATTTAAGATTGCGTCACTAGTCTTGTTTAAGGCATGAATCTAACTATTCTCCCTCCAGAAATGGGTAGATAGTAGGGCAGACTGGCCCTTTACCTTAATACCGTAACCAGCATAGGAGAAGGAAAACTCGGAATTCAAACCAGCTGTACTCGGCTTAAAAAACAAACCTTGTGTCACATCCTGCTTGTAGAGTAGGGACAGTGCTTGGTCTGAAATATTAATTAAAGATCTTAACTTAAGATTTGACGAAATATTTATTAGTTGCAGTCTTATTAAATCACAATAAGTTTCAATAGTTTCTTTATTAACGAAAAAAAAAGAAGGTTTTATGATACAGAACTTTAATAAGGCCGAAAGTATCGAATTTATTTTCGATTCTTTTATTGATCCCTCGGGGTCTCTTTCTTCTGATAACTCATCAAAGGATCTCCGCCAGAAAAAAGATATTGTGATAAACGAAAAGCTTTTCAAAACAGTAGAATACACCAATTAAAATATTGTAACAAAAGGAAGGTAGTAAGAAAATTCTTATTTTTATATTTCTAAATAAATTAAGCTCAAAGTTGACTGGGGATGTATGTTTGGTTTGGTTTAGTTGTTTGGGTTTTATGGCATATCAACTTTTGTAGGTTATTTAATACCAAATCCACCTTTTTACAAACAAACATCCCTATTTCAATCAACTAAGGTAAGCATAAGTTCAATTGTCAAAAACATTTCTATTTTAAGCTATTCAGCCCAGTCAAACAGTTCCAATTCAAACAATTCAGTCCAGTATAAATTTCGTTGTTGCTTACACACAGTTAAATGTCAAAACATTTCTATTACAAACAATTCAGTTTAGCGTAAGTACAGTTTCAATGTCGAAATAGTTCTATTTAAAACAATTTAGTTTAGCATACAAAAACTGTTCCATTTCAAATAATTTAGTTTAGCATAAATACGCGGTTTAAATGCCAACACAGTCCTATTTCAGCAATTCAGTTTAACATAAGTACACAGTTTAGTTCTATTTGACCCGTAGATAGGACCCTATCAGGTACTACCACTTCGGGCCAGAGTGGACGTGGGAGCGATAGCAATGAAAGGGTACACCTCATTACCCCAAACCCCAGTATTATTGGAACCTCACCATCAGATTGTCTAGTGTCATATCCAGGACACTCGTTGGGGGATCTTACTCCTCTGCAGTGGTGCAGTTGGTGTATTCTACAGCCCCCCAGCCGACTGGGCAAAGTAATGTATGTGTTTACCTATTGTTATATTGTCATCTGCAGATTCACATCTACATATGCACACAATAATAAAGACGCACGCAATGACAAAGACGCGGGAAGACTTCTTTAACAAAATATTACCTCTCACTTTATTGCAAGGGTTCGAAAAGGTTGTGTGGGGTTTTACTGTGAGAGGGAGCTGGAGACCGAACATAAACTGTAATATTTTTACCCCACTATTATGACCGTCACGTTGTGTCTTTCTTGTTCTCTAGATGCTCAACCGGAGGCCCAGGGCCCACTCTGCTGGATACTGGCTTTCTTTACTGCATCTTATCAGCATCTTCTCTGGACCCCAAACTCCATCGGGGTTCCCGAGGGCCCCCTCGGTCGGGTGTGGCTTTCCCTACCTCTTCTCGTCTCCAACTGGCTGCCACTCAACTGGCACTCGAACTCAACTGGCACTCGAACTCAACTGAGTTATATAATCGTTCGACGCCCACTCGATCTTTGAAATCGAATGTTTAATCGTCATCATGCGGAAATAACTGTCATGCAGTTCACAGGTCACTCTCTTCCGGTGCATCAGTCTATGAGTGTACCATGGGAATTTTTTAGCTCGTCCCATTTCATCAGCCAATTTCCGCCCACGCGATTTCCTCTCATAACTGCCATTGGAATGTGTTACCTCCTTCCGGTGCATCACCTTGGATGTCATTTTGGGCCGGGTCGGAGGCCAAAATATAACACTATTTCCCCCGCAAGATACGACGCAAGGCCATTTTTAAGCGGGGTACAACAGGCTTAAATTCAGAGCTTTTCTTCTCTTAGGCAAGCTGTTTTAGTGAGGCTAGAAACCCAACCTACCCTACAATGTACTCATCGGAAGAAGAAAAGCGAGAATAGTTGTATTTATACCTTTCAACAGCCGTGTTAGCACGATGTGAAATACAAACAGCCCCATATTTCTCACTTCAGTAAAAAAAAAAAAAAAAAAATAGCTGATTTTTATTAAATTATTTTATTAATCCTTATGGACATCTCTCATCTGCCACTCTTCAGAGAATCTTCGTCAAAAAAGATATTTTAGCAAAAGGATCTTAGCTTTTCAAACCAGAAGACACCAATTGTAATATTGTTGAAAAAAAATTGGATTCTGCCATTGGCCAGCGTTTATTGGATAATCCTCTTTATGTAGACGCTGATAACGACAATTGTTTTAAGATTTTAGACACAACCAGATTATAGCTGTATTTAAGGGCTTTGGAATCTATTTCCATTGCCAAATTTGCGTCCTCGAAAACGGTATATACTTCACTTAATTTATTTTAAAAACATAAAGACGGAATAATCTTGTTAGAAATTTTTAAAATCTTTTCGGTCAGAGCCAGGTGGTTCAATAATATGAATGAACCGTATGGTTTGAAAGAGATGCATTTAAATTACACATTACTAGTAGTCATCAGTCAGGTTGGTTGGTTGGTTGGTTTTATGGCATATCAACCTTTGTAAGTTATTTAATGCCAAATCCATTTACACAAATAATTAGTTCTTTTTCAAACAATTCAATTTAGCATGAGTACACAGTTTAATAGTCAAAAATATTTCTATTTCAACCTATTCAGTTTAGTCAAACAATTTTTATTCAACCAGTTCAGTTTAGTATAAATATGAATTTTGTTTACACGCAGTCAAAACTGTTCTATTTAAAAAAAATCAGTTTAGGGTAAATACATTTTCAATGTCAAAAACAGTTCTATTTCAAACAATTCAGCTTTGCATAAGTACGCAGTTTAAATGTAAGTACACAGTTTAATTATCAAAATCCATTCTATTTCAAGCTATTCAGGTTATTCAAAGAGTTCTAAATCAAACAATTCAGTTTAGGGTAAGTACAGTTTCAATGTCAAAAACAGTTCCATTCCAAACAATTCAGTACGCTGATTAGTTCTAATTAACCCATAGATAGGGTCCATTCAGGTGCTACAACCCTGGGCCAGTGTCGAGCTGGAAGCGATGGCAATGAAGGAGTGCTCTAGCATCACTGGAACATCACTAACAGATTGTTTAGTGTTATATCCAAGATATTCATTAAGGTGGGGTATTACCCCTCTGCAGAGAAGCAGTCAGTGAATTCTACAGCCCCAGTGGACTGGGCAACCATCAGTCAGGCATTCTCTTAAGAGTATGAAATCTGACAATGAGTCTACATGGTCCAGAGATTTTTATTCTCCTCTTTTAAAGAGATTTACATGGGCAAACTAGTAAATTCACACCTTATAGACTTCAATGCTTTTATTCCCTCCCCGATCGAGGGGTTTATATGGATCACTTTGAGATGTCCTGTTTTAGGCATTTGCTTATGTATGTGGAAACTGGTAGCTATAGACATGGGGAATGTAATAGGTTCAAATTTTACCACCAGCTCGTGCTCTGTAAGTTGGTTTAACAAACAATAATTCAGGTTGACATGACGCTAAAATCACTCAATGAATCAGTATACCATGCTATAAGCCTACTTTTTAAGATTAAGGTATTTCTAATGATTACGCTAAATCAACAGCTAGAGGATTTCTTCTCCAGTATATGTATTTCATAAACTTTCATACGCTTTAAACTACACGCACATGTGCCTGGATGAGGTATTTTATGTTTCACATAAAGCTAATGCTCTTAGGAACGTCATGAATCTATTTTTTTCTCTCCATGGGAAATAGTAGAGCTAACGGGGTTCTTTAGCCTTTGAAAAGGAACCAATCTAGGAGAATGAAAACTCTGAATGCAAAACCAGCTTTACTTCGCTAAAAAAAAAAAAATTGACTGCATAACAGAAGGGGTGGGTAAATTCATATATTGCTTTAATTCGTAAACAAATATGCAGCTGTCTCAAATGAAGTCTTATAAGGCGATACGAGTTCAAATCCTGGACGAGTCTGATTGCATTTCACATAGCACTAATACCCTTGGGAAAGGTATGAATCCAATTATTCTCCCTCCAGCTTTGGGTAAATAGTAGGGCAGACAGTGTTCTTCAGCTTTGGTGAGGCAACTAGTCTAGGAGAAGGAAAACTCTGAATTGAAACCTGTTAAACTCGGCTTAAAAATTGACCTTGTGTCATATCCTGCCCGAGCGGAGGGGTTGGTAAATATGTATAAGGCATTTATAAAGTCGAAATAAAATATATCCCGTTCGACTTAGCTTTTCTTAATGATTACAAGCTAATGCTATTTCGGTCAGTAAGACTCAGATCCAAATGAATCATTTAGATAATTTTTAGGATTACCGTTTCAGAACAATATTCTCTTATATTTTTCTTCGGTTTCATTTGCTTTACTTTTTTTTTCTTCAGCCTTATTTTCTCATAATCATTATCTTTCTTTCCTTTTCTCTTTTTTTTTTTTTTACCTTTTTAAATCTTTACTCGCGTTTCCCCGCCTTTTTTCATTATATCTTCCATTCAGACTGTGGCCACTTTTGTACACGAGCACAAGGTTTTTATCTCCGAAATGAGACCGCTTAGGCTCTTCCAAATGAAAGGGGAAGTAATTGAATTGCAGCTGGCAACAGATAAGAGATCGACCATTTTGCTTTCTTCGGCCACTCCGCCTCGATGATTGGGGTGTCGATGGCATCGTCGCGGCCAGCTGGCTTTGAAGCGTCGTAATTGGCAAATCCTCTGACACACCATGCCCCACTTTTCAACTTATTTTGTTTTGGGGGAGAGAGATCCCGGCCAAGTCCGTCTCGCTTCTTACGGGTAGTTTCAGTTTTTTTTTTTTTTTTTTTTTCTGTCCAGTAGAAAGAGTGGAATCAATGTGTTTGTGTTTCGCTGGCGAAGGGTTGGTCAGCCTTCCGGACGAACTAAACTTTTTCTTGCGAATCTCTTTGACATTTCTATGACTAACCAGTGTAATCAAATGGTGGCAGATAACGCAACCTTATAATAAATCAAGTCTCTAAAGAGAGAAATGGTAGCGGTTTTCCTCAAGGTTTCAAAGTACCTCACACACACACATGCGCATGAAACTACATATTCAAACACACATCGATTCGGTTTAGTTTCTTTGTTTAATGGCACATAAACCTTCGTGAGTTATTTGATGTCAAAGTCATCCTTGTAAGTGAACTGTAGTGCTACTATTTAACCCTTAGTTAGAAGGAAAGTGTTTTTTTGGTGGGGGGGTTCTAGGGGCATTAGTCCGAAAGTTAAACATAATAGCTCGACTGGAGTTCGAACTCACTTACTTAGATGTAACAGTCAGGCACGTTAGCCATTACACCACGGACTCCTCCTGCCAACATACATACGCAGGGCGACCCAGAATTTCTAGGAATATACAACACAAAAGAGACCCCCACTTCATACACAATGATAAAAACCATGATTCTTTATTTCCTTAAGGAATGATTTTACTGATATAGGAAATGTCTAGTGAAACATGGAGAAACTCTTAATACGATGAAAAAAAAAATTAACAAAGGTCACTCATTGGCTGACCTGCACCTCTTACGTATACATGCATACATACAAATAGGAGGTGCACTTTGCGTAGTGTTTATCGTTTTGTGAGATGGAATTGACGACCCAGGTTCAAATCTTGTACAAATCTGCTTGTTTCTAAATTTGCGTTAATGCTCCTGAGAAAAACACGACTCCTTCTGTTTTCTCCACCCCCAGCGATGGGTAATTAGTAGGGTAGACTACGTTCTTTATCCTTGGTAAGGCAACCAATCATTTCAATATTTTTCCTTGAAATAGAAATTAACTAACTAGACAGATTTCAAAAATTAAGTCTTCTAAGTGTTTGGATTTTAATTTTTTTTTTTTTTTTTTTTAACAAATTTCCTAATCCGATCAAAAACAGCAATTGTCTTAAAATTTAAAGATTAAATTGGATGGATTTCAGAAGTAACGAGAAAAAGAATTTGAGAGGATATTTTTTAGGAACTATTCGAATTATTCGGTTTGGTTGTTTTGAGTTTCACGGCATATCAACCACTATGGGTTATTCGATGCCAAATCTGGTTTACATATATGAATTATGATTTGTAACCATTTTTTTTTTTTATTATGAACTCAATTTTTCTTCGTAAACTCATTTTTCTTTTAAATTCATGTTTTGATCCATTCGATCCACAAGTAGGATCGAATTATTTAAAAGAATTTGAACTGTATATAGATATTGCATTAACAGAGTATATGTTTTCTGCAACGATTCTTTCTCTGTTTAATATTGATGTGAGAAGATTGTAAAAAGAGATATTCAAGGTAGCATAACAAGCATTAATTAGTTTTGCATTTAAGAGGACATTTTTAGGAACTATTCGAATTATTCAAATCCTCGCCGAGACTGATTGCATTTCACAGAACACAAATACCCTTCGGAAAGGTATGAATCCAATTATTCTCCCTCCAGCTATGGATAAATAGTAGGGCAGACTAGGTTCTTCAGCCTTGGTGAGGCAACTCGTCTAGGAAAAGGAAAACTCTGAATTCAAACCTGTTAAAATTCGCTTAAAAATTGACCTTGTGTCATATCCTGCCCGAGCGGAGGGGTTGGGTAAATATGAATAATTAGTTATGTATGTGTTAATATGCTCTCAATATGTAAATCGATAATACTGATATAGTTTTAACTAAAAAAAGATTATTACGAGGAGTGCTCAGAAAGTAACGACTCCTATTTATTTCCACTGAAACTATTACAGAGGCACAGTAAGACATTTGAAAGGCCTTGTGCCATACTTGTCCGGTGGTGAGACGGTGAACAAATACACAGACATTTGGTTAGAACAAGTCATCGCCGTTGGCAATGTATATTCGCCTGATATGAGAAAGAATCATTCTAGAATGCTAGAAGGTTATTTTATTAGCATAGTTGGATGCTTGGTTAACTGGGTTTCTGGTACATCAAACCTTGTTGGGTTATTTAAAGGCAAAGTCATTCTTTCTAGTAATTATGATTTCAAATAATTTATTATACTGGTCAACACGATTTTTTTTGGCCAAAAAATTATGCAATTTTAACTAATTTGATGACGCTGATTTAGAAAATGACCTTATTTTTTCGGGTTAACTACCATTTTTATTGTATTGTAATTGATTATTTTTAGAAAAAAGATCGATTTATGATCTTGGCTGATCACAAAATTTAGTTAATAAAGGTCGTAGAAACCAATTAATTTTCAGATTAGCCGTACTGTTTATGTTGGCTACATGAAATAAACTATTTTTTAAAGAAAAGCCGTGTTTTTGAGTAAAAAAAAAATAAATAGAAATACCGTTTTTTTTCCAATTTATCGCCAAAATTCAAATTAACTGATAAACTTTATCGCAATACATTTTAGTAAATCTGATGATTAAGGCGACATAAAAAAAAAATGAAACCCTAAAATCTTCTGTTTGATTTTCTTAAATTTATCCCAACACTTTCCTGCCGTCACTACGGAAGAAAAGCAAGCACATTAAGAGCTTTTGTTTTCACAGTTGGAAAGAAACTCCCACAAAAGACATCCCAATTGAATGCACCTATTCCATTGTACATGATGAACATCATGAAAAATGTTTCACCATGAAATCAGGAAACTCATTAAGGACGATGAATTGATTAATTACGTGATGGGACATCGTTTGATGACGTGGTGAAAAACTCCTTAAGCGAAAACTACGAAGAGTTTGTGGAAAAGCCGTTGACAATTCTACAGGACATAGGCGTCAATATGAGTATAAAGGTTCATTTTTTTTTTTTTTTTACATAGTAATCTAGATAAATTTCCGGATAATTGCGGTGACGTGAGTTATGAGCAAGGAAAACAATTTCATTAGGATATCAAAACAGTAGAAGAGCGCAACCAGCGACGGTGGGGCAAACGAATGATGGCTGAGTACAGCTGGATTATCAAAAGGGATTAAAAAAACATTGAACATGGCTGAAAATTAAGAAAGAGAAAATGTTTACCATAGTTTTTTGATCCCAAATGTTTTATTTCTTCTCTTAGTTTATTAAATGATCTGATGAAAATACTTTTGGGACTTGGTATATTTAATCGAGTGAGATTTAAAGACTGAAAATCCGATTGTTATTGAAAAAATAGTATTTCTCAATAACCAGACTAATGTTTAGTTTAAATACAAATTGAGAGGTTCCTACGATTTTACTTTGAGAAATATTGCCATCGATCAATATCATATATATAGAAAACAAAAGAAAAAAATTATTTTTTTCCAAAAATGAGGCTAAATCGGTAGCACACAAAAAAAAATAAGGTCATTTTCAGATTCAGTGCTTTCGAATTAGCCTTTAAAAAATGTTTGGAGCCTCGACACCATTTCAATTCTTTTTACCTGCGTAATCTGTCAACAAGTATAACTTCAACTAACTATTCTTAATACTAATAATCTGCATAAAAGTACATCGTATCAAGTATTCTTATCAAATACAAATAATTTTCAAACAGATCCATTTGTCCCGTCGAAGGAACCTTGAAGCGTACTAACTCTCCTGGTCAGAGTGAAGCTGATAGTACGATAATCAAATTCTACATCTCTGAGGTCAACAATATAAAGCCTCACTAAGGATACATTTTAAATTGTCTCGCCGATTCTTTATCATACGATAATGACCAATACGCCTCTAATCTAACTACGCATCGCATGAAATTGTTTCTCTAAATTATTCGAAATAATTCATTCAAATTTCAAGCAAGGTGTCAGTTTTAAAGTTTTGCCAAAGTCAGACATAAATGGCTACGGAATCTTTCCGTTTACCAAGACTATACTAGGAGAACGACTGCAAGTCAGGTACATGTGGGTTCAAGTAGCCAGAGAGAACCTATGAAGGTCGAGATAGTTTGAAGATGTCCGTTATCTTCACATTGATTCCTCGTGGCATAATGGCCCAAGTGCTGGATTTCGATAATCGTAGTAAGTCAGATTGAACTCCAGTTACATTCATCCTATTACATTCATTTTCGGACAAATACTCTTGGAATAGGTACAAATCTCCTTAGAGCCACGAGTTATATGTTAAATGACAGCACTAGTGTTCTTCTCGTGGGGTGGTTTTGACTTTGAATAACCCACAAAGGTTGACAGGCTTTAAGCAAAGAAACAAAAGTATTCTCTTCAAAACTATTTCAAAAATTCCATTTTTGCTCTATGTTTAAACCGTTGTTCTTGATTTCTGACCTTGTGTCGAAGATTGCAAGATGTCTTAAACTGTAGAGTCTTTTATCCTTACAAAACCTTAGATATCCAGAAATAGAAAAATATTTCAAATATGCTAAATTCAAATTTCCTGTTTCTTTTCAACGTTAGAAAACGAAATTTCTTTTAATTTAGATCTTACCTCTTCCGCTAAATATACTAAAGGAAAGTGGCTGGGTGGGTTTATTTTCTCAACTGCGTAAAAAACATTAGAAATCAAAATCTGAAATTGTTACATAAATTCTATTCTTTGTTTTCGTATTTGTTTTGCCCAATTTAAACAGTTACTCCAGATTTATATCCTTGTGTCAAACTTATTTAAGGTTTGTAGATGTCTTAAGTAGCAGAAATGGAGATTTATATTTTTGCAAAACTTTAAATAACCAGAAATCGAAAATATCATAATAGCTGCTTTATTTCAATCCCTTTTTCTTTCTTGGCGTTAGACAACAAAATGGCTTTCAATTTAGATTTCGCTTTTTCTCTAAATTTCTTATTGATAAGCAAGCGAGATTATTTTATTCTTCTTTCAATGAAATTATTTATGTTCCTAAATAGAGAAAAGGAACCATCAGGGGTAAATTGCTTCGAGATTTTGGATTAGACAATTGGGAGTTGTAGGAAACACAGTAAAGCCAGAAATAGACGGGGATTGACGAAGCCAAAAATGAGGAAGTTTTACAAATATTTATGACAATCACAATTGTTGTCTTGATCCCAATACAGCGATTGGGGGGTGGGTTCTGTGAAGGTAAAGCAGATATAGAGGGTGGGGTGGGTTCAGGTTGGAAAACTAATGAATGAAATAAAAATAACTATTTGGCACAATGAAAAATTTGGCAGACCCTGTGGATCAAACTACCCTGCTTATCTAAATTCCACGACATCACGCCGATTATTTGACATATTGTTTAGAGCTGAGAATAGAAAACCAGCTCTATCCCATGAGGCTATCCCAACTTGTCACTGCAATCGCTGGATGGGTGAGAACAATTACTCATCATTTTCAGTATATCTATGCTACACGCACACACACACACACACACACATATATATATATATATATATAACTCTTAGAACAAATATGGTAGGAGGAATATTTTTGCAACTAATAAAAAAAACCCTTAGAAAAATAAGTAACACTTTGCATAATTCAAAAATAAGTTTTTGTTGACAATATAAGAAAGTTATCAGCAACAATTTGATAATCGTAAATTGCAAAAAAAGAAAAATTAACCAGAACGCCCTTTTCTAGTTAAATGGCATATCAAACTTCATGGCTTATTTAACGCCAAAGCGATCCTCGTAGAAAACCAGTTGTAGCACAACTTAACGTACAGCTGGAAAAATAAAAGGGGTTAATAACTTTCTCAAGGGAATTAGTGAGAAAGTAACAACGTGACTAGAATTCAAACTTCCTTACTCCGATTCTGTATTTCAGCTCGTTAACCATTACACCACGGTAATTTTTCGAACGATAATTACCTGAGTGATAATGCCAAATAAGGCAAAAGTCAGAAAAAAATAATCCTATAATTGCTAGGAAAAGATATATATTTTTATATGGCAAATTGAATTGTACCAAGTTCCTATTTTATGTAAAGAATGGGCACCTTGGATGGTGTAATGGTTTGTAAGTTAGATTAGCAACACTTACCGAGCGAGTTTGACTCTCATTGGGTGCCCTACTCATACGGTCTTGTCAACTCTCGGATTTAAGAGCTTATGCATCAATTTTGGTGTCCATTTTTCTGAGTTCCTCCCTTGTTACATTCAAACAACGGCCACAAGTATCATGGGAGTGGAATTGTCCAGGTGTTTATCCTTTTGATGAGATTTCTGCCACAGAGCTTGGTTTCCAGTAGTTTTTATCGTTCATCTGAGATAGGCTTTCATTTTTATCTCCACTTGTTTGATGGTGTCCGCTTCCAGTATTCCCACGTACTTGTAATTTTCCCTTTGTTCAAGCAATCTGATTTTTTCTAGATTTGGTAGTTCTATTCCTTTTATTATTTGTCTCTTTCGTTTTAAGCACGATGCGTTTTTTTCTTTACCAAATTCCATTCTTAAATCTTCGTTGTCTATTATTTGTTGTATCAATGTCCATTTTATTTTTGCAGATGATTTGATGTGGTCAAGCTGATTCTTTTTTTTCATGTGCCACATCGAAGCAAAGAGCTTTGTAAATTACTATATAAAGGCTTTGTGCTGCATCTAAGCAAAAAGCTTATTAAATGACATTTTAGTAAAGCATTCTTTTTATAGGTGAATGACGATGCTATAAACCACGCTTGAGAACTCTATGAAGAGTATATGCAGCCCAGTTGGCTGGGAATGCTGTAGAATACACCGACTACATCCAGCAGAGGGGTAAGATCACCCCCAACGATACAAAAAATATACATTTGTCATATTTACCAACCCCTCCGCTCGGGCAGGATATGACATAAGGTCAATTTTTAAGCGGAGTTTAACAGGTTTCAATTCAGAGTTTTCCTTCTCCTAGACTAGTTACCTCACCAAGGCTGAAGAACCTAGTCTGTCCTACTATTTATCCATAGCTGGAGGGAGAATAATTAGATTCATACCTTTTCCCAAGGGTATTAGTGCTATGTGAAATATAATCAGTCTCGTTCAGGATTTGAACTCGTGTCACCGTGTCCATTTCCTACGACGATAACCATTACACCACGAGCACCTCCAAAAAAATATATACATTTATAAAACTCAAAGATCACAAAGAAAACTTCAGGAAGGCCTGGATGCCGTCAATTAAACCCATCTAAAATGATATTTAAAAATAAGACAGGATATGCACCAAATTAAAAAATTCTACTGGTTAACCGGTGAAAAAGCAGAAAATCCAGCTTTGAATAGTTAGAAATGATGACGTAGAAAAATATGCGTGTTCATAAAAATATTTCAATTCTTAAATAACCGAAGAATTCCTGGTTGAAGTAATAAATACAAGTATGAAGTTTCAGTTGAATAGCATATCAAATTTGGCGAGTTATTTAATACCCAATCCATTTTTGTAGAAGAACATGACGAATGTGTAGTGGGGGGGGGCTCCTACTTTAAGGAAAAGTATTACATCAAGAGTAAACGTAATAGTGCGACTTGGGATCGAACTCACTTACGACAATCTCACGGTCATAAATGGATTTAAAAGATGAAGACGTGAAAATAGTGAAACGTTTTAGATTTTTATTGTTTTATAATGATTAAATATGGGTGAAAAAAAAAAGCCAGGTTAAAAAACTTGATGCCTCAATTAGAAGTTTTATATGGAGCAAAAAGGTACGCGTTTATTGAAATTTGATTGTATAGGGACGATAGGTTGTTGTTACTAAAAGGATGAAATAAAAACTCAACGAACTTTATCAGAAAGAAAATATGATGATTCACAGAAGAAAGCTTCAAAGTAGAAATAAAAATAAATCTAAAACGGGTAAACATTTTAGATGATATTTTGATTTGGAAACTCCAATAGAATGCTTGTTTCCATTAATATATCGTCTAACCACTCACAAAAGCTATTCAAACAAGTCCCAAAGTCAGCTGGGGTGGGGCTGTAGAATACACGGAGTGAATCTCTACAGAACGGTAAGACTTTGCCCAACGAGTGTCCTGATATGTAACACAAAACAATCTGATGGTGAGGTTCCAGTATTGCTGGAGCTTTGGGGAATGTGGAGCACTCATTTACTGCTATCACTCCCAGGTCCACTCTGCCTCGGAGTGGTAGCACCTGATAGGGTCCTATCTATGGGTCAAATAAAACCTAACTGTGTACTGGAGCAATCAAGGGAAAAGAGTAGAGCTCTCCCCTATATCTCGGTGAAGTAGCTTTGAAAAGAGAGCTGAAAAGAGAAAATGCTAAACTGAATTGCTTGAAATGGAGCTGTTTTTATATTTAACTGTGTGTAAACAAAATTTTATACATATACGAAACTGAATTATTTCAATTTGAACTATTTTACGGAACTGAACAGCTAGAAATAGAAACGGTTTTGACAATTGAACTATGTACAACGCTAAACTGAATTGCTTGAAATAGAGCTGATTATTTGTATAAAAATGGATTTGGCATTAAATAACCTACAAAGGTTGATATGCCATAAAACCCAACCAATAAAAAGTCAATAAGCTATAGTTTGTTTATAAACTCATGTAACAACAGACGAAGAGTAGGTACGAAACAGCGTTTACGAATAGTAATTACAAGGAAGTTGGGATCGTCTTTCAAAACTATAGCACCGATTAGAATTTTAAAAAAACTTCGAAGAAGTTGAATTTATTCTGGTAAAAGCAAAAGTAGAACTTTGTTTTTATTTGATTGAGGAAGATATATATATATATATATATATATATATATATATATATATATATATATATATATGGGTAACAAACAGATTACACAAAATATTCAGTTAAAATACTTAAAAAATTAACTGTAACTGTGTGAACAACGAGCGTACAAAAAACACAAACAGAAAATTATGAGCTGAAAGCAACAAAATAATGTGTACCACCCGTGAAATTGTAGAACGAAATCGGATACGTTGAATGATTGCTCTCTTGAGGATCGATAATGTGAAAATCGTGAGTTTTTGTCCAGTTTTTATTGTTTTATAATTGAAATATATTTTGATATTGCTTTGCGTACACCTTGGTGTAGTAGCTATCGAAAAGGGAGCCTTCGGGTCACCCTCGACTATGGTCGCTAACTTTACTAACTTACTTACTATATATATATATATATATATATATATATTCAGGGTGTCCCAAGAATGTAAACACATTAAAAATAATTGTAAACGTAGTGTTTAATTAGAATTTTATTATTTTAGATGTGTAAAAATATTTTACAAATATCATTTTATTGATTTTTCACTGCCTGTTCTCAAACTGAGGCCCATTTTGATCCAGACACTGCTGACAATGCCAAGCAATGGAATCGCACACATCATGAAACAATTCCTTTTATATTTGGGCGCATTCATGCTTAATTAAGCGACTGTAGCGGGTTTTGTAGCGTAGAGCAGACTTTGAAGATGAAGAGTTTTATTTTCAGCAAGACAGGGCACCCCCTCATTACCATAGCGATGTTAGGTCCCTCCTTGATGAGGTCTTGCCAAACAAGAGGATTGGACGAAGAGGTTTTGTTGAATATCCTCCCCGTTCACCAGACCTCACACCACTAGATTTTATCTTATGGGGATACCTGAAAAACAAAGTCTACGCTACAAAACCAGCAGCAGTCACTGTTTTTACACTTTTAAGAATTAAAATTCTAATTAAACACTACGTTTGCAATTATTTTTATGTGTATATATTTTTGGGACACCCTATATATATATATATATATATATAACTTTATTCCTTTGTTTTTTGTTTATGGAATTTATAGAGAATATGGGAAAAATATGTCATCATATACGTTGTGCTTTATAAAATGAATTACTTTTCACTACTTGGCTTATGAATGTGTTTCATTGATATGCTCTAAATATACTCCGCCTTGTATACGTACCATATTTGACGGCATATAAGGCGTCTTTTTTTTCTTTACTAAAAATATCTTTTAAAATTCCCCTTTGTCTGATATGCCCTATGTAGGTTTAAAATTTGCGATTTTAAAATTTGCGATAGTCGGCCGAAGTTTGCTATCTGGAAACACCTATCAACTTAGACTTTAAAATAAGTTTTATACACCTATTGTCATTATTCAAAAAGCGATTATGCAGATTAAAAGTTTTATCATTGAAAATATTCATTATATTAATTTCATCACATTTAATATTTGAACTTTGTTATACTAAAATCTTTTCTTGATTTGCCCTGCTGAAATTAGGGTGCATCTTATACACCCATATGTCTTATATACGGTATGTATTTTTGTACGCGTAGATTGGGCTGCATAGCTCTTATAAAGGCATTTATAGCTCCTGTACTTGATATAACACACAATTTCATAAGGTAGTGAAGGTCAATTACTCTCTCGTTCATTCTCAGTCGGAGTGGGAGTAATTGCTAAGGCCCCATCTATGAATCAAATACGTGATAGTAGATCTGCTAAAATTTATCACCATCGGATATGAATTTTTTGAAACCACACAACTGCGTACTAATATGGTGATCATTATCAAATTGCTATAGTTACTTTAGCCCTATAATCAATAATAATTCATTAATATTAGATAAGAATACTTGATACCATATAACTGTGTAAACAATTGATTACTACAGACAAATAAAAATGACAATTTAAAAAAAGTTATTGCAATGGAAATTTGAATAGATCGATACGTAGGATAATAATCCATGGGTTAAAAATAAATTTGATTACGGGATTAGATTGCCCATAAGGTTTCATATGGTAAATAAACTAAAAAAAAAACATTTGTAAGCTTATCATATTTACCCAACCCCTCCGCTTGGGTAGGATATGACACAAGGTCAATTTTTTAAGCGGAGTTTGACAGTTTTGAATTCAGAGTTTTCCTTCTCCTAGACTAGTTGCCTCACCAAGGCTGAAGAAACCAGTCTGTCCTACTATTTACCCATAGCTGGTGGGAGAATAATTGGATTCATACCTTTCCCAAGGGTATTAGTGCTACGTGAAATGCAATCATTCTCGTCCAGGATTTGAACTCGTGTCGCCGTGTCCATTTCCTTCGACGATAACCATTACACCACGAGCACCTCCTCCCATTAGTAAGCTTATAAAATTTAAGTCTTGTCGGACTTGGATTATGTGAAGATAGAGAAAAGATTCGGTGATTATAGTAATTTTCAATTAATCATATAGTTAGAGGGAGTCCCTGGGGCTTAGTTGCTAACGTGCTGGGTAGCGAAATTATAGTAAGTGAGTTCGAACTCCAGTTGCGCCATTACGTTCCCTTTCAGACTAAAACCTCAAGAAAGGCTGGAACCCACTTATTGCATCCAGCCATGGGTTAATTTGTACTGCTACTTGACTTCTAGTAGGATGACTATGGCTTTAAATAACCCATAAAGACTAATATGCCATTAAACTAAAAAATAGTTCTAATATAGCTATGAATATAAAGCTAATAATTTTCAAACAGAGGTGTTTGATCCACGACTTATTATTATGTTTATTATTAAATAAAATTATTAATAGTAAAAAAAATTGAAATCTACGGATTATTATTATTATTATCAATGACCTGAAACCATATAATTGTTGGCAAATCATCGGTGTTCAGATAGGAATACTTGAAGCCCTACAACTGTGTTTCTATTATTTGAATTAGATAAGATTACTTAATATCATATATCTGTGAGTAAAATACTCTTAATAACAGCTGTACCATAGCCATGATATGGCTATGTGTGAAACGTGCATCGAATGTCCATAAAGATAGAACATAGGAATCTCGAAATTTGAAAAACACGTAACGACTTCTCAGTTCAGGTACGAAACTTTTATTACCTTTGAGTTTAAAGGTTCTTCGACATAAGGAGAGAGATACACGTTATTTCTATTCTGGCTTTTTCATCTGCCCTCCCCTCATCTCGTGCGACACCTGCCCAAGGCCTCGGCGAGCAAGCGAAATCAACCCTTCTCGTTCGGTGTCCAGTTCTCGACTCAACTTTCTTCAAATTCCCCAAATCCTCCGCTCGCTTCCGGTGCGTGACGTCATTCGCACTTGCTAGCCCCGTTTCCCATGTCGGGATATTGTGACATCTCTGAGTGACACGTTCGCTACGCCCGCGCGCGCGTGAACACCTGCGTTAATGTTGCACCTAAATAACCCATGCACTGAGCCGAAAGGTTCTCAGCCTAACTAAACCCAAAGGCATAAAACGAAATCCCTCGGCCATTATATTACATAGCTACATACAAAAGATGTGAAAATGTTGGAGGAGCTTTAGTGTAACGGTTATGGGAAGAAATAGACGCGGCAACTAGAATTCTAATCCTGGTCGAGGTTGTATGCCTTTCAAAAAGTCCTAATACCATTAGGTAAAATTATAAATTCCATCTGTTCCACCAGTAATGGGTAAATAGTTGGGCAGACTAGGTTTTTGACCTCTGAATTGAAATCTGCTGTATCCAGCTAAAAAAATGACCTGGTGTCACATTTTGATTCTGAGGGAGGGGTTGGGTACATACGCAAAAGATGTAAATAGAAAAGTCCAATGTACATTGATTCCCGAGATTTCCACAGAACAGGAATCACGAAAGACTTTCCTTGTACAGGATTCCACAGAGATTTCCACTGCAAAGGAAACCCTTGAAACTTACAATGAACAGGGTTCCTTTGCGATGTCCAATGTACAGGCTTCCTGAGAGACTTTAACTCTTTAGGATTCTCGAGACACGTAAATTGTACAGGATTCTGTTGAAACATCCAATATACAGGATTCCCGAGAGACTTCCACTGTACAGGGTTCCTGAGTGACATACAATAAACAGGATTCCCGAGGGACTTCCACTGTACAGGAATCACGAGAGACGTACAACGCACGAGATTATTCTGAAACTTACAATGAACAGGATTCCCAGGAGATGTCCAATGTACGAGGTGCATACGATAAGTTTCCAGACTTTTTTCGTATAGGCATTTAACATTGTTGTAGACTCTTGACAATTCAGTATCTTATTGCTATACATCTTATGAGATGACAGACCAATTTTTATGATTTCACGTTCAAATGAGCAGTTACAGCAGCAATTGGAATACACCCTACTAAAGCTGATTGTCACAGCTGGTGGTTTACAAAAATGTAATCTGGACGTGAGGACACTTTAGAAGAACGATACGCAATAAAATTCTGTTTTAAACTTGGAAAAAAAATGCCACAGAAACGTATGGAATACTTCAGACTGCTTTTCGACCATCTTAAATGAATCGAGCATCAGTTTTTGAGTGGCATAAGAGATTCCAGGAAAGGCAGGGAGTCTGTGGTGGATGATGAGAGGTGTGGGAGGAGTAAGGAAGTCAATACACCAGAGTTGATTTGCCAAACGGTTAGGGTTACGATTAGGGTTACTATGTTGAGGTTTTAAGGGAGTTCAGGAAGAGATTCCTAGGAAAGAGGCCAACACTCTTCAAATCGGATCAGTGGCATTTCCACCAGGACAATGCACTAGTCCACAACTCCATCCTTGTCACAGACTTTTTGACCAAGATGGGCATCGAGACAGTTCTTCACCCTCACTATAGCCCAGACCTTGCTCACTGTGACTTGGTTATTCCCTTAGCTCAGAGGCTGTCGTTATGAGACAATTGAGGAGATGAAAGAGGCTGTGACGAAGGTCATTGACAGGCTCATACAAGAGGACTTCTATGGGGCCTTATAGAAGTTGTTAGAACGGTACAGCAAGTGTATTGCAGCCGGGGGTGATTACTTCGAAGGGGACTAGAGTTACATGTGTGTACTATCAATAAAAGTGCCCATACGAAAAAAAGTCTGGAAACTTATCGTATGCACCTCGTACATGTTTCCTGGGAGATTTCTACCGTTCAGGATACCCAAGAGACGTCCGATGTTCAGGGTGCCCGAGAGACGTCCAACGTACAGGATTCCTGAGAGACTTCCACCATACAGAATTCCCGATAAACGTATAATGTACAGGATTTACTTGAAACTTACAATGAACAGGATTTAAACTATGATGCGTTGACTTGCAATTTAAATCAATCAATCCTAAGTAGCAACAACGCAAAAACACATACAAACGTACAATGTCCGCAATTCACTATCCTCAAGGCATTAAATAAATCAAGACAGGTTAATATACTGTTAAAATCAATCAATCTCAAACGAGTACACAAAAATTTAGATTGAAACATACTACGTATGGAAATTCCCAACACTTTGGCATAAAATTACTCTAGTCAGGTTGATATCCCCTTATTATTAATCAGTCAATCATCAATCAGAAGGAACAATTGACATCCAGCCGTAGACCTTGGAACCGTCTATCCATTATGCTTACTTGGTAGCCACCATCGAGTTATTGTGAAATTGGAGGAACTATCAATTAAAGGAAAATTTCAACCCTATGGATTAAATTAATTATAAAATCGTATTAGATGTTTTTTTTTGTTTATTTATTGTTTTTGTTGAATTTAATTTTCTTTCCTTTTTTTTCCCAATCACTATTCAACGATGCCTGTAGTTTTCCGAAAATTGTCATATATATTTTTTCGCTTTTCATTAATAAGTTTTATTGCCACCTTGCTGTCATTTCTTTGTCTCTCATGTCCTCACCTTTTCAGACATTTTTTTACGCCAGTTCATTAAAAGTTTCCCGATACAATGATGTCTTGTTTCACTGACTCCCATTACTTTCCTTTCAAAATAATAGAATTATTAAAATGGTCTAATAAAGTACGCCATACGGCTGTCACACAAATATATATATATATATATATATATATAAACGTAAGTAAATGCATGGTTATTTTATTAAGATTGAAATTTAAGATGTTTTATTCTCCAACGGACTCTTCAAAATTCAAATTTATAAAATATACTTTCATAAAGTTTGAAATCCACATATTTTAAAACAAAGTCACCAGCTATGACTCTCTGTCACTGTTTATATCATTCTCTCCGTCTCTATATATATTTATCTGTGAGACGAACACTTTATATAAGGAGATAGACGCAAGTAGCTCTTACTATATCGCTTCTAATTTTTCTCTTTGCAGAGAGAAAGAGAGAGGGAGAGGGGGGCAAGGATGAATTATTTATAATGAGGTAGATAGATTTACAGGTTTCTGTGAAGGTGTGTCATTCTGTCAGTCTCACTCTTTTTCTTATATATATAATGCAAAGCTCTTCGAACGAATTGAGCTCTCTGGTATCCGGTAAGGTATAAAATATAAACAAACGAACCCTGCTGTTGCTACATAATACCTTATAATTCCCTAGCTGATGTGGTACGCTTGTTGGCCGAGCGGTCTGATACTAAGTCTAACGTAAAGTTGGGAGGGTTTCGATCCCAGCTTCAAGCGTCCTACGTGTCTAGCCACACTGAAGAGTTGTGATACAATGAAACAGTCTGTCTGTGGATGACAATATATATATATATATATATATATATATATATATAGTCAGAATAGTGAGGTATATATGCATAGTTTGATGAAAGCGACTCTATCTTTCTCTCGCTTTCTCTCTTTCTCTTGAAAGTAGGAGAGAACGAAACGAAGGAAGACTTTTACGTGGTGAGACAGATGGATTTATAGATATCTGCATGCGGCACTCTGTCTGCTTCTCTCTTTCTTTCTCTCTCTCTCTCTATCAATCTATCTATATATATATATATATATATATATATATATATAATGTGCATGTGTAGTCTACCTCCCCTCTCTCTTCCTTCCTCTCTATTATATATGTTTGTGAGTATTTGTATTGAAAACTAGACGCATTTTCACATCCGTGTATTAACTGTCTTGTTGGGTACGGCCACCTGCCCCCTATCACGAAAACTATTCAAGTTAGACGAACCAGACATGCAGGACACTGCTGGAGAAGCAGGGACGAACTCAAAAGAGATGTACTCTTATGGACCCCCACACATGGCCGTGCAAAAGCAGGACGACCAGCACGAACATACATTCAGCAGCTATGTGAGGATACGGGATGTTGTCCTGAAGACCTACCTAGGGCGATGAACGATAGGGAGGGGTGGCGAGAGAGGGTCAGGGATATCCGTGCTATCAGCGCGACATGATGATGATGATATTAACTGTATCAAAAACAATATGTAAAAACAACAACAAAAAAAACGCATGCATAAACAAACAGGTCAATGTTAGTCATGCTCACATACATATGTATGCGCCGATAAATATATAGGTATACCCCATTTGAATTCCATTTCGAAATTTTAATAAGGAATAATTGATTCAAGAACCGAAAGACACAATTCGATTCGATTTACTTTTTCGGTTATTTAAAACGAAAAGAACACTCTCGGTCACTAAAAGAGAGATTAATGACGCTATAGGAAAGATTTCACTTTTATTTTCAATGATTATTCTTTTTGAAAAAAATCAGTTAAAGTACCAGAAAACCTCTGTTTAATAAGAATAACAAATTCGAAAGTTTGTAGCATTGAAATTGTTAAAAAACACATTTATTCCATCAGGTCATATCGTATTTGAGCGAACGTGGCGTAAAAGTTACCGTCGTTTAGAATGAACTCCACGCGCAGGTTGGTTGGTTGGTTTTTATGGCATATCAACCTTTATAAGTTATTTAACGCCAAATCCATTTTTATGAAAACAATTCTATTTCAAACAATTCAGTTTAGCATAAGTACGCAGTTTAAATGTAAATACAGTTTAATTGTGAAACACATTTCTATTTCAAGCTACTCAATTTAGTCAAGCAGGTCTAATTCGGCTAATTCATTTTAGTGTAAGTACAGTTTCAATGTAAAAAAAACAGTTCCATTTTAAATAATTCAGTTTAGTATAAGCACACAGTTTTAATGTAAGTATAGTTTAATTGTCAAAAACATTTCTATTTCAAGCTATTCAGTTTAGTATAAGTATGCTGTTACTTCGATTTAACCCCTAGATAGGGCCGTATCAGGTGCTACCACACCGGGCCAGAATGGACTTGGGAGCAATAGCAATAAAGGGGTACTCCGCATTCCCCAAAGCTCCAGCATTACTGGAAACTCACCATCAGATTGTTTAGTATCATATCCAGGACACTCGTTGGGGGGGGTCTTACTCCTATGCAGAGGTGCAGTCGGTGTATTCTACAGCCCCACCCGACTTAGCAATCCATGATCAGGGTTCAAATCCTTGACGATGCTACTTGCATTTCACTCGGCGTGAATGACCAATAAAAAGAGACGAGTCCATTTCTTACCCCTCCGTATATGGTTAACAGTAGACCATGATATTTGATCTTCAAATTCAAAATCCTGGAATACTGTTCAGAGAATCAGTGGTACAGTGATGCAGCATTCTTGTGTTTTCAGCTCATCGAAATGTATGGTGAGATCTACACAAGTTTTCACCTTTTTGAACAAATTACCTTTGGAAGCAATCAATCGATTCAGATCTTTAATTGAACAATTGGGTACTCGAAGATTATCTTTCGTGATACTTAGAAGATAACATGAGTTGCTAATCATTCTTTAACACCATATACCCTATCTATCTATCTATCTATCTATCTATCTATCCCATTCTGTTCTTATCTATATACAGTGGAAAATCGACTTACGAAAACCACATTATACGAAAAATTCATAATACGAAACGGGCGTAGAAGAAATTTCCGTGCCATTTATAGAAGAAATATTCAAGATACAAAAATCAAAAGTACCGCCTGCCAGCGATCCTCCCAGAATTCATTTTGCAGCATCACGTGAACACTTTGTTGAGCCCTTATCTTTTTTTAACATTTATGTAGATGACAATGTTGTCATTAACGAACATATTCCTTCGGGTGGCTAAAATATTTACACTTTATATGACTGCTTTTGGGGGGTTTGAGCGAATTATGCCATTTATAGGGTGAATCTTGTCTCATAATACGAAAATTCCAAGATACGAAATCCCCTCTGCAACGAATTAAATTCGTATCTCGAGGTATCACTGTATCTATTTATTCTCAGTTTGTTCATATCTATATTCTTAGCAAGCTATCAGCAAAATATCTGCCGAATTCTATCTTAACCATGTGCATACATAGGCAAATTTGAATCTAGATGTGCTCAGACAATATATCCACTGTCGGCATGTATACATTTTACCAAGTGATGGATAAATAGTGGAGCAGACAGAGATCTTTAGGTTTGGGAAAGCCATGCAATCATCGGATCGATCATCTTGGTCTTGCATCAGCGAGAAACTGACAGTCACCACTTGTAGTTGATTCTGAGTATACGATATTCTAATTTAAGATGTAGATATGCTCTATTACTGATATTGAGCACTTTTGATTTACAGATATATATATATATATATATATGCAATGTAGTTTTATATATATATATATATATATATATGCAATGTATGTATGTATGTATGTATGTATGCTAGAAACAGCCTATATAGAGGTGAGTACTCACACTCTCTCTTGTATACTTTCACTAAGTTGTTCAGTTGAGAAAATCTTTACGAACTTAACTCTTAGCACACTAACTGTAGCAGTGGTGATAAATCAGCGACACCAGTCCCAAACAACCACTCTCCACTAGACACATTATTATCTCTGCCATCTTTGTAAAAGAACAGTAGTGATAATATTTAACCAATAGCTGGAGTATAAAGGGGCTTATACCTTTCCGGATCTGAACTAAATATGGCGACTGCTTACTAAGATATCGCAGGTTGGTTGGTTGGTGTTATTGGCAGATCAACGTTTGTCGGTCATTTAATGCCAAATCCATTTTTATACAAATAATCAGTTCAGCACAGTTTGTCAAAAACATTTCTATTTCAACCTACTCAGTTTAGTCAAACAGTTCTAATTCAAACAATTCAATTTAGTATTAGTTTAGCTTTCGTCAAGACACAGTTAAATGTCAAAACAGTTCAACTTCAAACAATTCAGTTTAGCATAAGTACGCAGTTGAAATGTCAAAACAGTTCTATTTCAATGAAGGGGTACTCTACATTCCTCAATGCTCCAGCATTACTGGAACCTTACCATCAGATTGCTTTCCTCATATCCAGGACACTCGTTGGGGGTGTCTTACCCTTCTGCAGAGGTGCAGTCGGTGTATTCTACAGCCCCAGCCGACTGGGAAAGATGTTTCAGAGGCGCCCCAGATGGTGTAAAGGCGTCTTTGGTGGTGTAATGGTTGGCTTGTAAGACTAGCAAACATTTGCAAGTGAGGTCAAGTCTCATTGGGTGCTCCATTCATACGGCCATAACCGTAACTGGAAACTTTGTTTTCATCACCCTGGGTAGGTCCCTGTTATTCGTGGCAATCCAGATTTACATTTTGAGGGTGCTGGCAATGGTCCTGTTGTCATAACTTGGATCGGTAGAGAGCTTGAGTTGTACAGCGGCGCATCTCCGATCTCGCTCGTTGAACATTGTATCACTTTCAGACATGATAGAAGGCTCCTATCACTCTTGTGATTTGTTCACAACTGGCCAACTAGTAGATGGTCTGCAACAAAAAAAAAGAAAACTGGTTTTCATTAAACGGAAATGGAATCATGTCGTCTTTTCTAGGGCGACAATTTTATCTTTCCACCCTGTATATTCATAAAGTAAAGGTATCTTTACAAAAATACTGATGCATTTAAAGATATTGAAGTGCAGTAGCAGTATGGAGTGCAGATCCTTATGGTACACTGGCTAATGTGGTGACCATCGTTGTGATTTCAAACCCCAGTCAGTCTATTAAGTTAACTTTTGGAGTAATACCTTTAGGAAAGGTTGGAAATCACTTATTCTTTCAGCTATATGTTAAATAGTACTCCCACTGTTCTTCTACAAGGATGGCTTGAACATTAAATAAACCATGAAGGTTGATATGCCATCAAGAAAACAAATTGAATAAAAATAGCAACACATATTAACAAGTATGCAAAAACTGTTAAAGCCCAGTCGGCCGGGATTATCGAATACAGCGACTGCATCTCTGCAGAAAGGTAAGAATGCTCCCACCCCAAAGAGTCTCTTTGAACCATCTGATTGTGAGGCTCCTGTAATATTCGAGTTTGGGGAATGCGGCGTACCCGTTCATTACCATCGCTCCCAGCTCCACTCAGTCCCGGAGTGGTAGCACATGATAGTCCTATCTTTGGGTCAAAGAGAATTGTTCAATATTTAAACTGAGTGCAAACAAATGACTTATGCCAAATTGAATTATTAGAAATAGAACTGTTTGATGGGGTAACAGCTAGCAAACAAAGGACTAATCTCTACTTGAATTGCAAGTGATACATAGCAATACTAGGAACCATTTAACTGCGTGCAAACGAATGAATAGTGTTAAATAGAATAATTTGTGTTAAATAGCAATACTTGAATGAAGCTGTGTGCCAAAAAATTAGCTCATGCTCGTTTAAAATCTTATCAACAAAATGTGTTTACAAATGCTATGTATGTACATATATATATATATATATATATATATATATATATATATATATATATATATATATATAGCATTGTTGTAAATTTAATGCCAAATCCTCTCCCTCTCTTTCTCTTATATATTGCACTTAGTTTGACACAAACCCACAAAGAAATTTAGTGACAACCAACACTGTCATTATATATTTGTAAGTTATTTAATGCCATATATATATATATATATGGCCCAGCGGTTAGAGTGTTCGCCAATGGCCCGGGAGACCTGGGTTCAATCCCAGGTCGAGTCATACCAAAGACTTTAAAAATGGAACTTGATACCACCTTGCTTAACACTCAGCATTATAAGGTACGGTTCGAGGGTAAAGTGGAGCAATCCTGGGAATGGAGTAGCGCCCTCCCCTACACCTTGGTGTAGTAGCTATCGAAAAGGGAGCCTTCGGGTCACCCTCGACTATGGTCGCTAACTTTACTTACTACTATATATATATATAAAGGGATTTGGCATTAAATAACTGTAATATAATGGTTGAGGGATTTCGTTTTATATATCTTGCCTTTGGGTGTAGTTAGGCTGAGAACCTTTCGGCTCAGCACATGGGTTAGTTAGGTGCAAACTTGAGCTCAGGTGTTGACGTGCGGGCGGGGAGGATGTGTCGTTCATAGGTGTCAAAATGAAAATCCTAGATAGAGGATTTGAGCAGGAGATGTGAATGACGTCATGCACCGGAAGTGCGCGCGGAGGGTTTTGGGAGATTTGAAAATGTCAACAGTTGAGAACTAGACTCCGAACGGGAAGGGTCGACTTTCGCGAGCTCGCAGTGGCCTTGTGGCGGGTGCCACTCGTGTTGGAGGGGCAGATGGAAAAACCAGAATAGAAAGAGTGTATATCTCTCGCCTTATGTCGAAAAACCTTTAAACTCAAAGGTAATAAAAAGTTTCGTACCTGAACTAAAAAGTCGTAAGTGTTTTTCGTGTTTGGGGATTCCTATATTCTACGTATATATGTTACGAACATTCTATGTACGGGTTTGGGTTCTTTGTTTAATGCCATATCAACCTTTCTAGGTTATTTAATGCCAAAACCGTTCTCCTAGAAGAACAGTAGTGGTACTATTTAACCCATAGCTGGGAGGATAGGGGCATTCATACCTTTCCCAAGGGTATTGCCCCGAAAGTAAACGTAATAGCGCGACTGGAGTACGAACTCGTGTACTACGATTCCGCAGTCCATCGCTTTAACCATTACACCACGAGGAAACCCCCCATTCTATGTACGTTTCGCATATCCGTATCATGGGTATGTTATATAACCTACAATAATTGATATGCCATAAAACGAAACCACTTACTTTGATTTATTTTTTTTTTACTTGTTTGTGTTTTTTTTTTGTGTGTGTTTATCAGTAATTAGTTTATTTCCTAATCATCAAAGCGTGCTAACAGCATAGACTCCTTTGACTCTCTCCTTATCCATCAGTCCCTATTAGCCATCACTCTGGATAAATCCTCCTAATTGTTTTGTGGGGTGCTGCTTCAGGTATTCTTTCAAAATAGCTGGCAACATCCTTGTATAGTTTATATCTCGTTATTTCTCTCGGAGTTTCGCTAAGTCCAGGTGAGGAAATCATAAAGTATTACTGACACGGGTATAGCTCAGAAGAAATCCGCTTTTATTCAATCAGAGAAATCATATTTCTATTGAATCCGAAGTTGATTTTTTTCGGGAGGGAAACGATGCAGCTTTTCGACCATCTCTCTATTGTTTAAGTTATAGACAGTGTTGCATAATCGGAGAGGTATGTCATCAACTTCCCGCATCTGCAAAGCTTTATGAGATATTTCATCAATATATATTACTGCTTAGTTATAAAACCAGTTGGGTATCGTTTAACGGTGCTAATTCCAAAATTTTCTTCAGGAGTGTAGAAAATCCATTGGGAATGATTTTTACTTAAAAAAACTGCATTAGAAATGATTTTTCTATAAAAATTCATTGGAAATGATTTTTAATTTAAAAATGCATTTGATATGGGTTTTAATACATAAATACATTAGAAATAATTTTTACTTTAGAAATACATTAGAAATGATTTTACTATAAAATGTATTGGAAGTTATTTTTACTATAAAAATGTATTGGAAGTTATTTTTACTATAAAAATGTATTGGGAAAAAAATTTACTTAAAAATACATTAGAAATAATATTTACTATATAAATACATGGAAAATAAAAATCCAAGGTGAACATCCTCTAAATGAGATAATTCAGTAATTTTTAGCCAGGTGATATAGAAAAATACACTAGAAATTATTTTTTATATATAGTTACGTTAAAAATGATTTTTGCACTAAAATGCATTAGACATGATTTTTACTATGAAAATGCATTGGAAATGCTTTTTACCATGGTTTTTACAATAAAAATGCATTAGAAATGGTTTTACTATAAAAATGCACTGGGAATATTTACTATAAAAATGCATTGGAAATATTTACTGTAAAAATGTATGGGAAATGATTTTTATAATGAAAATGCATTAGAAAGAATTTTAGCTATAAAATGCATTGGAAATGATTTTACTATAAAAATTCATTGGAAATGCGTTTTACCATGATTTTTACAATAAAAATGCATTAGAAATGATTTTTGCTATAAAAATGCATTAGAAATGATTTTTACTATAAAAATGCATTAGAAATGATTTTTACAATAAAAATGCATTAGAAATGATTTTTGCTATAAAAATGCATTAGAAATGATTTTTACAATAAAAATGCATTAGAAATGATTTTTGCTATAAAAATGCATTAGAAATGATTTTTGCTATAAAAATGCATTAGAAATGATTTTTACAATAAAAATGCATTAGAAATGATTTTTGCTATAAAAATGCATTAGAAATGATTTTTGCTATAAAAATTCATTGGAAATGCGTTTTACCATGATTTTTACAATAAAAATGCATTAGAAATGATTTTTGCTATAAAAATGCATTAGAAATGATTTTTACTATAAAAATGCATTAGAAATGATTTTTACAATAAAAATGCATTAGAAATGATTTTTACAATAAAAATGCATTAGAAATGATTTTTGCTATAAAAATGCATTAGAAATGATTTTTACAATAAAAATGCATTAGAAATGATTTTTGCTATAAAAATGCATTAGAAATGATTTTTACAATAAAAATGCATTAGAAATGATTTTTGCTATAAAAATGCATTAGAAATGATTTTTGCTATAAAAATGCATTAGAAATGATTTTTACAATAAAAATGCATTAGAAATGATTTTTACAATAAAAATGCATTAGAAATGATTTTTGCTATAAAAATGCATTAGAAATGATTTTTTACAATAAAAATGCATTAGAAATGATTTTTGCTATAAAAATGCATTAGAAATGATTTTTACAATAAAAATGCATTAGAAATGATTTTTGCTATAAAAATGCATTAGAAATGATTTTTGCTATAAAAATGCATTAGAAATGATTTTTGCTATAAAAATGCATTAGAAATGATTTTTACAATAAAAATGCATTAGAAATGATTTTTACAATAAAAATGCATTAGAAATGATTTTTGCTATAAAAATGCATTAGAAATGATTTTCGCTATAAAAATGCATTAGAAATTTTTTTTTAAAGTGTGTGATGGAGGGAGAACATCCTCCAAATGTGCTAGTTCTATCATTTTTGACAAGTTTCTTGTCTTTCAATAACTTCAAACGCATCAGTATATTCAATGTATCCACCTTATTTTTTTTTCTTCTATAGTAACATTTTTTATAAAATTAGTTTTTTACTGCCTAATATCTAATTACGAATATCTTTTGAACACACCATCCATAAGGTTGGTTTTTAAACACGTTGCTTATCATATAGGAAACTATTTATAAGAAATGATATGGGAGTTAGACATAGCGAAGTTTGGATTATTTTGATTGATTAATGTTATATGTACAAGTAATATGCTCTACAGACAATCCTTGCCAAAACCGCAGGAGGAAGACTTGACAATAACGAGTATTGAATCATTAATAGTGGAGAACGAATATAAACCGCACCGAGTGCCTCGATTTTAGCATAAGTTGTGTCGATGGTTACGCTGGAGAAAATATCTTTTCGAATACACACACACACAGTAAAAAGAAAACCACAAAAAATAATAATAAAAAATACTCGTTGGCTATAAAAGTCAAATTAAAGATTGGATTGATTTCAATAAATCAAAAATTCTTATCAATATCAATCCGTCAGTTCCTTGTGATTTTTTTTCTCTCTTTTAGATTTTCTTTATATGATTTTTATTATTTTTTTTTAATCTATAATACTTTTATTCTTTTTATTTAATTTAATTTTTTTTAATTTTTTTATTTTTATGTTTGCATTTTCAGTGTTTGAGTGACGTCACTGAAATATACCATGCTGTCTTTGTCAGAAATATCGGGAAATACGTTTAGTTTTCACAAGATATTTTATCGTTGCTATCATTTCAACTAAAATATAGTGTTTAGATGAATAAGATTATACACAATTGATTTTCCATGGTGTATTATGGATAATTCTGATAGAGCTATTCTTATAGTGAAACATATCAATTCAATATTCTGTATTGTTTTTCTTTTCTCATACGGTCAGATTTTTGTTCAAATCTCATTTACCGCAGAGGTTAGATGCGCCACAACTTCAGTTATTTAAGGGAAGTTCAACTGGTTTGAATTCAGAGTTTTCGACCGGTTGCCATGTCAGCTTTAAAGAACCTAGCTTGTCCTACAATTTACTGTGGAAGTAGTGAGAATAGTTGGATTGGTACCGTTCTCAATGATATTAGCCCTGAGAAGTGGGGACGAATGCATAAGCGACATACTCCAGTGAACCCCTTGATGGATGAGCAAAGACAGGACGACCAGCTAAAACCTATATACAACAACTCTGTGCCAATACAGGAGACCT
>OY757916.1:11267921-11372921 GCA_963585895.1 Sepioteuthis lessoniana | reverse complement strand
GTTTACAAGACCTGCCAGAAACGACGGATAATAGGCATGAATGGCGAGAGTCAGGGAAATCCGTGTCACCAGCATGACATGATGATGATGATTTATATATACACTTGTCCTGATTGTTAAGGAGAAGGAAGAGTACCCTTGGCGTAGTGGATCAAAGGGGGCAAACTGAAGAATAGAATTTAAATAAATAAATATGTGTCTGTCACTTCCTCTTGTCAACAGAAACAACGGTTTTGAAGTCGTGTTGTGTTCCAAGAGACAACAAGACAGCCGACTCGTCAACAGCTGAAACAGGTAATAGGGGATAAGACAGCGTTTGTGTTTTACTCTCTTTCAAGTTCCTTCTCTCTCTCTCTTTCTTTCTCTCTCTCTCTCTCTCTCTCTCTCTCTCTCTTGTGAATGAGTTTTTCATCTAAAGAATATTATCGAAAATTCTTTTGTTCTCACGAAATGTTTGGTTTGAAGATATCCCTACGATCACTTTGTATCTTTTCTACCCAACATCTCTCTCCCCGTTTGTCTCTTTCAATCGATCTCTCTCTCTCTCTCTCTCTCTCTCTCTCTTTCATTCTATGTGTGGGTGGGTGGATAAGCGCCTTTTACACTCACAGAATTCTGACGATAATTCCATGTCATAACTAATGATCAAAACTGAATTTTAATAAACTAGAAGCAAGAAACAAAGTCAATTAACCCGTGATGTGATATTTGTTTTCGGATTCAAAACGACAAAAGACCCCCCACAAAAAAACAGTTAAAATATATGACAACGTAACGTCATTATAAAAAAATGGGTACCACCCATCCCCAAAAATAAACAGGCAATTAAAACACAACAAAAGATGTTTCTCGCATGAGTACCTATCGATAATATGCGTCTCTGAAAGGAAAAATCTTAAAGACAATAAATGTATATACAAAAAATACGTATTTATAATTTTGTGTTGTGTAACAGTTGCGTATTTGTAGGGGGAACAAAGTTAAGTGATCGCTGCCAGGAGAGAGAAAAAAAAAGAAACTGAATTTGAATAGTGATTTACAAGTTAGATCAACGGGAAGCTAGACGGCAACTACACAAGAATGTTGAGAGCAATATTGAACAAGTCCTGGCGACAACACCCCACGAGACACCAACTATACGGCCACTTGCCTCCCGTCACGAAAACTATACAAGTTAAACGAACCAGACACGCAGGACACAGCTGGAGAAACAAGGACGAGCTCGTAAATGATGTACTCATATGGACCCCCACATATGGCCAAGCAAAAGCAAGACGACCAGCTCGAACTTACATACAGCAGCTATGTGAAGACACAGGATGTAACCCTGAAGACCTGCAGGAGGCGATGAATGATAGGGAGAAGTGGCGAGAGAGGGTCAGGGATATCCGTGCTGGCGGCACGACATGATGATGATGATGAAATGCTATAATAAAGTATAGTGAGTAAATTTACGTACTGAAGTATTGCTAGGTATATATGCCCATATCATATTATCCCTCTTGACGTCCCTTCTTATTCACTATTTCTTTCTGCGTTCCATATATATTTAAGATATAGTCACCGTCAATTGCGGCGTACAACTCGACTTTTTAAGCCAGAAATAATATCTAGGGGTCGACATTCGACAGAATTAAAATAGAAACTTTTACCTTAGAGTGTTTAACTAGTATAAAAGTACTCCTAACAATCGATACACACCACTGGCTGTAACTCCTGTAAAATGAAACGAGCCTTTCCAACTAAAACATGGGTGTTCGCCGATGGTTCGGGAGACTGGGTTTCAATCCCATGTCGAGTCATACCAAAAACTCAAAAATGGTACTTGATACCGCCTTGCTTAATACTCAGCATTATAAGTTAAGGATCAAGGGTAAAGTGGAGAAATCTAGGGAATAGAATAGCACCCTTCCCTACACCTTGATGAAGTAGCTTTTGAAAAGGGAGCCTTCAGGTTACCCTCAACAAAGGTCGCCAAAATTAATGCTATTGAGGAAGAATGGAATAAAATGGCCAAAGAATTTATTTTGAATGCATGTAAATAGTTACGAAGGCATGTTGATACAATAATTGAAAAAGAAAATGGCGGTCATATTGATTAAATTTACTGATTTTGTGTCTGTTTTCTTGTTTTGTTATTTATTTTTTTAAATCAAAATTTTACCCAGTTGGCTGAGGCTGACTGCACATTTTCACAGTGGTAAGACCCCCCCAACAAGTGTCCTGGATATGACACTAAAGAATCTGATGATGAGGTTCCAATGATGCTTGACCATTGGGGAATGTGGAGCACCCCTTCATTGCCATCACCCCCTGGTCCACTCTGGCCCGGAGCAGTAGCACCTGGTAGGGCCCTATCTATGATGTTAAACTGAATCTTTTGAAATAGAATTGTTTTGGCATTTAACTGTGTGTAAACAAAACCTATACTTATACTAAACTGAATTGATTGAATTAGAACTGTTTGACTAAACTGAATAACTTGAAATAGGAATGGTTTTGACAAATTGTGTACACATGCCAAACTGAATTGTTTGAAACAAAACAGCTTCTTTGTGTAAAAATGGATTTGGCATTAAGGAACCTACAAAGGTCGATATGCCATAAAACCCAACTAACCAAACACAAATCAATTTTTTTAAAGTGTCGTTTATTATTAAATGAGAATATTTCTAATTTTGCTTCCGCACCCTGTACATGACTGGATTACTGACACATTAATGAGACATAATGATAGTTTCTTGAATATGCATACATTGTAATTATTACTATTCACATAAGCATTAGATTTTAAATAAAGGTTGTCATAGCCTGTCCTCAATCAGGTCTACTAGATAAGTTTTTGCCTTCTGGTAGTCTACTGTATTTTTGGTAGTGGATCTACCAATACAGCAGGCATTGGGCAAACGCAACATTTTGAGCAAAAAATCTTCAAGTGGACTTATATACCAGATCGACTTGTAGGCCAGAATTTAACTAGTATAAAAGTACTCCTAACAATCGATACACACCACTGGCTGTAACTTCTGTAAAATGAAACGAGCCTTTCCAACTAAAACATGAGTGTTCGCCGATGGTTCGGGAGACTGGGTTTCAATCCCATGTCGAGTCATACCAAAAACTTAAAAATGGTGTTTGGTTTGGTATTTACGGTGTTTGGTTTGTTGTATGCATTCGACATTTTGATTTTGACCAAAGTAAAGCCATGATATCTAGTGTGTCAAATACTGTTCTTGGTTTGTAACTTTCGTAAGACTGAAAATGTTCCCGTTTGACAGAGATAAGGCCGAACATCACTGATAACTTTTTAAGAATTTGGAATTAAATAACTTGCAAGAGTCGATATGACATAAAACTCTTAAGAAACAACAACACAAAAGTATCAATAGGAACGGCATTCTCTAAACTCTAAGTACAAAATAACCCAAGACGGTTTGAAATACCATTAAAATTAATCTGTACATATATATATATATATTATATATATATATATATATGTGTGTGTGTGTGTGTGCATACATATGCATATATTTACAGACGCGCATACTTTGAAGAAATACTCTGCTTGCACATATATTCATGTACTCGCGCTTAAAGGAAGACAGTCGTTATATATATATATATATATATATATATATATATATATATATATATATATATATAGTATTACAAAAGAATAGATTCTTTTGTAAATCTCATATATATATATATATATATATATATATATATATATATAGTATTACAAAAGAATAGATTCTTTTGTAATTCTCATATATATATATATATATATATATATATATATATATATACACACACACGTATGAACAGTCACAAAGATGTACGATCTTCTTTATTATTGTGTGCGTATCAGTAATTTCCTGTGAGCAAAGAGCACGCATGCGCGTCTCTTCATAAACGTACCACAGCCTGACACTTCATTGTATATGAGTAATGTAATTGCTATTTCATGATTTACATATCTGTAATCACACTTGACCTTGATCACAATTACCAAATCTAATCAGCTTAATATTGATTTTACGATTGTTTTTTGTTTAATTCTTTTTTTTTTCATCAAACCATATAGACCAAACGCTAGAATTATAATTTCATGTTATTACAGAAACTTAAAAAACAATTTGAAAAATAGATTTCTTGATGAAGACATATTTGCTGGCCCAGTTCATTAGGAATTCTGAAAAATCTCAGCCTGTGTATGTGTCTGTGATTTTTTTTTATCCCTGCTTTTCATAATTAATAAAAGAAACATCTATATAAATTTAATTAGAAGACGCTGTTCCCCCTTTTTTTTAGCCTTTAATTAAAGAGTACTATATGGATTTATACAGAAGTAAATGATTTTCTTCGCGTTCTTCATTTGAATAATATAAGCATATATTATGTGGGCCGGTTAAGACTCATTGTTTATACAGTGACGCTTCTAATGAAAAACTGGGAATGAAAAATTTTGAACAAATACATAAAATAGATTTTTGTGGAGCTTAGTTAATCCCTAATAATCATAGTTATTTGCGTTTAATCTGCCTTTGATTAATTAAATAAATCCTTATTTTAATAATAAAATAGTTTTAAATGAGTTTTTGTTATTGATGTTGAGCAGCTTATTCAGATGTGATTTTAAATTAATTTTATTCCTTGTTTTCGAAGTTCTGCGTTAATCACGGCTGTCTCTCGAATGAACTTTCTCGTGTTCGTATATAAATCAAAACTTTCTCTGAAATATTTCTTCCTTTCCTTTCAGGTCGATTTTCTATGACTTGTTCTTCTTTTCCTACTTCTGATTCAATGAGTTCATTTATGCTTATTTATTATTTCCATCATATTTCATTCCTATTTTCCATGTCCAACATCCCTGATTTCTTTTTTTTACGCCCTTCTTTATCAACCCCTGCAAATAATCGTCTGCTGCCTTCATTTCTTTTTATCCCGTTACCAGCAGGACAAATGTCGGGACTAGTTTTTCATATTATTCCTGATTACATGGTTAAATCACTGACTAGGAGACAAAGAAATTAGCCAAACAAGTTATTGTCCAAATCTGACCCATCTCAGTAACCAATTAAGGCCATGCAAATTAGTGGCCTGTGGTAGGCTGGAATGCGCGGCGGTCACCCCTAGTGTGACAGCCGCAGATTAAACGACATTCATTTCCAAGCAACTCATAAATTAAAATCGATGGCGCGCATTCGCCGAGATTCAAACTATGTCAGACGATATCAGTCTTTACTCGCTGTGTTATCTCATTATAGCATTACACTTACGAAAATAATTATCAGGATCTTCAGGAGAACTCATCAGATCCTGATAGAAAGGTTTCAAAGTTGTAAAAAAAAGATGGCGGCTACCTTAACAGATCGCAGAGGGGGTGTCCTCGTGGTGTAATGGTTACAGCGATGAACTGCGGAATCGTAGTACGCGAGTTCGTACTCCAGTCGCGCTATTACGTTCACTTTCGGGCAAATACCCTTGGGAAAGGTATGAACCCCCTTATTCTCCCTCCAGCTATGGGTAAATAGTAGGACGGACTAGGTTCTTCAGCCTTGGTGAGGCAACTAGTCTAGGAGAAGGAAAACTCTGAATTCAAACCTGTTAAACTCCGCTTAAAAATTGACCTTGTGTCATATCCTGCCCGAGCGGAGGGGTTGGTAAATAGTACCTTAACAGATCGCAGACCAAGTAAGTTAGCAAAGGTTTTGTCTGTATTCGGCATATTTTGTTTGGCTTTTTTGGTCGTGTGTAAATAAAAGTAAAACTCTAGTAATCAAACTATAAAATAAAAAGACATAGGCATAAGTTATTTTTAAAACTCCGTACCGGCTCATTGGTCTATAGGGTAGAGTATTCACCAATAGTCCAGGAGACCTGGGTTCAATCCCAGGTCGCGTCATACCAAAGACTTTAAAAACGGTACTTGATACCTCCTTGCTTAACACTCAGCAATATAAGGTACATATCAAGGGTAATATGGAGCAATACGGAGAAAGAAGTGGCACCCTCTCCTACACCTTGGTGTAGTAGCTGTTGAAAAGGAAGCCTTCTGGTCGCCCTCGACTACGGTCGCCAACTTTACTCACTCATGTATATTCTCACTCAAAAAACATAGGTAAAACTCACTTTTAAAACTCCGTGAATAATTATATATATATATACTCGCTCTCAGCCTAGCCGACAGGAACTGTAGAATATCTCGGCTGCATCTTAGCAAAAGGGTAAGACCTCTCTCCCAACGAATGCTCTGGACATGACACTAAACCAGCAGATGGTGAGGTTCCAATCGTAGAGCTTTGCAGAATGTAGAGTACACCTTCGTTGCCACAACTCCCTGGTCCCCTCAGATTCGGAGTGGTAGTACCTGTTAGGGTCCCATCTGAGAGTCAAATAGAAATATGTAATTATTTTCTGAACTTGAAACCATTCAATGCTGTGAAAACAAAGTGTTAAATTGAAATATTTCAATTAAATAGCAAATCTTGGAACTATTTAACCATGTGAAAACAAATGAGCTTTTGCTCGTTTAAAAATTTTACCTACAAACTATTTGTTTACCAATTATATTTAGTATATATATATATATATATATATAAACAAGATTTTGACATTAAATAAACTACAAGGTTTGATATGCCATAAAACACAACTATTCAACACACACATACGCATATATATATATATATATATATATATATATATATATATATATATATATATATATATATATAAAGTAAATTTGGCAAACGGTAGTCGAGGGCGACCCGTGGGTTCCTTTTTTATTTGCTGCTACACCAAGGTGTAGTGGGGAGTGCTACTCCTTTCCTTGGATTGCTCTATTTTACCTTTGGTCCAGACCTTATAATGCTGAGCGTTAAGCAAGGAGGCATCAAGTACTATTTTTTGAGACTTTGGTATGACTCGACCTGGGATTGATCCCCACACTCCAGGGCCATTGGCAAACACTCTACCTACAAGGCCAATGGGGGGAAATAAAAAGTTGTTATGTGTAAATGTACAAATATGAAAAATAAGTAATTCAGTGGATAATTTTTTTTATTGTTTAATTTTTTGCCAATTCGGTTTTTAATCATTTTGACATTTCGGTTTTTACATTAAACCATTATCAGGGTAATGTTCATATGTAATGTTATATCTTCTGAATTGTATTTGATTTTATGAAACGAAAAAAAACCCCAGAAATCTTCACATTCTATTTGTGTTAGTAGCGTCAAAACTCTGTGACGTGATTAGAATTTAAAATTTATGTCAATGCATAAGGTATCTAAAAATACTTAGAAAACAGAGATTAAGAATGTGGTGATCGCTCTAGGAAAAGATGACTACCCGAGTCTTTTGTTACTTATTTCTCATAAGGTCGAGTTTTATCCTCAACTTTCCTCACTTGGTCTCCCATATACTTTTATAATGTACTTTGATATATTTATAATTAAAATATGCTCAGTATCGGAGATAAAGTATATAAAAGTTAGTATAACATAGCAGTGATTAAATAAATACAGATGTTGAGTTCTACTAGTCTCCTAGGAACGATTAATTTATTTTTAAAAAACTCGTTCTGTAACCAAGCACCGTTGATTCTCTCTCTCTCTCTCTCTCTCTCATATAAGCTAGGATCGCGTAAACACAGTCAACAGCGTCTAGTGACGGTCAAGGTTGAGCAAGGTTTTGGAATAAAATCCAATGGTATGAGAAAAAAATGAAGACAATAGATTCAGAATGACATGTTTCCCTATAATCTCGGATATATATATATATATATATGACTCTATACATGTAAAGTTTGAGTAATATCACAAAATTTCCACTGTAAGATAAAAGGATAAAAGAGAGTTAAAATTCACTATTGTGTTTTCACATTATCTATCCTCAGAGGAAACATATATCGACAAGTCTTAAGTCCATTGAAAATAAGTGAATAAGTATCTGTTCTCAATGCAACATTTAAGTCACATGGCTAATATATATATAATAAACAAAAATGATGTAAAAAGACAGAAAAGGAAAACAATTTATTTAGTGGATGACTTTTTTTTATTTGTTTTTGTTTTGTTCTGTTTTTACAGTATTTTCCTTTGGAGACCAAATTAATTCTCAATGAATTCTATAGACTAAAAAAAGAATTGACAAGAAAAATATATATTATTGACTAAATTCTATCTCCCCCACCACAGAGATACCGTCAGATTTACTTAAAAGTTAAGCATCCACTCTCTTTAGGTAGATTAGTTTCTCTCCTTTTAAAGGTAGATTCGTTTTTGATAATAAAATTATTAGCATTTTTATGATGCTTATCCTCTGGTGAAACATGTCAAGCTGATTTTCCTAAGTGACTTTTTGTTTTTCATTGCAAACTTTATATCTTGTTTAAAGTAAATATTTGTGGTGTTTTCAATAAGTTTTTCGTAGATTTTATTTACACACAGTTAAATTTCAAGACAGTTCTACATTAAATAATTCAGTTTTGGGTAAGTACAGTTTCAATGTCAAAAAGAGTTTCATTTCAAAATATTCAGTTTACCATAAGCACGCAGTTTAAATGTAAGTACAGTTTAATTGTCAAAAATATTTCTATTTCAAGCTATTCAGTTTAGTATAAGTATGCATTTAGTTCTATTTAACCCATAGGCAGGGTCCTATCAGGTGCTATCATTCCGGGCCAGAGTAGACCTGGGAGCAATGGCAATGAAGGTGTTCTCCGTATTCCCCCAAAGGCCCAGCATCACTGGGACCTCCCCAGCAGATTATTTAGTGTCATATCCAGAACACTCATTGGGGAGGTCTTACCCCTCTGCAGAGGTACAGTCAGTGTATTCTACAGCCTCAGCCGACTGGGCAAAGGAAATATATTGATCCGAGTCCAACCTCACCAAAGACCAATATTAGCAGTAATATATTCTTGACATACTAAGATATAAATAGATTAACGGAATGAAAGACAAAATAAGCTCACTTACATATACGGAAAAAATTAATATATACATGATATACGTAAAAGTATATTAACAGAATATTCAAGCATATACCAACAGGTAAAGATATGTACATATTGTTTAATGAACAAGCAGTTCGTGGAAGGGGTACAAAACGGAATAAAGTTTTCTTAATGATATTGGATTGTAAAATTTCTCTTTACCTTTTCCATTTTAAGGACAGAAGAAAACATCAGATGCAAAAGAGGTCGAGAATAGGTTTCTGGAATTGTCACACGAACCACCCAAAGGATACGCCCATTCTCTAAGGCATATATGTAGACACATGATTTAGCACTAAATAATCAACAATGGTTGAGATGCCATAAAAGCAAAGCAAACATGAAAAACTTGTATGATATTCGCATGGATTAAAATGGTATGTAAACAGTTTGAAATGTGGGGCACTTTTCCAATTTGATTCGAACCCCCAGTTTTATCTTCCTAGCCCTGCGTACATACAAACATACATGACCGTCATCATAAAAAATGTGATTAACTTGAAAAAAAATGTCTTATTCGAATATTTGCAAATTAAGATACTTGTAAAATACGTATACGGTTTAATTGCAAGTCCTTTTACGAAAAAGAAAAGAAAAGTAATTCTATTTTTCGTTAAAACAGTGTTTAATTGTAATCAGCAAACGAAATCATCTAGTTAAGGTCATCTAAACCGAGACCGACATCTTTCGTATCACATTTCCCTGAAGCCAAATTACTTGGTCACCTTTAACTCAAACCTTAACCTTTCACTCTTGATTGCAACCCTGAGTCTCTGTATGACATTACAGCTTTCACTTTCGCTCACTCATTAACCCCATCTTGCAGGCACGATTACTTATCATCATAATTTCCTAGAGTGTTATTCTCATCAAGTTCTGGTAGCAATATCTGCAGGCCGCTCGGATTAGGATAAAAATAATGGGTTTGATCTAAGATGCTATCGGCGCCACATCTTCGATTTCAGATGCGAACAACGTCATGTGAATGTATTCAATTTTCATAGTCAAAATGTACATTACTCAGGGTGGCAGGCATAATGTGGGTTACAACCAGACAATACAGCGCTTACAGTTTCAAACGTTGATGGAGGGTAATACGGGCGGAGTGGGGGTACCGTGTGTCAAATTAGTCTTAATTTTAATGGATACAGTCAGAAAACTAAATATCCGGGTATCAGGTTCAATAATCCATCCTTCCGGATTATCGATCAATATAATAAGAAAAGTAAAATATGAATTTAATCCAAATTGGAAAATTTAAGCTCAGCAAAGGATTAATGTTGCATTCAAAATTGTCGAAGAAATGGTTTCTTCCCAAAGCCTGTGAGACAGGAAATATATATGATACACTATTTGTAGATTTAGTTTAGTAATGTTCACAATAGTGATTTCATCTAAAGAATAGATAGATAGATACTGAGAGAGAGAGAGAGAGAGAGAGAGAGAGAGAGAGAGAGAGAGAGATTGTGTGTTTAAGGGAAAGAAAAACAGATCCCAAGATAAAAAGACACAAAGATATACCGAGAGAAAGAAACAAAAGTAGAGAGAGAGAGAGAGAGAGAGAGAGGGGGGGGGAAACTGACAGATTGATAGAGAGAACCGAAAATTACAAGTGAGAGAGACACAAAGACCAACAGAGATAGAAAGAAACAAAAAAATAGCGAGAGAGAGAGAGACCCAAAGATCGAGATATAGAAAGAAAAGGATATATATATATATATATATATATAGAGAGAGAGAGAGAGAGAGAGTGTGTGTGTGAGAATGAGAGATAGAGACAAAGAAAGAAAGAGAGCGTGAACGAAATAAAGGGCCTGTGATAGAGAGAAATAAAGACTAAAAAGGGAGAAAGAAAGTAATTGCAATAAAGGAAAAATAATAAACAAGGAGTGAGACAGAGACAGAAACAATGGGCGACAGCAAGAGAAAGACAAATGGTAGGAGAGAGAGAGCGAGAAATAAACAAAGGAAGAGAGAGATAGAAAGAAACAAAGAACAAATGGAAAGAATGAAAAAGAAAGAAGGAAACTAAAAGAGAAAAAAAAGAGAGCGTGAACGACATAAAGCGTAAGTGACAGAGAGAAATAAAGACAAAGAGAGAGAAAAATAGAAATTGCAAGAAAGGACAAATAATAAACAAAGGGTGAGTGAGAAAGAGACAGACAGACAGAAAGAATCAATGGGCAACAAGGAGAGAAAGATAAAGTGTAGGAGAGAGAGAGAAAGAGAGACTGAGAAACAAAGATTAATGTAGAGAGTGAGAAAGACAAAAAACAAGATGTGAAATAAAGAAGGGAGAATATCAAATGTAAAATTCAGAGCGAAAGAGGAAAAAGAAGAAAATTGATTTTACAAAACAGATGTTAAGTAATGTAGTCTACCTAATTACTCTCTTTTGTTTTCGCTGTCATTGAATTATGCAGTATGTAGCTATCAATTTCTCATTAACCTGTACTGAGACTCGGTTGAAATCACACACAATCATACACACACACACACACACACACACACACACACACACATATAGTGAGGAATTGTGTACTCGTTTCATAATGGAGAGGTAGTGCTGTGTACTCGTATAACTGAGGAGTTGAGTACTTGAATCATAATGTGGGTATTGTGTACTTATGCTATAAAGGAAGGGTAGTGTACTCTTATCATAATTGAAAGATTATGTACTCGAACCATAACTGTGGGAGTTTTGACTCGCAGCATAACACATGTCATGTACTTATATCATTATGAGGGGGGTACTCGTTATGTAACACTTGGGCAATGTACTTGTATAATAACGGAGGGATTTCGGATTCGAAACAAAACGGAGAGGTTGCGTACTCGTATTTTGTACCCATACCATAACGGAGGAGTTATGTACCCCTATGATAAAAAAAGGATTTCCTGTTAATTAGATACCATGAGGATTATATTTTCGTACTATAATGGAGATGTTGTCTACGAGTACCATAACTAGGGGATTGTATATACATACCATTACAGAAAGACTGTGTACGCGTACCATAACAGGGGGATTGTGTACGCGTACTACAGAAGGGGGATTGTATACGCGTACCATAAGAGGGGATTGTGTATGCGTACTATAGAAGAGGAATTGTGTACACGTACCATTACAGAAGGACTGTGTACGCGTACCATAATAGGAGGATTGTGTATGCGTATTATAGAAGGGGAACTGTGTACGCGTACCATAAGAGGGGAACTGTGTACGCGTACCATAATAGGGGGATTGTGTACGCGTACCATAATAGGAGGATTGTGTATGCGTACTATAGAAGGGGAACTGTGTACGCGTACCATACTAGGGGGATTGTGTATGCGTACTATAGAAGGGGAACTGTGTACGCGTACCATAATAGGGGGATTGTGTATGCGTACCATAAGAGGGGAACTGTGTACGCGTACCATAATAGGGGGATTGTGTACGCGTACTATAGAAGGGGAACTGTGTGCGAATACTATAAGAGGGGAATTGTGTATGCGTATGATAGAAGGGGAATTGTATACGCGTACTATAGAAGGGGAACTTTGTACGCGTACCATAAGAGGGGATTAGTGTACACGTACCATTACAGAAGGACTGTGTACGCGTACCATGATAGGGGGACTGTGTACGCGTACTATAAGAGGGGGGATTGTATACGCGTACTATAGAAGGGGAACTTTGTACGCGTACCATAAGAGGGGATTTGTGTACCCGTACCATTACAGAAGGACTTTGTACGCGTACCATAAGAGGGGATTTGTGTACACGTACCATTACAGAAGGACTGTGTACGCGTACTATAGAAGGGGAACTGTGTAAGCGTACCATAAGAGGGGGATTTGTGTACGCGTACTATAGAAGGGGGATTTGTGTACACGTACTATAGAAGGGGAACTGTGTACGCGTACGATAACCACGGAGACAGTGTGTATGTATCATATCAAGGGATTCTTTATTGGTACAGTAAAAGATTTAACATAATAGACCCAAGTTGATGTTTTAATTTCATTCTCTTTGGATCCCATCTTTTAGTGGATCCAATATATTTGGTTCGGCATAAATATTCTGTGCATTGCAGTAAAACAACAAACTCCTGAAATTCAGTTTGTCAGTCCTCCTTCCATAATTTCTGATTAACAAAAGACGTTTGCCTCTCCCGATTGCATATTTTTTCTTCTTTTATCTAATTGCTAATAATTGATCAACTTGTACTGCATTTTTAATGTCACGTGAATTGATTGATGTCAAAATTTCAAAAAGTCTTTTATCGTTTTTTAAATGCTAAATTATAAGTAATTTTATTGTCACTACAAATGAACGAGGAAGTCATGTGCCTAAGAACTCTTTATTCGAGAAAAGTCTCTTAAGATGTTTACATGAGTAGTATATTCTAGATTATGGCTCTCAATATGCAGATAAATTGCTGTAATTCTTGAATTTGTTTAAGTTGATTATTATTGTTAGTAATAGTAGTTGTAGGCTACTGACACACATGTTTTTGATTTATCAGTTGTCAGTACAGAAATGTACTTTTAAAGTACGAAATTCTCTCTTGTTCGATAAATATATGAAATTCTAGAGGCTTACATGCGTCGTTGGAAATGGAGCCGGAGACCCGTGTTCGAATCCTGGACGAGACTTTGTGTTTCACTTCATGGTAATTTTCTTTGGATCCCTCTGTTTTCCCCTCGGTTATGGGTGAATAATAAGGTAGATTTGGTTCTTTAAACTTGTTTTGGGAACTAGTCTAGGAGAAGGAAAATTCAAACCATATTTACTTCGCCCAAAAAGTATCCTTGTGTCCCCTCCTATCCATGACCGAGATGATGGGTAAGTACTCACACTCGATTTACTAGGCTTGATCAAAAAGTAACGAGACTTAAGGTTAAACGCTTTGCTTTTAAATTTCAAAATCAAAATAAAGATGAGTGCACTGGTTATTGACTTCTATAACAGAGTGACTGACTTCTATAATAATATTCAGTAATGATATCTAAACGTTAAGATAGCAGTCATGACAAAATCTTGACAAATAAGAGACAATTTGAAGTGAAAGTAGAATTAGGATGCTAACCTCAATACTTTTCGCTCAGCAGTATTTTTACAAGCTCAAGGTCTTACCCTAAAAAAACATTTCGTACGATTTTATTTATATATATATATATATATATATATATATATATATATATATATATATATACACGAGCTCTGGGTGATCCCAGTCGGCTGGGGCTGTAGAATACACCGACTGAACCTCTGTAGAGGGGTAAGACCCCCACCGAAGAGCGTCTTGGATATAACACAAAGTAATGGTGAGGTTACAGTAAGCCTGGAGCTTTGGGAAATGCGGAGTACCCCTTCATTGCCATTGCTCCCAGGTAAACTCTGGCCTGGGGTAGTAGCACCTGATAGAGTCCTGTCTATGGGTCAAATAGAACTAAACTGTGTTTTCATGCAAAACTGAATTGTTTGAAATAGAACTGTTTACTAAACTGAATAGCTTGAAATAGGAATGTTTTTTGACAATTAAACTGTGTACACACGCTAAACTGAATTGTTTGAAATAGAACTGATTATTGGTATTAAAATGGATTTGGCATTAAATAACCTACAAAGGTTGATACGTCATAAAACTCAACCTACCAACGAGCTCTGGGCAACGTAGAGCCACTCCTTTGTTGCCATTACTCCCACGTCTACCCTGACCAGGAGTGTTCGGAAAAGTTAGGGTCCCATCTATGAGCCAAAGAGATACCACAAAGAGTGACCTCGTTTAGAATGTTTTTGGAGAAACCTTTTTGCGCTGTATATAATTATAAACCAACTTCAGTATTAAACAACCTAAAAAGGCTTGACATAAAACAAACCAAACAACTAAACAAATTAACTTCATAATATATAGGGTGGAACGATAAAATTATCGTCCTAAAGAAAACAACACTACAGCTTTATTTAAAAACTTTTATTGAAAAAATCAATTCAGTTAACTTGTTTATGTAGTAGAGCTGACATCTATTCAATGTAGCCGCCTTCAACCTTAATCACTGCCTCGATACGGATCCGAAACTGGGAGCATGCCTTTTCGGCGGATGGCGGCGATCAGGCTGGCTGTGGTGTTGGAGGAGGTTATGTTGGTGATGTTTTTAACGTATGACCCAACTAAGTAGTCTAGCAGGTTCAGGTCGGGGGCCAGTGAGAGAATAGTAAAAAGTCGTAGCACTCTTTCTGAATCCAAGCCTGGGTCTCTTTGGATTTGTGGGCCGGCGTCGAGTTCCTGCTGCCACATCCAGGGTCTGCCACCGGCCAACTGATTGCACTAGGGGATCATCACACTCTTCAGCACATCCAGGTACACTTTGGTGTTGACTGTCAAGCCGACTTCGAAGATGTGAGGTGGCATGATGTGGCCCTCACTTGAAACCACACCAAAGACCATAACCGTAGCCGGAAACTTTGTTTTTATCACCATGGGCACGTCCCTGTTATTCGTGGCAATCCAGATTAGTATTTGACAACAGGACCATTGCCAGGGTGCTGGCAATGGTTCTGTTGTCATAACTTGGATCGGTAGACGGCATGAATTGTAGAGCGGTGCATCTCCGATCTCGCTTGTTAAACATTGTGTCACTTTCAGACATGATAGAAAGCTCCTATCTATCTTGGGATTTGTACACAACTGGCCAACTAGTAGATGTTCTGCAACAAAAAAAGAAAACCGGTTTTTATTAAACGGAAATGGAATCATGTCGTCTTTTCTAGGGCGACAATTTCATCGTTCCACCCTGTAATATAAGAATAGCATAGATAAATATATTTTCTGTTTTATTTGTATTTACCCGAACTCTTCCGCCATGTTCCACTTCAAAATTGACATGTGTTGCATCCACAACCCAATGTCAATTTTGAAGTGGAACATTATTGGTTCGAATTCAGAGTCTCCCTTCTCCTGAACTAGTGGCCTTAACACAGCCTAGTCTACTCTGTAATTTGCTCATAGCTTAAAGATTGGTTAGATTGGACTTTATGGCATATCAACCCTTGTGGCTTATTTAATGCCAAATCCTGTTTATATATATATATATATATCTTTTGTTGGCAGGGGTTTAGCTTTTAATGGCTATATTTTGAGTTATTTTGAGGGGAAAATAAATTAACTCTGTTACATAAGCTGCACACAGACTACTTTTCATTGTGTCAAAGTGTCAGTGTTGTCCCATGAAGAGATATACTTAAATATCTGTAGAAATGTGAGGGGTGTACTCACTTTTGTGATATACTATATATATATATATATATATATATATATATATATATATATATATATATAATTTGCAAACACATTTTGTTGATAACATTCTTAAACTTTACTCATAGCTTGAAGATTATGGCATATCAACCCTTGTAGCTTATATAATGCAATCAACCTGTTATATATATATATATATATATATATAAACTTGCAAACACATTTTGCAGATAACATTCTTAAATGACTCCAGAGCTCTTTATTGCACACAGTTGAAGGATTTCAAGTATTATTATGTATCTGTCATAAGTTAACATCAGTTATTTGTTTGCAGACAGTTTGTTATACTTTACCCGTAGACAGGACTCAATCAGGTACTACCACTCCGGGTTAGAGTGAACCTAGGAGCAATAGCTATGAAGGAATGCTCCACATTCTCCCAAACCTCCCAGGCTGGATCCGCGCCATCGGGTGGTTTAATGTCATATATAGGACATTTGTTGGTGGGGTCTTACCCCGCAGCAGAAATGCAGTCGGTGTATTCTAAAGTCCCAGCCAAATAGTCTTTTGAAGGAGACACATGAATTAATTCATTTTTCAAATGAATTTGCACAAAGTGGAAATCACATAGCTTCGTCCTGAATGTGAAGTCCAATCACCATGTCCATTTCCTAAGACAATAACCGTCATACCACGCATTTTCCCCTTGTTTCTGTTGTACATAAATTTTATGGTATAAGAAGTCTTCGTGGCGTAGTGAGTAACGTGCTTGACAGCGACATCATATTAGGCGAGTTATTTCGTTTACTTTGTGACTAATACTCTTCGGAAAAGTATGAACCCCCTTTATTCTCCTTGCAATGGGTTAAAAGGTGATATTACTGCCCTCCTAGAGTGAGAATATGACAAGAAAGTTGTTATGCCATTAAAGCAAAGAAACCGGAACTTTTTAGGATCACTGTTTATATCAATTTCTGAAGATATTATCATCCAAAAAGTCAAGGGACACAATAGCTGATTATTGACCCTTGACCAAGCCGTTAATCAGAGATTTCTCTGGGCGGGACGTACATGAGTAAATAAGCAGAAGCAGTCACGTTGTTTATCAGAAGTCGTGGGCGTTATGAAATGATACATGCAGATGCTATGTGAGGGTCCGATTCATTTGGAGTCAGAGCGCCCATGGGATTGCCGGCCCACAGCAGCCTCTGTTTGTGTACTCCCGGCTGAGAAACGGAAGAAGTGCTAAGATAACACAGCGTAGTATGGTCAAGAGAAGAAGTTGTGGATCAATACAGCAGTCTGTTTTATCTCCCTGGCTCCTTCAGTCTCTTGCACAACACAGAAGCATCAACCCCTTTCGGGAATAAAGTGTGAGAGTTATATTTATATAAAGAAGTTTTGTGGTACTTCCTTCATCGTAGTATGTAACATCAATAATGGCCACCAGATTTGAAATCTACAAACCAAAATCACCGAATGAAAGATATGTGTATTAGAAAAATAGTTAACATGTCATTAAAACAATTAACAATTAAGTAAGTTGAGTTTACTTAAGCACAAGGACGTAAATATGCAGCACCCAGTAAGGATCAAAATCACCAGCAACAATAGCGTAAATAATTTTACGAATTTATAACCGCTTGAGACCATGTTGACATGCTATAAAAGCAAAGATAAAAATCCTTTAAAACAAATTAATAATTAATTGGAAACGATGTACCAATTATTAAACTGACTTCAGTAAAACAAACTCACTAACATCTAGTTTGTTTAATTTTAATGAATATTTTATTTAACCTGAATGTTCAGCTTTTAAATAATAATTTAAAAAAAAGGTTTTGCGTCTTATCAAACTTACTATTAACATTAGCCCTATGAGCTGTGGCAGTAAAATACGCCGATTGCATCTTTACATAGGATTAAGAACCTCACACCCATACTACCAATTGGCTGTGGGGACAATCAATAAAGCTTCAGAACAGAACCCTGGTGATTGAGAGGTCCTTGAGCTGGCAAAGAAGACACGTGACCTGCAACACTCCACTTAGGCTCTTACTGGGCTAGACAGGGGGTCAGAGAAGCCCGTTCCTATCAATCGCCTGGTCATGTCAAGTTCTAGCACCTATATGATTGTTCCGACTGCATTATTCAAATTGTACTGATAGCAAAAAGGTAACTAGCTCTATATTATTTTAAAGGTGCTAGAAGGTGTTTGCTGAGGGTCAGTTGTGCAGAGAGAGCAACACTTTTAACATTAAAAATGTGCAAACAAATGAGATCTTGATCTTTAAAAAAAGTTACCGACAAAGTATTTGCCAATAAATTATATATATATATATATATATATGGTTTGGTATTAAATAACCCACAAAGTTTGATATGCCATAAGACACATACAAAACGATCAACAAGACTGATATTTGTCTCTGCTTCCCACCAGACTGGACTTGACACAAGTTCAATTACCCGAAGTGGGCGTTTAGGGAAGGGGAAGATCGGGCAAGAGCCGAGGCTTGAGCCCTGCTTGACTATGTTGGTCATCGGCCCACTTAGTGTATTGTGGGCCTGGTGAGCCTACCTGGACTTGGACCCAAATCAGGGTCCAGGCACGTATGCCTGATTATAGCTTAAACTGGACAGCAAGGTCCAGTGACAAAGATGTCAATGTTGCAGCTCGCCCACCCAAAGGTGGCCAGCCGAAGTTGGGGGCCTTTCGGCCTCAAGTCTGCCATGGAGCATCAACCGTCCGGCACGGATGCGAGACAGTCCGCTGAACGGTCAGCGAAAATACGCTCGACAAGACTGGCTCACTCACCATTACACTATAATAAGGCGTATAAGCCATATTCCACTGTATAGCTGCTTGAAACCTTGTGCGTCTATGTATTTTGCGTATAGCTTAAACACAGTCACTATAATTTGCATAATGTTTAATTACCATAAAACTGATTATAAAAACCTAAAAGAAAATAATTCTGTTCTTTCTGTCAACAAAGTTTAATTTCCATATTTGCAATTGGATAATTTCTTTTGAAAATAATTGAAAAAAAAAACTTACAAAAAACGTGTTTGACAAGCAGAAGCTGTTATCAATTTGAAACGTAAAGCTTGTCATTTGCTTAAGAAGTAAATCTATAAATAATATATAAATAATTGTAAAACACAGAAATGTCGAATTTGCATGATTAGCGACATGCTCAGTAATATATTAGCGATGAGAAATGTATTTAAAAATGTATCAGTTGCATTTAAAGTAAAAGTTGAATTAAAAATAGATAACTGCAAATTTTCGTTTCAGCAATTCGTTTTATTGGTTTGTAGATTTTTCTCGTCCCGTTTTGTGAGTAGATTTTCTTTATCCCTTAAAAAGACAGAAGAATCATGGGAAATATATAGAGAGAACTTTTTTTTTCTACGGACGGCTTCATTTCGATGTGAACGTAAACACGTAAAGTGAATATTACATTCATTCAATTATTCATATACGGAGGTCGTTCAAAAGGTTCCAAGCCTCACATAAAAAAATTAGCATAGCCGAACATTTCTTTTGTAGCAACTAGAAGAACTAATTCAGATTTTTCTAATTTTACAAGTGGCAGCAGAACAAAAAATTCAGCTATGCTCTTCATTCTGGTTTGGTTTCTTTGTTTAATGGCATATCAACTCTTTTTATGTTATTTAATGCCAAAGCCATTCCCCTAAAAGAACAGTAGTGGTACTATTTAACCCATAGCTGGGAGGATAAGGGGGTTCATACCTTTCTTAAGGGTCTTTGCCCGAAAGTGAACGTAAGAGCGTGACTGGATTACGAACTCGCGTACTACGATTCCGCAGTCCATCGCTTTAACCATTACACCACGAGGACACCCCCTTCTTCATTCTGGGTAAGGCTAAGAACTTTTTGAAGGACCATCGTATATGGTCGTGTCATGTCTACTATATGGATGTAACACATGGATGCTGACTAAATGTACTGAGGAAAAGCTAGCCGGGAAAAGCTAGTTATGAGCTATATTGCATAAATCCTAGAAGCAACATCCCCGAAACAGCAGTTGTACGGCCACCGATCGCCCATCTCTAAAACCATCCAAATAAGACGGACGAGACATGCGGGACACTGCTGGAAAAGTAAGGACGAACTAATAAGCAACGTTCTCCAATTGACCCCTTCACACGGACGTGCTAATGTTGGCCTTAAGTAGAACCTATCTACAACAGTTCTGTACGGAAACTGGGTGTAGTCTTGAAGACCTGCCGAAAGCGAAGCATTATAGAGAAAAACAGCGATAGCAGTATGACATGGTGACATGGACAGAGGGATGTTATTCTCTCTTTCCCTAAGAAAGGTGACCTCGGAATAGTCAAGAACTACCGAGCTATAACCCTTACATCCATAGCGGCCAAGAACTACAATGTTCTACTACGCAACCAATTAGAACCTAAAACTGAGAAAATACTAAGGAAAAACCAAAATGGCCTTCGGAGAAATCGATCCATGACATCACAAATTTTGACTACCCGTTGAATTCTAGAGGGTGTTCGTGTAAAAAAATCTCGAAGCAACAATATTATTCGTCAACTTCTCCAAGGCATTTGACTCCATACACCGATGGAAGATGGAGCAAATACTTCTCGTCTACGACCTCTCGAAAGGATGCAATATAAAGATACGAAAGTAAAAGTCTGCTCACCAGATAGAGACACAGACTACTTCGACAGGTGCGCTGCAAGGAGACACATTAGCTCCACACCAGTTAATTATCTGCCTAAACTACGTGCTTAGAACCTCTGTAGATTTAATGAAAGAAAATGGTTTCAAGCTGGCAAAGGAAAGAAGCAGAAGGTACCTAGTACAAACAATTACGGACGCGGACTACACCGATGATAAAGTGCTTATAGCAATAATACATCACCCAAGCCGAATCCCTGCGACAGAGTCTGGATCGAGCAGCAGGAGACATAGGCCTCTGTCAACGCAGACAAGACAGAATATATTTGCTTTCATTAAAGAGGTAGGCTGTCGGTCATATGGAAGTCAGACCTGACCGATAAAATAAAACACCGTTTTTTTCCGAGCTGTAATCGTGTTGATACTGCTATATGGATGCACCAAATATTCGCTAACTAAACGTATAGAGCTTAATGGCAATTACGCAAGAATGCTGCGAGCAATAATCAACACGTCCTGGAGGCAGCAGCCCACAAAACAGCAGCTGTACGACCACCTACCACGCACCACGAAAACTATCTAAATAAGACGAAACAGACAGGAAGGACACTGCTGGAGAAGTAAGGACGAACTCATAAGCGATGTACTCCAGTGGAAACCCTCACATGGACAAAGGTAGGAAGACCAGCTAGAACCTATATACAACAGCTCTGTGCTGATACAGGATGCAGTCTGGAAGACCTCCCGGGAGCGATAACCGAGAGAGGGTCAGGGAGATCCGTGCTAGCGGTGCGACATGATGATGATGATATCGTTTAAAAAATATGCAATTTTAAACATCTTAATTTATGGAATAACAAATATCTACAGAAAAAAATGGTTTGGTTTATTTAACGGCATATCAATTCCTTATTAGTTATTTAATGCCGAAATTTGATTCAGTGTTAAATGATTGATGACAATCAAAACTATTTTTTCAGCGTTATATTGCCATCATTTTTTAAGCGCACCTTTTGTCTGAATAATAATCACTTGTTTACACACAATTTTATAGTATCAAGTATTCTAATCTTATACAAAAAATCTTTGTTACTACTACTAATAATAATAATGATGATAATTTAGTTTTGGTTTGGTTTAGTTTTGTGGCATATTAACCACTGTATGTTATTTAATTCCAAATACTTTTTATACATATAAAGAATTCTATTTCAAACAATTCACTTTAGCATAAGTGCACTGTTTAAATGACAAAAACATTTCTAGTTCAAGCTATTCAGTTTAGTCAACACAATTAAAAGGTTCCAAGTATTGCTATGTATCACTAACAATTCAATTAAACATCAGTCATTTATTTACATACAGTTAAATGTAAAAAACAGTTCTTTTTTAAATAATTCAGTTTAGCATAAGTAAGCGGTTTAGTTCTATTTGACCCATAGATAGGACCCTATCAGGTGCTACCACTCTGGGCCAGAGTGGACCTGGGAGCAATGCTAATGAAGAGGTTCTTCGCATTCCCCAAAGCCCTAGTATTACCGGAGCCTCACCATCAGACTGTCTAGTGTCATATCCAGGAAACTCGTTGGAGGAGCTTCACCTCTCTGCAGAGATACAGTCGATGTATTCCACATTCCCAGCTGAATGAGCCAAATAATAATTCTAAAATTCTGATTGGCATTAAAGATCACCAAAGTATTAAACTTTAATTCTAGGTGAGTCATAAGTTTTGCCATATTTTGCTTCAAGCTAGTTTACAGCACATATATCTCATGTAACAAGCAATTCAAGCTGTGGAAAGTAGTCAATGTGTAATATACTGACTTAGTTAACGACGTGGATGAACTTAGCAGATTCAATGCGGTCGCAAGATAACATCAACAGAGTGGTTTCTCAGGAAAGAGAAAAATGTAATTTATTGCCTGTGAATAGAATGACAGATATTTCTGTTCGCAGATGAGATCAACAAATTACCGGAAAAAAACGGAAGTATGTAAGTTCCGATAACCAGCCATGAACAGAAAAATACGTGAGGATATTCATACTTCCTCATGGGACTTGAAAAGACAATATAATGTCAGTAATTTTGGACTGAAGGCAGAGATCCGCTGGTCGCTCAAGCGAAGGGGGAGATCCACTGGTCTCTCAAGCGAAGAGGAGAGATGTGCTGGTCACTCAAGCAAATCTGTCGGCTCCCCCGTGTGTGTTCCACGGCCGTCGCACTACTTCACAAAAAGGGTCCTAGTCACAGAAGAAAGGTATGTGCGAACTCTGACTGTATTCCTACTCCACACAAACGTCACCGTCGAAGAATAAAGATATAAATTATATTTTTACATATATACGAGTCCTTCGTTGTTTGTCCAGCGGTGTGATGTACGACAAATGTAGTTGGTAGTATTGAGATAGTTGGTGTGCTTACACTTTGTGCATTGCTTCTCACCATGTGTGATTTTTAAAGCTTCAAAGATGAATGAGCAACATAATCTAATTTGAAAACTTATCCTTTATGAGTTCAAACTTGGCCAAAATACTGAAGAAGCCACCAAAAACATTTGTTATAAAAAAAATTAACTCACAGTTGATCGCTATACAGTAAAAATATGGTTCAAGAAATTTCACTCAGTTTGTGAGAGCCTTGACAATCAAGGAACATCAGGTAAGTCTAAAATCATGGATTCTGATGCAGAGATAGTCAGTGTATTCTACAGTCCCAGCTGAATGGGCCAAATAATAATTTATAAAGAATTATCATATTTACCAACCCCTCCGCTCGGGCAGGTTATGACACAAGGTCAATTTTTAAATGGAGTTTAACAGGTTTGAATTCAGAGTTTTCCTTCTCCTAAACTAGTTGCCTCAGCAAGGCTGAAGAACCCAGTCTGCCCTACTATTTACCCATAGCTAGAGGGAGAATAATTGGATTCATACCTTTCCCAAGGGTATTAGTGCTATGTGAAATGCAATAAGTCTCGTTCAGGGTTTGAACTCGTGTCGCCGTGTTCATTTCCTACGACGATAACCATTACACCACGAGCACCTCCTAAAGAATTATGATTTCAAATATTTATTCCTATTGAATTATTCTGTCAAACTATATACAAAATGATAATCTTCATCATAATTTCTTGTATAAAAAATAGTTACAAATGGCTTTAAGTTTGTCTTGATTTATTTGAAGCTTATTTAATGCCAAAAATTGATTCATTGTTAAATGTTTTTCCATAATGATAACTATTCAATATCCAATCGCAATCATTTTTCGTCAAAGTTTTTTTTTTTTGTTGTTGTTTATAATAATAAACATTGAAGCCAATTTAACTGATATAAAATATTCTTATCTCACCAAAATAGTGATATAAAATGTTTTCTAATACAAATAATGTTTCACACAATTATATGGTTTCAAGTGCCCCTATCCAATAGAAATAATTCATACAAAATTATTAGGATTCAAGAAACAATTCCTATTTAATAATAACAAGCATGTGTTTGCAACACAGTCATATGCCAAAATACCCTCAATAGATTCTATAGTGTAGAAAGCATGGATATTGAAGCCAACAAAATAATTGCAAATTACAATGTAGCAGATATAAAGAATATTTATATCTACGAAACAAGATGTTTTTAAAGCATGTCCCTTTGAAGCAAAATTTCCCTATTAACCTTTGCCTCGCGCTCTAAAAGTTCGTTTAAAACAAAAAATGTTTACCTACTAACTAAATAGCTTACGAATCATATACATATAAAGATTTTCAATTAATTAACCCATAAGGATTATCATATCGTTAAACACCAATCAACATTTTTTTTTTTGTTTCAAGTATTCTGATCTCATTGTAATATTTTTTCTAAAAGATCTATTGGACCTATAGATTGAACCCTAGCAGGTACTGCCACTTCAAATCAGAGTGGACCAGGGGCTACTGGTAACAAAAGGGGATTCCACACTCTCCATCTATCCAAAACTAGAACCGCAACAAAAGATGTAGCTTAGTTTAATACCCAACACATCCCCACTTTTTTGGGGTGGAGAGGTAGTCTTGATTTTTTGCATATGAGATTCTGTGAATGAAAAGAAGCATATCTGAAAGGATAATTGTATAACTATTTCAGATCTTCGGGTCTACCTTTAGGGCTGGTTACTTATTGGTACCCACCTCCTCTCCAAGTAACATGTGACACGTTGTACTGGGTTACATGGTACTAGTAACAAAGAACAAGATATAACCTGACTTAAGTTATTTTACACTACCGATCCGATTGATTCATCTCTTTCTCAACGAGTATTCGCCCGAAGTCAAATGTGAACAGCTGTGTCCTGTGTTTGAACTTAAGGCACCAGTCTGTTTCCTACGGTAATAACCGTTACACTAAAACAGCCTCCAAAGCATATTTGCTAACTTGATAAAATCTGTTTTAATGAAACATGAATCTCTTTTGCCGAAAATCTTTTGATACGTTTTAGAAACTTGTCGATTTTAACATTTTTATCGGTTATTGGTATTCCGTGTCTTAACTTGAGGCATTTCAATGTAGGTTTTTTTTTTCAATGTTGAATATACTCAATTTTCCGACGTGTTATTCATCATGAATTGTCTTTCCCCCTATACATCTATTCTTTAAAACGATAATTCTTGGTGAGTATTTGCTCCCATTGTATATATCTTACCTGAGTCCACTGATGTGGAAAATCTCTGATCGTATGATGCCCTCAATAAATATTTTCAAGGTTGCAAGGGTGGAACATCCGGTTGGTTTATTTGCTAAATTATATCTAGTCTTACATAAGGATATGCGTTTGATGTACCAAATAAATATGTCTACTAAACGAAAACAGGGTGGTAGTTGCCAAACGTTTACGTCGTTGCAAATGGACACTGAGAATCCATTGCAAAGGCTGTTTGCTTTTCACATAGCGCTAATACTCAAGGAAAAGCTATGAATCTAACTATTCTCCCTTTAGCTATAGATGAATAGTGGGGCAGACTAGGCTCTTTAACTTTGGTGTGGCAACCAGTCTAGGAAAAGGAAAACTCTAAAGTCAAACCTGTTAAACTCCGTTTAAAATTAACCATGTGTTGAATCATGCTCCTGCGAAGTCGTAGAGTGAATACATTTATCTACTATTGTATAAGGACATAGGTATGAGGCACTCTTATATAAGGACATAGGCATGAGGCACTCTTATATAAGGACATAGGTATGAGGCACTCTTATATAAGGACATAGATATGAGGCACTCTTATATAAGGACATAGGTATGAGGCACTCTTATATAAGGACATAGGCATGAGGCACTCTTATATAAGGACATAGCTATGAGGCACTCTTATATAAGGACATAGGTATGAGGCACTCTAATATAAGGACATAGGCATGAGGCACTCTTATATAAGGACATAGATATGAGGCACTCTTATATAAGGACATAGATATCATCATCATCATCATCATCATGTGCCGCCAGCACGGATATCCCTGACCCTCTCTAGCCACTCCTCCCTATCATTCATCGCCTCCGGCACGTAGTCTAGACAAATGATAAATAGGTACGGGGCTAGCGTGTCTCCTTGTAGTACTCCTGCAACAATGTCGAAGTATTCCGTGTCTCCATCTGGTGAACGTGCTTTCACTTTGGTGTTTCTGCAGAGAATCATTATCGCTGCTACAGTTTCTCTTGGTAGGCCGTATGCTAGTAGGATTTGCTCCATCTTCCCTCTGTGTATGGAATCGAAGGCCTTGGTAAAGTCGACAAATAGTAATGTCGCCTGAAGGTTTTTTGCCCGAACGCCTTCCAGGATTCTACGGATGGTCAGTATTTGTGAGGTTGTGGATCTATTTCTCCGGGAGTCATTTTGGTTTTTCCTAAGGATGTTGTCTATTTTGGGTTCTATGCGGTTTTGTAGTAGGGCATTGTAGATTTTGGCTGCTATGGATGTAAGTGTTATCCCTCGGTAGTTTTTGGCTAGTCCGAGGTCGCCTTTATTTAGGGAAAGGAAGGAACATAGATATGAGGCACTCTTATATAAGGACATAGGTACGAGACACTCTTATATAAGGACATAGATATGAGTCACTCTTATATAAGGACATAGATATGAGGCACTCTAATATAATGACATAGGTATGAGGCACTCTTATATTAGGACATAGATATGAGGCACTCTTATATTAGGACATAGATATGAGGCACTCTAATATAAGGACATAGGTATGAGGCACTCTTATATAATGACATAGATATGAGGCACTCTTATATAAGGACATAGGTATGAGGCACTCTTATATGAGGACATAGGTATGAGGCACTCTTATTTTAGGACATAGATATGAGGCACTCTAATATAATGACTTAGATATGAGGCACTCTTATATAAGGACATAGATATGAGGCACTCTTATGTAAGGACATAGGTATGAGGCACTCTAATATAATGACATAGATATGAGGCACTCTTATATAATGACATAGATATGAGGCACTCTTATATAATGACATAGATATGAGGCACTCTTATATAAGGACATAGGTATGAGACACTCTTGCAGAAGGACATAGATATGATGCATTCTTGTATAAGGACAGATATGACGCACTCTTGCATAAGGATATAGATGTGAGGCGCTCTTGCATAGGACTTATATATGACGTCTCTTTCATAAGGACACTGATTTGAGTCACTCTTACATAAGGACTTAGATATGAGGTACTCTTACATAAGGTCATAAAAATTTTATCATCAATCTTAGAATAAAACTCCACATAGATCTTTTTTACGCTCTCCATGTAGCGGTTATCGTCGTAAGAAGTGTACTTAGCTACCCGAGTTCAAATCCCGGACGAGGCTGTTTGCATTTCACATAGAGTTAATACCCTGGGGGAAAAACACGAAACCAACGATTTCCCAGCTTTGGGTAAATAGTAAAGCGGACTGGACTCTTTTACCTTGTTATAGCAAACACTGAATTGGTTTCGTTTGTTTTTTTTGGTATATTAACCATTGTAGGTTATTTAACGCCAAATCCATTTTACAAATATAAACAGTTCTATCTCAAACAATTCAGTTTAGCATAAGTACACAGTTTAGTTCAATTTGACCTGTAGATAGGACCCTATCAGGAGCTCCGACTCCGGGCCGGAGTGGACATGGGAGTGATAACAATAAAATGGTACTCCGCATTCCCCTAAGCTCCAGCCTTACTGGAACCTCACCATCAGATAGCTTAATGTCATATCCAGGGAACCCGTTGGGGAGTGGGTTGTTACCCCTTTGCAGAGACGTAGTTGGGCTAACTCTGAATTGAAATCAATTTTAGACCAGGGTATGGATGGGTTCTGTCAGGCTATTCTTCCCTTAGACTCCCGACGTAAGTAGCACCACCACGACCAAATCAAGTAAGGGAAACACTAAAGGGCGATCTTTTTAATACTTTCATAAATTATATAAAAACTGAAAGAAAAAATTTAAAAATAAAAGAACGATCTACTTGATGTTTTCTGTGATGGATTCGATCGTCTTCAAAGTTTGAGAACATGTACATAAAAAAACTTCTTGCATAATATCCCTCTATGCCAGAGTGGGGAATATGTAATCGTAAGACCGAATATGACCTTCTTGGTTACTCATTCAGCCTTAAACGGCTTTGTTAAAAGAAAACCTGATATTACGATACTTTTGCGCCAAAAAGGAAATTCAAACAGTACTTAAAATGTAGGTAAAGTTGTTTTTCATATTTTGAGAAGTAGATTTATGATATTTAGACTGCAGTAGTCTCTATTGCATAATGGCTAATGTGCTGAATGGCGACATCGTAATAGGCGAGTTCAATTTGTTCCTTGCACTAATAGGTTCACTTTCGGATTTATACTCTTGGGAAAGGTATGAATCCCCTTATTCCACCAGCTATGGGTTAAACAGTGCCACTAATGTCCTACCAAGATGGATTCGGCATTGAATAAACAACAAAGGTTTATATGCCATTAAACAAAGAAATCAAATAAAACCAAATTTGAACTGAATCAACGACAATTTTAACTTAATATTGGGTCATAAATGTGAAAGGTGTATTAAAAAAGTATAAATATTAAACCCTTTTTTCTCTGTTAAGTTTTAGGTTAGTTGTTTGGGTTTTATAGCATATCAGCCATTGTAGGTTTTTTAATGCAAAAACCTTTTTATACAAATAATCAGTTCAGCATACAGAACAGTTTCATTTCAAACAATTCAGTTTAGCATACAAAACAGTTTCAATTCAAACAATTCAGTTTAGCATAAGTACGCAGTTTAAATGACAAAAATATTTCTAGTTCAAGCTATTCAGTTTAGTCAAAACGGTTCTAATTCACACAATTCAGTTTAGTATTAGTATTTTTTTTACTCACTGTTAAATTTAAAACAGTTCTATTTCAAAGATTCTGTTTACCATTTGTACGCAGTTTAATTCTATTAGACCCATAGATAGGACTCTATCAGGTGCTACCACTCCGGGCTAGAGTGGACCTGGAAACGATGGCAATGAATTGCTGCTTCGTATTCTCCAAAGCACCATCAGATTGTTGTCTTATCGAGCAGACTCGTTGGGAGGTTGTCTTATTCCTCAGCAGAGGTGCAGTCGGTGTATTCTACAACCCCAGCCGAGTGGGCTATAAATTTTTAAGGTAAAAATGAGGACAAGTACATGTGATGATTGTTAGATTTTTAGACGTTGTCTAGACGAACCGGACAAAAAATATTAAGAATTGTCCTACGAACTTATAATGGTTTACAAATGATTAATATTAAGGATAATTGCTTAGTGAAAAAAATCACGGTCGGTTAGGGCTGTAGAATACACCGACTGCATCTCTGCAGAGGGGTAAGACTCCCTCAACAAGTTTCCTGTGGCCCAATTGCCTGGGGCTGTAGAATACACCGACTGCATCTCAGCAGAGGGGTAAGACTCCCTCAACAAGTTTCCTGTGGCCCAATTGCCTGGGGCTGTAGAATACACCGACTGCATCTCAGCAGAGGGGTAAGACTCCCTCAACAAGTTTCCTGTGGCCCAATTGCCTGGGGCTGTAGAATACACCGACTGCATCTCAGCAGAGGGGTAAGACTCCCTCAATAAGTTTCCTGTGGCCCAATTGCCTGGGGCTGTAGAATACACCGACGGCATCTCAGCAGAGGGGTAAGACTCCCCTAAAGATTGTCCTGGTAATATGACATTAAACAATGTGATAGTGAAGCTCTATTAATACTGGAGCTTTGGTGAGTGCAGAGTACCCCTTCATTGGCATCACTCCCATCTCCACTCTGTCCCGGAGTGATAGCACCTGATAGGGTCAAATGGATCAAATAGAACTGTTTGACATTTAAACTGAGTGCAAACAAATGAATACTGATAAATTGAATTGTTTGAAATAGAACTGTTCGATTATTTAACTGTCTTCAAACAAATCACTGATGTTTAATTGAATGGTAAGAGATACATAGAAATACTTGGAACCATTTAACTGTGCAAAAGAATGAACTTAGCCTCGTTAAAAAACATTATCATCAAAATGTATTTACAAATTATATATATTTAAAATATATATGTAAAAACACGATTTAGCATTAAATGGGTTACAATCGTTGATATGCCATAAAACCAAACCAAAGAAAAGAAAAAAAATGATTTAGCACTAAATAACCCGACAATGTTTTACATTCTACAAGACCAACCAAACAGTCCATATCCTAATCATAATGGTGCCCGTGGTGTAATGGTTATCGTCGAAGGAAATGGACACGGTGATACAAGTTCAAATCCTAGACGACGTTGATTTCATTTCACATAGCACTAATACCCTTGGGAAAGGTATGAATCCAATTATTCTCTCTCCAGCTATGGGTAAATAGTAGGGCAGACTAAGTTCTTCAGCCTTAGTAAGGCAACTAGTCTAGGACAAGGAAAACTCTGAATTGAAACCTGTTAAACTCCGCTTAAAAATTGACCTTGCGTCATATCCTGCCTGAGCGGAGGGGTTGGTAAATATACATATCATGATGATTCTGATTTTTTTTTCAAACTGATACTTATCTAGAGTGCACTTTAGACGTGGAAACATTATCCCTGTATTTTATATTTCTCTATGTACACATACACCAGTTCCACCAGCTGTTATCGACCAAACTGAAATGAAAATTGGATATATAATAGATAATTAAAACAACGAACAGCGTTTGCTTGGGTTGATTTTCGTAAATAAGGGATTATGAAATTTCAGACCCAATTTATCGACATTCCCTCGGGGAAGAAGAGGTGCATTCAAGCCTTTTTCAATATTTTAACGAAGTGAAACACAAACAACATCGTCCAGCGTTTGAACTCGAACCTCTAATTCCCTTTTCTTACGACGATAACCTGTATACTAAGCTGACCTTTTAACTTAAATAGATCTTGAATTTCGCTGTTACTTTAATCTGATATTCTGCTGAATGTAAAAACAAAAAAAACAAAACAAAAAAGAAAGTTGTTGGATCTTTTTTTATTAGTCGTGCAAATGTGTTGCTATTTAAAATCGTCCATGTTCTTGTAAAATCAACGATATAGAAACTATCTTCAGTATAACAGAATTAGAGCAATCTGAGTCACCTCTTTAAATCGATTCACCCCACATCTAACAGACATTTCTTTTTTCTTGCTTCTCTTATGGGTAGGCGCATGCGTGGTTTCTTTTTTTATACAATCACCAAAAGACCTCTTCTCTTGAGATTGATCACAATGCACACACGTCCCAATATTTATATATTTCGATACACCGATGTGACATTACTGGAAAAAGCAGCGTCTACATAATTCATTTTTCTTAAAGAATAATGACTTATCTCATTACTCATTTTTATATTATTATTATTATTATTATTATTATCAATAGATTTTATTATTTTGTATATCTTTTTTTTTCTTACGGATAAATGCTTCGTTTCCCAACCTCCTATCCTCTCCCTGGTTGTGGAACAAACATTCTTGTTTTCGTTAATCTAGTCATAACTACGACAGCCAGCATGACGCCCGATTTCGTCTCCAAATTACATACAACTCCTGCAGGCCATTGTAGCCAATACGACTGCTTAAATACAAATGTGTTTACCATTTTTCTTATTCAATTCTTATTTTTCCACCGACTGGATTTTTTTTTTTTTGCCTTTTATTTATTCTATTTCATTTTACTTGATTTTTTTTTTGTTCGTTTCAAACCCAAAGTAAAAATCTTCACAACGGTAAATGATATAAATTACATCTATTTTTTCCTTTCTGGTCCGTTGCAGTCGGCACTAATATCAACTATTCGTTTTATTTATTTCGCTTTCTTTTCACTACTGGCCATAAATGTTTGCAGATATTGTCATGGAGAGTCCCGAAGATACGACAGGAGCTAAGAACGACTACTTCATCAAGGTAATAGACACGGAAAGAGGTAACTATACGATTACAGTGCATAGTAATCTAGTCATCGAGCGAGAATATGTAGAGCACTACTAATTCGTCTTTATTAATAATTCCAATTTTTGTAATTTTAAACAAAGGAATTCTAAGAAAGACAGAGGAGCAGGAAGTCGGAAGGTTTAGATGTATTCATTATTGATTTTAATGGCATATCAATTCGTCAAGAGTTAATTTATGCTAAGATGGTATTTCCTATCCGCGCCTCCTTCCTGGCAGGATTTGACACAAGGTCTTTTTATAGTGGAGATTTATGGGAGGTTGGGAGCGAGCTGAGACTCATGCGCAACTGGACAATGCTGGTCATTGGATCACTAGGTGCAAGATGAACTTTCCTAGTCATTGTTAAATCTCCCGGCACGTACTCCAGGTGACCTTGCTAGTCATAATTTCACAAGACCCGAAGATCTAGGACGATGTGAATCCATGTCTGTCAATGATAACCCACCGGCACGAATGTCAGGAGACTCGGCCAAGGCCAAGTGTAAGATTATTTATGCTAAGAGGTTATGCAACCTCGTTCATTGTACATTTATTTTTCCATTTTATGTAATCGTTTCGTAAGAGTATTTTGCACACCGTTATAAGATATCAAGTATTCCTATCTAATACAAATAATTTGCACCAAGTTGAATGGATTCAAGTACTCTTATTTAATACCAATACATAAAAGATCTCAATTAATTATTTCTATCTTATAATAGTCTGTTGTTTTCAAACAATTATATGGTTTCAACAAATAATGAAGTTTGATTAAGATAATCATCAACAGCAAAGCAGTAAGTCCTCTAGATTACACCCAGAGTCCACACAGAGCTGGTCGGCTAACATTGATATGTCCATGTGTATTAGTCCATAGAAGCACCTCGCTTATGAGTTTGTCCTTACTTCTCTAGCAGTGCCCATCATATCTTGATCATCTTTTTTGATTGGCTTGTGAGAGAGGAGATAAGCAGTCGTACAACTACTGTTTTGTAGGGTGCTATTTCGAGGATACGACCAGTACAATTCCTATTAACTCTATTAGATTAAGGAACATAAAAAAGATAGTGGGAGATGGACAGAAAGAGTTTAGAAGGTTTAAATGAGTCAATTAATGGCATGTCAACCGAGTAGATTTATTCTAAGCCTAGAAGTTTGAAACTCGCGTCCATGGTCCGTTCATATTCACATGTTTCTTGGGAGAGGTTTTTTTGCATTATGTCTAGTCGAATACGAATAATTATCAAACAGATCCATTCGACACATAAATGGAATTCAAACTGGTACTTCAACTTCCGGTCAAGGTAGAACTGGGAGAAATGCCAATGAAGAGGTCCTAAACATTCTACAGATCTCCACAACTAGAGCCTCACCATCAAATGAAGATTAGTGTCATACCAGGACACCTCTTTTTAGTAAGGGTCCTACCCCTCTGAAAGTGATACAGTCAGTATATTCAAAGATCCGAAATATATGGTTTTAATTCACGAAAGAGGGCTGAAAACGTGAAAGGCTGTTAATTTCATGCGATGTCTTCATATCTGGTGTTGAATTTTTTTCACTAATTGCAACACTAATAAAAGAAGAATGTAAACCACTAGAGGAAGTGTGTAGATAAATAAACCTCATGTAGTCATATTGTTGGATATCGACCAGAAGATTTCTTTTGGCTACACGCATAAGTTGCGTGGGTGGCATAACTGGATATTTACCTATTTCCTAAAGTAAACAGGATGCAGAGGATCCAGAGGAAATGCTGCGGAAGTTTGGTTTGTGACATAACAGGATATGTACCTGTTTCCTAAAATAAACAGAACGCAGGTGGTTCCTTAGTAGAAGTGCCGCGTAAGTTGCATGGGTGGCATGTTAGACAGGAGGCCTGTCCTCGTGCAACGCGTAGGTCGGAGGTCTGACCACGAGGATTGTGTGGGAATCCGAAAAATTATATAAATCAGGGAAGATTTCGATCCAGAAAACGAAGCAAAAAAAAGTAGAGAGGTTTCATGCTGAATGGCCCTTGGATGTGTATGCATTTCAGCCATCTCAGATTCACTCTTACTCTATCCATACGTGCATTTCAGTTTTAAAAAAAATAAAGAAAAGAAGCAGATTATATTTTCACACACCAGCGTTGTTGTCTTTCTTTGCTGTATAAAACAATATTCCATGAGAGTTTTGGTAAGTCCATGAACTTTTCAGCCGACCTTCGTATATGTTATGCAGTGTAATATATATATATATATATATATATATATATATATAAGCCCATATGACTGGGGCTGTAGAATTCACCGACTATATCTTTGCAGAGGAATGGAGGTGCCCGTGGTGTAATGGTTATCGTAGGAAATGGACACGGCGACACGAGTTAAAAGCCTGGACGAGACTGATTTCATTTCACATAGCACAAATACCCTTGGGAAAGGTATGAATCCAATTATTCTCCCTCCAGCTATGGGTAAATAGTAGGACAGACTGGGTTCTTCAGCCTTGGTAAGGCAACTAGTCTTGGAGAAGGAAAACTCTGAATTCAAACCTGTTAAACTCCGCTCAAAAATTGACCTTGCGTCATATCCTGCCCGAGTGGAGGGTTGGTAAATATGATATCTCTGCAGAGGCGTAAAACCCCCTTCCATCAACGAGTGTCCTGTACATGATATTAAACTCTCTGATGGCTAGGCTCCATATATATATATATATATATATATATATAGTTAGAAAACCTATCAAGCTGAATTTTGTTCAAAATTTCATTGATGCTTCTATTCTTCTTTCCCTAAAACACCAATTAATTTTGTACAGTTAGTCGATCCTATTTAGTATCCTGGGACCAATTTATTACAAATTTTGATATAATACTTTCTAACAAAGGAATGGTAGTGTTTTTTTTATCTCCTTTTCAACTCCGACTCCCACTGCATGTAATTATCCATTGCATTATTCAGGGAATATTTAGTATTTAATAAACCTTTTCTATGGGTTTTATTTGAGTTTCATTTGATGGTTTCATTTTTCATGCATGAAAATTTACGTTAAAAGATGAGATATCGATATATCGATTTTAACTTGCGCGCATGCGTGTGCGTGTGTGTGTTCTATTTTCAATTTTGTGTTTTAACATCTTCTAGACGAGCAGGATGCGATAGAAGGTCAATTTGTAAATGAAGTACAACTGGTTTGAATCCAAAGTTTTCCTTCTCCTAGAGTGGTTACCATAGCAAGCCAAAATAGCTCCGTCTACATTATGATTTATAGATTCAACCTTTCCTAGGATTTAAACTCTTATCAGAAAATCATTTCCCCACAAAAATAAACATTACGCCCTCAGCGTCTCTTCAAATTTTTTCAATGGGAAAGAACTACAAGCAATTATCATATCTACCCCACCCATCCGCTCGGGCAGGATATGACACGAGGTCAATTTTTAAGCGTAGTTTAACAGGTTTGAATTCAGAGTTTTCCTTCTCCTAGACTAGTTGCCTCACCAAGGCTGAAGAAATCAGTCTGCCCTGCTATTTACCCATAGCTGGAGGGAGAATAATTGGATTCATACCTTTCCCAAGAGTATTATTGCTATGTGAAATGCAATCAGTCTTGTCCAGGAATTGAACTCGTATCGCCGTGTCCATATCCTGTGACGATAACCATTACACCCACTACAAGCAATTATGATTGATTGATTCATTCATTCATTTTAACGGCATGTCTAGCCGTCTGGGGTTATTTTATGCCATGAAATGAGGGAATCGTGTTCATTGTATATTAAAATTTACAGATTTTGCGTAGTCGTTTATTAAGAGGTTCTAATTTGCAGACGGTTCTATCGAATACGAATGATTTTTAAACAGATCTGTTTTATCAATAGATTCAACTGTAACATATGGACCCTCGACCGAGCCGTCAATCAAGAGATGCACATGTGTAAATAAGCGAAACAGGTGCATCCGGTCGACGATATCGGAATATCACCTTGACCTGTGGACGTGGTTGAATTCGGTGCAGATGCGTACGCCCACAGGAAACAGGTGGATGTCAAACAATTATATAACCAGGTGCCACAGACAGCTTGAGTCAGTCAGTGAGTTCGAGTTCAGTTCCAGTCGCAGTTGGAGATAGGTTGCCCGCGGAGTGAGAATCAGCTCCAGACAGAGGGTTTGGGCCCTCAGCGACCCACGGTTGAGCAGCCCAGCCAAGATGAGGAAGAAGTGCTGCTATAGTCGCGAGAAGAACTTTGAGAAGAACAATATGTTGCAGTCTGTTCCCGTCTCCAGCTCACCTCTCACACATTACCAACATCAACCCTTTCGCAACCCTTTCGAGAATAAAGTGTGAGAGGTTTATTTTTATAAAGATGTGTGTTTGTTCGTTCATTGAAGTTTGTATATTATGTTGACTATGTTTCCGCGCGTATAGTTGTATATGTATACGTATAGTTATAAGTGACTATACAACACAACAAGACTGGGTCAAACAACAATGAATGGGTAGTCCACACATCTCACAGCTCCAAAACTAGAACCTCACCAGCTGATCATATTTACCCAACCCCTCCGCTCGGGCAGGATATGACACAAGGTCAATTTTTTAAGCAGATTTTAACAGGTTTGAATTCAGAGTTTTCCTTCTCCTAGACTAGATGCCTTTCCAGTCTCCTAGTCTGCCCTATTATTTACCCATAGCTGGAGGGAGAATAATTGGATTCATACCTTTCCCAAGAGTATTAGTGAAATGCAATCAGTCTCGTCCAGGATTTGAACTCGTGGCGCCGTATCCATTTCCTGCGACGATAACCATTACACCACGGGCACCTCCCTAAGCTGATGCAGCTTAGTGTCATAGGCAGAACGCCTCTTTTTTTGGCGGGGTCAAGACTTACTATTTTACTGGAGATACAGTCAGCGTTTTTGGAGTCCTATTCACAGGACAATGTTATATATATCTTTTATTTTATAATATCATTTGAATTATATATAATTTCAATAAAACTTCATTATAAATGTATATATAAATTTGATATAAATGTAATTATGCATTATATGATTTCAATCATATCATAAATAATTTATATAAATTTTATTTTTTTTTAAATTGCATAAATCATATGAATAATTCATATTATGCTATGAAACACTAGCACACACACACAAACACATATATATATTGTTGATCGATGAGTCGTTAGTTTAAAACAGTTATTTGCTGAATTTGGATCTTCTAAGATAATAATGATCTATCTCTGTGATTAATGGAAACGTGTTGATCGTGATCATAAACGAGAATCACGTTATCTGAATCACCATTTTGAGTCTGAGGGTGGGTTATGGAATAAACGTATGTTTTCTGAATTGAAGCCCGACATAATGTTTTAAAAAGACCGATTTTTCTCTGTAATAATGTTCTTTTAATATTAAGATTTGTTTTAAGTTTTTAGGTGTACTCAGTAGATACAAAGAGGTAATCACTGTTGTTTCAACGGAATAGAAAAGGAAAGAAAAAGACAAAATATTTTGATGAAATAATTCTGATACATATTTAATCTATATTCTTATTTTTATTTAGAATCAATCCAAGTGACAGTAACCAACAAAAAAGCTCGTGTACAGCCACTTACCTCCCATCCCACAAACTATCCAAGACAAGCAAGATATTTTGGGCACTATTGTTGAAGTTAGGACAAACAGATAAGTGACTTTCTCCTATGGACACCTAAACATTGTTAGCAAAAACTTATATTTTATCAGTTCTTTGCGAACACTGACTGTCATTTAGAGCAACGACCGATCAGAACGAATAGAGAGAGAGAGAAAGTCAAAGTCAGTCAAGTGAATTCCATACTGCCGACACACCCTTTTATAACAAGATTCTCTTGATACTTGAATATGAACATGACTTAATTACTCTACGCAAAAAAGTTTTGGTTAACTGGATGATTAGGAAGTTTGCTGGTTGGTTAATTCCAACTGATTTTCAAACCATCTGGGGTTATTTTATGTCTATAGGTTAGGGAACCACATTCATTGGACGTATATATATATATATATATATATATGTATATGTGTGTGTGTGTGGTTATTTAAGAGTTTTTCCACAATGTTATTTAAAATCAAGAATTCCTATCTTATATAAATATATAGATGATTTGCTCCACAAATAGGACTCTAATAAGTGCTACCACTCGGGGTCAGTGTAGACATAGGAGTAATGGCAATGACACTCCCGCCAGTGATCCAGAGCTTTCATCAGATGTAGCCTACCATCAGGTGTAGGAGGTGCCCGTGGTGTAGTCGTTATCGTCGTAGGAAATGAACACGGCGACACGAGTTCAAATCCTGGACGAGACTGATTGCATTTCACATAGCACAAATACCCTTGGGAAAGGTATGAATCCAATTATTCTCCCTCCAGCTATGGGTAAATAGTAGGACAGACTAGGTTCTTCAGCCTTGGTTAGGCAACTAGTCTAGGAGAAGGAAAACTCTGAATTCAAACCTGTTAAACTACGCTTAAAAATTGACCTTGTGTCATATCCTGCCCGAGCGGAGGGGTTGGTAAATAGTACCATCAGGTGTCATACACTCAATACGCTATGGAGGTGGGGTCTTACCTGAACACAGAACTGATCAGTGTATAGGAAGCATTACTGACAGAACAAGTTGTTTTCTTGATTTCATAGCATGTCAGACCTTGCTGGGTTATTTCCAGAAAGTAATTATATGGTTTCATGTCAGTAACGACAAGTGAATCTTCGAGTAACCAATGTAAATAATTTGCACTGTTATATGGTTTCAGGTATTCCTATCTAATTTTCAAACATATCTATTCAAACTTCTAGATGGTAACCTAATAGGTATTACCACTCCGGATCCCAGTCTACCTGAGAGTAATAACGATGCAAGGTTGATTACACATTCCTTAGAGCTCCGTAACTAGAGCCTTACCACCGGATTCAATTTATTGTCATACCCAGAATTTTTTTTTTTTTTTTTTTTTTGTGCCAGGGCCTTAAATTCAGAGAATTTTCTTTCTCCAAGAAGGATTGTGAGTCTTGCATGTTGGCAACTAGCCATCAAATACTAGTATATATTATCTTGAAGAGTCGAAAAGATATATATAGGCTTTGTCTGATGATTACATCGGTGAAAAACTGACCGTCCCTCATCACTGTTGTATCTGTCTATACTATCATAACTTATATATATATAGTCATCCACAGACAGTTACGTTGTATCACCACTTTTCAGTTTGGCTGGACACGTGAGATGCTTCAAGCTGGGGTCGAAACCGGTCCGACTTTACGTCAGTTGGATATCTTACCAAAGAGTCATTGTTATTCTCTGCGTTATTGAAGGTTTTTTTTTTTTTTTTTTTTTTTTTACATAACATTTTACATAAACGTTATCGGCTACCAGAAGAGCTCAATTCATGAGAAGAGCTATTGTGTTTAAGCTAAGGTGATAGCCAGCAAATTCCCCACGGGAGTGCTCAACCCACGGGGAGCGTGTGTGTCTGTGTCTGTCTTTTTATGTATATAATGTAATTGAAAATAGATACTGTTAAAATGAATACGACACAAAATTCTCCTGCTAAGTTTCCATGCTATATAATAAAGTGAATTCCGGCTAAAATAATTTTAATTTTTAAAACAATCAATTCTGTGTCACAAACATTGTTTGATTATTACTCAAGGTATCAAGTAGACGTATTTTCGATTGGGCAAAGACTTAAAAGAAAAAATAGAATGAGTTTCTGAGTCTGATTCAACGCAATATTTTTTATCCTTCCATCGATTGAAAATGTGTACATTTATTTATTTACTTACTCATCAACATCCATCATAGAACTGACCATGTAATAGTAACTGGTCACGCTCATTCAATTATTTACGGATTAAAAGAACGTTATCTATTTTATATCAAAGTTTCTGTTTTACTCTGACCGGTAATAAATTGGATATTTTGTCATGGAGTGGATGACCTTCAGTGACCTCATATGGTATCGAAGGTCAACTATGCATAGTATAGACTGTAGTTGGGAAACACATTAATATCTATACAATAAATCAGGTCCCTGAGATATTCCGATGGTTGGGCAGGTAGCCACTGAAACGTGCAAAATTATATCTAGTTATCGCAGGTTGTTCATATCTATCAATCTATCTATCTGATTCTGTCCCTATCTATCTATCTATCATATACTCACATACGAGGTTTACATTCGGACTGATACCCTTGGCAAAGCCATGAACTCCCAATCTCTCGACTCTGGGTTCCTAGTGGGTAGAGTGTTCGCCAATGGTCCGGTAGACCTGGGTTCAATCCCAGGTCGTGTCATACCAAAGACTTTTAAAATGGCACTTGATACCTCCTTGCATAACACTCAGTAATATAAGGTACGTATCAAGGGTAAAGTGGAGCAATCCAGGGAAATGAGTAGCACCCTCCCCTACACTTCGGTGTAGTAGCTATTGAAAAAGGAGCCTTCTGGTCGCCAACTTCACTTCATTGTCCTTTTATAATGATGGCTTTCGCCTTAAATAACCCACAAAGGCTAATATGGTGTTAAACAAAGAAATCAAACTAAACCATACACATACTCATAAACACTGGTCATGTATCTGAGCAGTGGTTTATGGCTAATCGTGTTTGCATATATATATATTGGTAAAGTTTGGAATGAAATCTAGGGATATGAGAAAAATATAGAACAGCATATTTTTGCAGTGCCATCCTTTTTCTTATATAACCTAGAGAAATTGAATCAGTATATTGAATAAGAAAGCCATACAATTCGACTTTTTTTAAAATCGGAAATCGATTAAAATTGACATTTGAATCGCCCTTTTTCTTTCTTTATCGCTATTTTATGTTTGATTTTCGCCTGAATGAATTAAACGAAAGGTTATCTTCCATTCTAACTGCATCGCGGACCTCGCGTTCACAGACAGAGCTTTATCGCGCCGGAGCGGAAATTGGTCAAAGCTTACCGGAAGTGAGTATGCTATTTGCCTCGGCGTCTTTTTCAGTCATCGCTTCTACAGAAGAAAATATATATTCAATTAAGAAACACGATCTCATTGCTGCGCTTGTTTGCACATGTCTGTAAAGCGCTATCATTCATAGGAAATATACTGTGACGGAACATACCGGTAAAACATCAACCGTCTATCCGCCATGTTTGACTCTTACATTATTAGTTATGGTAATCAATGTAATATTTATTTACTAATCTTAGCCTATTTGTTAGTAAGAAGGATATGGTAATAATAAGAAGGTAAGCACAGACCAGAATATGCATCAACCAGCTATCTATTCTAGTCTCTTCATATTTATCTATCGTTTCGAGTTCGTTCATATCTATATATCTATTGATTGTTTCCTGTCCGTTCATATCTATATATCTGTCTATTTGTGGTGAGAGACTGGTAATAAATTCGACCGTTCAAAAATGTATAGAGAAGAGAAGGACAATGTTTTCAGGGGATGATTTTATTTATAGAAATAGTTATCAACGTTAAACATTTCAGGTTTTAGATCTTCATCAAAGTGTGTAAGCTACAAAATAAAACGAAAAAGATTAGAAAGTTTTAATATCCATATCACATCTATCTATCTATCTATCTATCTATCTATCTATCTATCTATCACTTGACTCATCCATGGATCTACATATCTACTTCTGTGTCTGTCTGTCTGTCTGGTATATAGAGAGCAAATAATATCTCTCTGTATATACATATCTATTTCTCTGTCAGTCTGTCTGATATATATAGAGCAAATAATATCTATCTCTCTATCTATCTATCTATCTAAATGTTTATATCATTAAGTTCAAATCTATCACTTGTAAACATTCCACACTATATCAATCCGTCTTTATATTTCTATCAGTTTAATCCGACTATCTTTCAATGTTTTTAAATATAAAGAATTCCTCAATGACCAATTATTTCTGGAATTGGATTTGCCTCCCATAACATCGGAAAATCTTTGGCTAAAATGTTATCCCCTTTCTTCAGCACAATTAGAAATTCACACCTTAATAGACTTCGGTGATTTACTCAATAAAATCAATAATATAAACATGGAAAACAATTCTTAAGCCAATCTCTTCATAAAATCATAACACACCAGCATTTCTGCTAAAAATATATCCAACATTTCGAAATTCACCTAAAGAAAACAAACATTACATTTACTTATTCACAAAATTATTAAAATTTACACATTATACCCAAAACATTGGTGGGGGAGTATTTTTATAAGCCAAAATCACAGTCTAGCTTTTAGTGGGTGTCATTGCAAGTCTTTTCCTTGAAATTCTTGAATTTGCATCCCATAAATCTCTATTACTCAAAGATACTGTTTCCCTTACATAGATGATATGTTACTCCTATATCTACGTAAAATGACTTAATGAAAATAATCAATAGAGTAAAATATATTGATTTAACCCACCATTAAATTAACGCATAAACTAGAAAATATCAATATCTTAACTTTCTTGACATTTTACTGATAAAATAACAATAAATCAGAACTTTAAGTTCATAAAAAAAAAACTAATAAAAATGACCACATATATTTTTACTTACAGCATAAAATGAAAATAAAGAGAGAAATAATCATAGGTATTTATCTTAGGGCTATTAGGATTTTCACCTTCATATTTTCAAAAGTTAAATTTGACAAAAGAGAAATTCCTTTACTCAACTTCAATATCCTAATCCTTTTATACAACCTCTCAAAATAAAACCTCTCAAAATCTGTAAACCCAAACGTTCTCCAGAAATTCGGAACAATAATTTTTTCAAATAATTAATTACATAGATATATCATTATACCCAATAATTCAGGCACAAATATCATCGAAAAACCGTAAACAACCCGGGATAAAACAGTTAATGACTTTTAAAAGACATTTACGAATTTAATCAATAATAAAAATAACAATATCCACGTCGAATTCAGAGTATGATGTGTATGCAATTCTATCCTAGATTGTAATAAATAACATGTAGGCGAAACTTGACGTAGTCTTAATGAATGTATTTACGAGCAGAGAAGAGATTTAAAAAGAGAATACATGAATAACAGTTTAGTCAAATACAATTTTAAAAATTAATCACAAGATTCCTTGATGTTAGTTTATATATATTATGAAAACGCCAGAAAATTATTTAAACCAGTGTCTTTTTGCTGGGTATCTACCATAGATGGACTAGTCTTCATGTGGTAATTTACTAAGCTTTTTGCTTAGATGCGCCTCAAAGCCATATGAATGGGGCACCCAATGAGACTCGAACTCACTCGTGTAGGTTTGCTTGTCTAGCTTGCTAACCATTACGCTACCCGAGGCGCCCTCGACTAGTCTTCATGTGACATATACCAACTGAGCTATCTTCTGCGCAGACGCAGTCTCATTGCGCTTCTCCAGTTGTTGGGTAGCACTTCGGCCGGCCGTGCTGGCTGTGGCGCGGATCTGGCCGGGTGTGTCTCGGCAGCTGGATAATTTCCTTCGGCCTCAGGGGGCCTTCGCCCCAGGCTATTACCCCTTCGGGGGGGTTGGGTTAATCGCCTGGCACCAAAGGCGACCCTAATAAGGCGGATACCGACGGGGCCGTAGGCACTTTTGGAACGCTGGGCGCGTGTGGGCTCCGGCCCTGCACTCGGACCCACCTAAAAAAAGGTCCTTGTGCCACACTTGCCCATTAGGACGGGCGAGCAACAAATACCGCAGTCTCAGACGCAGCAAAAGCGGCGGCTGTAATAACACTGCGCTTCTCCAGTTGTTGGGTCGCACTTCGGCCGGCCCTGCTGGCTGCGGCGCGGATCTGGACGATTGTGTCTTAGCAGCTGGAGATTTCCTATGGCCTCAGGAGGCCATCCCCGAGGCTATTACGCACTTCGGGAGGGTTTATTGCCTGGTGCCTGAGGTGCCCCAAATTAGGGGAATGCCGACGGGGCCGTTGGCATTTTTAGGAAATTCCGGGCGCGTGTGAGCTCCGGCTCTGCGCCCGGACCCCCCCAAAAAACTCCCCCAAAAAACAGACCTTGTGCCACACTTGCTCGTTCGGTAGGGCGAGGAACAAATACCGCAGTCTCAGACGCAGTCTCGGCAAGTCGTTATCAAGAACGGTAATATTCCTGATTGTTAAGCTTAGGAGGGATTTCTCCCAGCTATCGTTTGTGTATATATTATTTTCCTTCAATATATTTCTTATTATTTATTTCTGTGTCGTGTCATCATTTGGACCTCCCCTTGACCACAACACTTATCAAACAAAACTATCAAACAGAGACCGAGTTTGTTTTTTGTTTTGTTTTTTTTTGGGGGGGGGTTCACGTTGTCTCCTTATTTGCTCAGACTAATGCTGAAAAATTACAAAATCCTAGAGCTAGATATGAACTAAATAGTAAAATTATTAACATGGATGGATAGATAGATGTGGTTTTTTTTTAATGAATGAATTTTGAAACGCTAATTACATCAGACAAATTTGAAAAAGAACGCTACCAACGGAAATTGAATGTTTTAAACCTTTCTCATCTTTTTTCGTTCCATTTAGTAACTTGTACGCCCTGGTGAAGATCGAAAAACCGAAATGTTTGATGTGGACAAATATTCCAACAAAAATATTATCCACTGAAGACTTTGAGTTTTTCATCTCAATACATTTTCATAAATACATTTATATGTGTGTGTGTATGTGCGTATCAAGAAGTTAGTATCCACCTCACTACACTTATTTTATGGGTTTTATTGCCAGCCATTGCGTTACATGAAGCACCCTTAAAAAATAAGCAATGGCCAGAAGTATAGAGCACCCAGTGAGAATTCAACTCATTGCTTATTATCTGCAAATCTTGCTCGTTAATCAGGTACTTCGTAAGGTGGCCTTAAAAGTAAGCATTCGACAAAGGTATAGGGCACCCAGTGAGAATCTAACTCACTACTAATGGTTTGTTAACCATTGCACTAGGTGTGGTGCACTTCAGAAAATAAGCACTGACCAGAAAGTATAGATTACCAGATGAGTATCAAACTCATGATTAATCTGTCTACAAACAATTACACCATGGGAGGCGCTCTTAAAATAATAAGCAAAGAAGTACACGTTATATTTTTCACCGCGTGCAACTACGGATCTAAGGATCGAACTCCCTACTCATTTGCTTGCATTAATTCCCATGGAACAGAAAAGTTATTAATGTTTGGGTTATAAAATCTTTTGGGATTTGAGATAAAATAATATCTATGTATTTTTGAAATCTTCATAATTACTGTGTTGTTTCGTTCTGGAAATTCAGTAAAGATATGAAAAGGTGCTCAATCGAGTCGATTGGACCAGATAAAACTTGAATACGTCGCTTTGACATACAAGAATAACACATCCTCCCGACCGGTCAAGTGAGTTTCCTTTTTTAACCACAAGAGATTTAGCTGTTTTAGTTGACAATATCTTCCAGTTCAGAGCGCTATTTATCTGTTGTACATCGGAATGAGGAGGAAATAATACTTGTTTATAAAATATAATCTTTCTTTTTAATTACGAAAGTTGTGGCGAAATAGATGTATGAGAGAGAGAGAGAGAGAGAGAGAGTGGGTGAGTGAGTATCTGTATGCTTCTTCGCGCTTCTTTCACGGGTGACTAATGTAGAGTCGGCTTCTGAACTTGACGACCGTCGCTCCCAGCCAGCGCTCAAGACGACATGACTTGTCTACACGGCTGACTGCTCTCTCCGACTGACCACTGGGGTCGAAAACTTACATCATTATATTTTTTTTTTGACGCCCACACATTTATTCCAGCGCCCCACCTACGCAATACACTTGGCATTTCCGCTGTCCCTTGCACATCCTGTTTACGAGATCAACACAAGCCGGCTGTCGAAAGTCAATATGTAACATATCCAGGGTTTAACATTAAATAAACCAGAAAGGTTGATATACCCTAAAACGCAACAAACCAATTTAGAAATAAATGTCGGTATAACATCACCCATAAGGAGTTGATATATGCCATTCAACAAATAAAGCAAACTAACCGACCGAAACTGAACAAAACATCGGTAGTATTTCCTGGCTCTTGAGACTTTTTATAAAGAATGCAAACATTCCAGTACTATTGCTGAAGCTGATAATCCCTTTATGAACACGTAAAGCATTAAGAGTCTCAAATGGGACTTATATGCATTTATTTTAGCAGTTATATTAATTCAAAAATTAATCTAGTTGACATAAAATATTCCTGAAATGAATCTGGAAAGATCTGAACATAAAATTACATTCATAGCTCAAAAAATCAAACAAGTTTATTATTACGGCTACAGAAGGAGTAGGACTTGTTTTTCCGACCCAATATTAAGATTACTTGGTTCTTAGCTCTTAGGCGAAATAATCTAAGTAGAAGATGTACATAATTTTACTCTTTCAGCAAGACACGGAAATGAATTTTTACTTTAAATTAAGCTTCTAAGCAATTCCTTTAAATTTTAAACAATTTATTTAAAAAAAACAACGAATTTTTGTAAATTTTGATAAAATAGTGGTATTTGACATTGAAAACTTTTATATAAGAATCATATAAATAAAGATAAATGTATTGTATATAGATTATCATCAGAAAACATGTAATAAATTATATTTGTCCTTGGGGTGCAAAAGACTTATAATTGTGCTTACTGATTCCAAATTGGGTTTTCGGATGAAAATAAAACGAAATAAAGTTGTCAGTCGTTTGTGGTTTAATTCATAACAACCGAAACGTTCGTATGTCTTTCCTTTATATTATTTCCCCCCGTATTTGACATTAGCCAGAGAATTTCATTTTACGATTTAATAAGCATCAAAAAGAGGAACTTTGAAATTTCTTCACAACAATCACAAACGACTATTGTTCGTGAAGTTGCCTTACACCCAGGCAGCATAAAGCTTACTACTTGCGGAAAGAAAAAGTTACATTATTATTCAAATGCACGACAATTTATAGTGGATTGAGGATTCTTTCCTTCTTTTTTTTTTCTTCTTTCTTTTAATTTCATTCAGATCTCAGAATGATGTCAGGAAAACTAGAAGATAAAATTAAATCGAATAAATCGCTGATAATCTTGAAATTTGCATGTTTTTGTGAGTTCAGCCGTACAGATTAGTTGTAAATAACGCCAAGACACACAGCTTGGCCAAACTAACTGATCATTGATTCTTTGAATGATTTAATACGTAGAATTCATTCTTAGTTAATCATATTTTATGTATTTTTATACAAATCTAATTTTTTTTTAACTTGATTCATTTTTGTTTTCGTTATTTTTTTAATGCCTGGCACAGGAATAAATTTAAAATTGTCTTTTATTTTTCTTGTAAATGAATAGTCTTTACAGCCGAATTTGCATTTGCAAATCGTCTGCTGTTTGTAATTAGATTAAAAATCCAAATGGCCAAGTGATTTTGATTGTATCAATTTTGTACTCATGGCTTCTTGATTCGCCATTAGTCTCTTATTTCATGTATCATATATTTATTTATATTCGCAATGCAAACAAAAAAGAAAAAAGAAGAAGAAAGAAAGAGAATATTTTATTTATTTGATATGCAAACTATGTGAAAGTTTTTCATGTTTATAGATAATTCTGTCTGGTAGGTTTGTAATTCTTTTGGAGAATTCTTTTGGCTTGACGGATAAAAAAAGAAACATCAATAAAGAAAAGCAAAAATAACACTACATTAAATATGAAAATATTAAGCTTTAATATGATAAAAAAATAGAAATTATTTTTCATTATTCGTCGGGTGTTTATTATTTTATGCTTCATATGGCAAGAAACTGGACCTGATCAAAATTTAATGTCCGATCTGCAATTCATATAATTGTTTGTAAACACATTACCAGCGCTGCAATAATTAGTTGAATTTAAAGCAAAACTTGATACTAAATTCAATCTGAAATATTTAACAACCCGACGTTATTGAATAACGTTAATGAACTTTTCTGTAGAAGTAACGTACGCCTGGGCTTTCGTCCTCTTGGGCGGTATGTACAAGGGTGGTCTTGGAAGAAATATTGACCGTATTTTAAATATTTTTCAGGTTGGCAACTCTGATTTAAATTTAACTGGTCGGTGTTGACTTTGAACTCAAACAAAAACATTTAGTTCTTCTTTGCCTCTCAGAATTCACGTTCAGCTAAGTAATCTTAAATAATTTCAACTGTGTTTATGTGACACGAAAATACAACACATGATAATGATTCGAAATTCAAGGAATTTTAAGCATCTTAACTTACAAAAACCAACAATCATTTTACGCCAATATATCTGCTACAAGGGTAGAGGAATGCTGTCGCGAATAATGAGTAATGAGTTCCCGACTAAATGTAGTTGAAGATTGTAGCCGAGGAGTTTTCCAGGTACTGTGATAAAAAGAGGTAATCCTAAAACTAATTATAAATGAAACAAACAGTGAAACTAATAATAGGAGGTTGAGTTGAAACAGTTTTTTTTATTATAAGTAATAGTTTACAAAATATATCCTGTGTGATTATCTATTGTTGCATGTGTGGAGTGTATCTAAATCTTTTAGAGATCTTTTTAATTACTTACGTGTCAGTGCTGAATTTCTTGGAGGATAAAACTTGGTTACAGTCGTACAATTTTAGGACTGATATATTTGGTTTGGCTAGGAGAATCTAACGACTGTCTTCTTCGATTGCTGGATTGTTACCAAATAGTATTTGTTAATTAAGGCTCACAAGCTTTTTTGGTGTCAAAATAGGGAAAAGTTATTTTCGAAATAAGTAACACGCTTGGGTCTTTTTCTATTTTCAGATATGATGACATTTGTGGGTTATTGTCTCTTGCATATTTTTCTTTGGTATATTTTCTTACATACTTTTTAGAATTACAGTCGTATGAATCTGATTCCTTACTTTCTATGTATTACTTCCCCATAATGATAACAATTCTTTCAACTCTGTTATATACTCATATGCAGAAAGAATCATAACGACACAATAATAAAGACGAGGGAAGACTTCTCTAAAAAATGTATATCTCTCACTTTATTGTAAGGTTTGCGTGTGATTGGGAGTTGGAGACCGAACAAAGACTGCAACATATTGACCTCACCAGCCCCTCCGGACATAGCCGTGTGTCGTTCTCATTCTCCTGATGCTCAACCGGAAACCCGGGGGCCCAGCCCTCTGCTCGATGATGGCTATCTCTACCGAATCTTGTCTCCAACTTCTCTGGTCCCCAACTCCATCGGGGGTCCCGAGGCCCCTTCTGCTAGGTGGTGGCTTTCTCTACCACATCTTGTCGCTAACTCGTCTGATCTCCTGTCCTCACCGAGTAATATAATAGTTCAATCGCCCACTCAATCTTTGGAATGGCATGTTTGATCGTCATCAAGCGGAAATAACTGTCATGCAGTTCACAGGTCACTCTCTTCCGGTGCATCAGTCTATGAGTGTATCATGAGCTTTTACCTTGTCCCATTTCGTCAGCCAAATCCGCCTACGCGATTTCTTTCGATTACTGGCTATTGGAATGTGTCACTTCCCTCCGGTGCATGACTTTGGAATGGCATGTTTGGGCGGGTCGAAGGTCAATATACAACATAACATCGCCTGATGGTTGTGAAAACATGAAATTATTAGTTCCAATAAATGGTTATATATAATTAATTGTTCAATTTTAACGGTTTGTCAACTCGTCTAGGATTATTTTATGCCTAGAACTGTGTTCATTGTATATTTATATTTATATTTCTTTGTGTAGTTGATCCTTAAAAGTGTTTGCACACAGTATTCTTATCTAATACAGGTAAATTGCACACAATTTTATGATCTCAAGTATTCTAATCTAATACTGATAATTATATGGTTTCAATTAATTATTTCTATTAACTACTAATAATTCATATACAATTATATGGTCTCAACTATTCCTGTATAATAATAGTCATTTATTTGCACACCGTTATATGGTTTCAAGTAAGTGACAATAATCCACAGTAAAATCTTATAGATACAAGTAACTATTCTTAAATAAGATAATTCATACACTGATGAATAGTTTCAAGTATTCTTATCTAATACACATAATTTTCAAATAGATTTAATTAATCCATAAATTTGACACTAACAAGTACTTCCATTCCCAGTCAGAGTCAATCAGGGAACAATGGCAATACAGGTGTACCCCAAACATTCTTGATCACTAGTAGCGGAGCCTCGTCAGATGAATTTTAGTGTAATGACACGGACCCCCCCCCTCTTTTACTCCTCCTCAAGAGATAAAATCAGCGTATACTAAACGAATTACGTTCATGTGTAATGCACTATATATATATATATATATTGTAACGCTCACATGAGCATAAAAACAGAAAAAATAATTGACAGACAACTTAACAAAAGCATAAGTATCTCATCCAACTGAAATAATATATTAACAGAAAATGTAACAAAAAACACTGCCGGCCAAGCTATCACTGAAAGTATTTGTGTTGCTGAAATTCGTCTTTCTGATTGTCGTCCGACTATTTGTCCTTTCCGCTATTGTCACTCTCTAACAGCACGGTACCTCTATTTATAATATCTGGATCCCCCACCCGACTTTTGTCCACTATCAATTGATGTCCAATCACCAGTGCCTCACTTTATTCCTATATTGCAATATTATGTATGTACTATGTATGTATATATAATACACCTAGACTATATTAGGTTCTCAATCTTCTCTTTTACACCAGCATCGATCACTTTTTAATGCACTTTTTAGAAAAGTGTGCTAAACGCCATCATGAAAGTATTTATTTTAAACAATTAAATAAAGAACCTATTCGAGCCTTCTTAAACACGAATTCAAGATCATAGTAATTGACAAAAGAGAAAGTCTAATTAAACGCATGGAATGGAAAATTTACAATACGACATGCGATAATTATAATAAAATAATCAACTCATTTTTAAAATGAAAAAATGTCCCTTCAAGCATCCTGATTTGGCGCCACTTGAAAATGATATATTCAGTCTAATATTAAAATTTGTTAAAATGAAAGCTAAATTTTTTTTAAAAGTTGCAACCGGACACAAAAAAAAACCGCAAGAAATCTAAAGGGATATTCGTGAAAGCTGATGAATCTAATAATTTTGATGAAATGGATAAAAAAAAAAATTAAAAATTAATGAATGAATTGGTTGTGCAAGTAAATAGAAATGAACTGAAAAGTTGGTAAAATGAATGAAATGCTCTACAGGTATATATTCTTGGTCAGTCTGAATACAGACAACCACATCAATGAAATACTTTAAAAGCCGGGTTTTATTCTAATCGAGGACCATAAGAAGTATTTCCAAACAAACCTAAAATGAAGATTTCCACGAAAATTCAAATTGGAAGAATTGGTAAATGAACTGTGTTTGAAAATAACAGAAAAGTTGCCATAAAATGACCCCCAGGATGTATCTAATGTTTTCAATGTTTTCAATATGTTCAGTATTTTAGAAAATATTGCCCAATAATTGAATGTTATTTAATGCTAAATCTCTTGGTTTGGCTTGATTTTATGGCATATCAAACATTATAGGTTATTTAATACAAAATCCTCTTTATACATATATAATGAATACATAGGATTTGTTTTGATTTTATGTAATATCAACCATTATTGGTTATTTTATGGCATATCAACTATTGTAGATTATTTTATGCCAAATCCTCTTTATACAAATATATAAAATATCTGATTTGGTTTGGATGGGTTTTATGGCATATCAGTCATAGGTTATTTAATGCCGAATCCTCTTAATACAAATGTATTAAATATATATGATTTGGATTGGATGGATTTTATAGAATATCAACCAATCCAAATCATATATATTTAATACATAGGATTTGGTCTGATTTTATGCCATATCAACCATTATTGGTTACTTTATGGCATATCAACTATTGTAGATTATTTTATGCCAAATCCTCTTTATACAAATATATAAAATATATGATTTGGTTTGGATGGGTTTCATGGCATATCAGTCATGGGTTATTTAATGCCGAATCCTCTTAATACAAATGTATTAAATATATATGATTTGGATTGGTTGAATTTTATGGATATCAACCATTATAGGCTATTCAATGTCAAATCCTCTTTATACATGTATATTAGATACATGATTTGTGAACACGTTTTGTGGATAACATTTTTAAATGAACCTGAGGAAATGTTTTGGCATATAAATGGTTTCTTGGTTTTCAATCAAATACGAATAACTCTATTTACAATTAATCGTTCGTTTGCTCTCAATTAAATGGTTCCAAGTATTGCAATGCATTCTTAACAATTCAATTGGTCTTAAAGTTCGATTGCTAATAATTCCATTTAACCTCGGTCATTTGTTTATACAAAGTTTAAATGTCAATTGCATACAGTTAAATGGTTATACATATGATTTGCAAGTCAATAGTTTGAAGGTAATTTTCTTTGTAAAGGAGTTAAAAGTAAATATTTTGCATACAAGTATTACTATTATTTGCACACAGTTAAATGGTTACTAGTATTTAATCACGAATAATTCTATTTAGTATTAATCCTTTGTTTACACTCACTTAAAGGGTTTCAAATATTGCTATCAAATATAAATAGTTTTATTTGCACACAGTTAAACGGTTTCATACATCACTATATAACTAGAACAATTCAATTCAACATCATTCATTTGTTTAGACCAAGTTAAATAATAAATCAGTTATATTCCTAACAATTCAAGTTATTTATTTGTACATCGTTTAGATGTCAAACAGTTCTATCTGACCCAGAGATAGGACCCTATCGGGTGCTACCACCCAGGGTCAGAGTCGACTTGGGAGCAGTGGCACTGAAGGGGTACTCCGTATTCTCCAAAGCTTCAGAGCTGGAACCTCACTATCAGATGGTTTAATGTCATATCCAGGACACTCGTTGTGGGTGAGGGTTCCCCTCTGCAGATATGCTGTCTTTGTATTCTATATCTCCATCTGACTGGGCTGATAGGAAAAGAAACTTACTAGGAATAGAAAGATAATAGAGTTTTTATCACCCTGTTAAAAGAAAACTCAGGGAGAATACGTTTCCAGTGAGAAAACAATTAGAAAACAATTAGCAAATTATTTAATAAAACGCATTTTAAAATGAGTTATTGTTGCTTGAACAATATAAAAATAATAAGCAGATATTGTTGTAATATACGAGGTGCCTTCAATAAGTTTCCAGAATTCTTTTTGTACCGTCATTTTAAATTGTCGTAGACTCTTGAAAATTCACTATGTTATTGCTATACATCTCGTGAGATGACTGACCAATCTCTATGATTTCAGGTTCAAATGAACAGCTACAGCAGCAATTGGAAAACACCCTACTAAAGCCTGATTGTCACAGCTGGTGATTTTCAAAAATGCAATCTGGACGTGAGGACGCTTTAGAACAATATGCAATAAAATTCTCTTTTAAACTTGGAAAAAACGCTACAGAAACGTATGGAATGCTTCAGACAGCTTTTCGACCATCATGCATGAATCGAGCACCAGTTTTTGAGTGGCATAAGAGATTCAAGGAAGCCAGAGAGTCTGTGAGGGATGATGAGAGGTGTGGGAGGAATAAGGAAGTCAATACACCAGAGTTGATGGGCCAAAGACTTAGTGTTAGGGTAACTATGTTGAGGTTTTAAGGAAGTTCAGGAAGAAATTCCTCGGGAAGAGGCCAGCACTCTTCAAATCGGGTTAGTGGCATTTCCACCAGGACAATACACCAGTCCCCAACTCCATCCTTGTCACAGACTATTTGACTAAGATGGGCATCGAGACATTTCCTCAGCCTCCCTATAGTCCAGACCTTGCTCCCTGTGACTTTTGGTTATTCCCTAAGCTCAGAGGCTGTCGTTATGAGACAATTGAGGAGATGAAAGAGGCTGTGACGAAGATCATTGACACGCTCACACAAGAGGACTTCGATGGGGCATTCCAGAAGTTGTTAGAAGGGTACAGCAAGTGCATTGCAGCCGAAGGAGATTACTTCGAAGGGGAGTAGAGTTTCATGTGAGTAATATCAATAAAAGTGTCCATACGAAAAAAGTCTGGAAACTTATTTAATGGTCCTCGTATTTCATGAAAAAGATAACAAAATGGCAGATTTAACTACAGAGAGAGAGAGAGAATGAATCCTTTTTGAAGGGTAACTGTTGAATAATGTGATAAATAAAACCATTTTCATATGTTAACATTTACTGAATTGAATTGGAAGAACAGATGGTTCGGTTGGTTATTTAGGTTTTATGGCATATCAACCTTTTTTGGTTATTTAACACCAAATCCATTTTTATGAAAATAGATATATTTCAAGCTATTCAGTTTAGTCAAGCAGTTCTAATTCAGCTAATTCAGACTTAGTATAATTACAGATTTTGTTTACACACAGTTAAATAACAAAACAGTTCTATATTAAACAAATCAGTTTAGTGTAAGTACAGTCTCAATGTCAAAAAACTGATCCATTTCAAATAATTTAGTATCGCCTAAGCATGCAGTTTAAATGTAAGTACGGTTTAATTTTCAAAAACATTTCAAGATATTCAGTTTAATCAAACAATTCTGTTCAGCATAAGCATGCAGTTAGTTCTATTTAACCCATAGATAGGGCCCTATCAGGTGCGTCCATTACGGGCCAGAGTAGACCTGGGAGCAATGACAATGAAGGGGTACTCCGCATTCCCCAAAGCTCCAGTATCCCTGGAACCTCACCATGAGGTTGTTTAGTGTCATATCAGGACACTCATTGGTGGTGGGTTCTTACCCCTCTGCAGAGGTGCAGTCGGCGTATTCTACAACCCCAGCTGACTGGGCAAGGAAGAATAGATGCTATAACCATAACCACAACATTATCAACAGAAAACGTACCAACAGGTCCACGCTATCTAAACATATATTGTAAATAAAAGACAAAACAGGCAAATCTATAATAAAAGGGGATAATGTGAAAAAAGCTCAAACTTATAAAGACAGTGAAACTAGCGGCAGAATATATCTGAAAGAAAAATGTTGTTTTCTTTGATATTCCCAAATAAATGAACAAAAATATAATAGGCTAAATTAAGCTCATAAACTGAGAAAGAAAAAAAAAACAATATCGCAAATTAATCTCTAAGCTTAGATATATTAATAAGTTTTCCCGTGTCATTTGCCACCTGAATAATTCTATAATTTACTTTCTTGTAATTGGACTTCCCTGATTTCGCTTATAAATAAATGATTTTTTTTTTCGAGTGAACATCACGTAGACAAATATCATACGACGTGACAAATTCCTTGCACCATAAATATGCTTAATTAGCCACTGTTTCTCATATTTGGATGTTTTAGGTTTTAAACGTGTTCTACCATTGTGGAATCGATAACTTTTTTTACACATTTTTCGTATTTACATCCTTTTATGATATATGTATTTATAAGAAAAATCCCAATAAATCCGATGCTCTGTGAATATGAAATATGAAAACAACCAAATATTTAAAAAATGGGATTTTTTAAATATTTTATATGCCAACGTTCAGTTTTGTTAAAACACTTTTCAGGGCCATGTAATAAATAAACGCTCAGAATTGTTCATGTGTAAGATTAACGCTAAGTATTTTTCTGTTTTCGTTTCATTTTGTTCATTTAAAAATATTTTTCAGATGAAACATTTGATATCTGTTACATTGCCCTGAAGATGTTTTTTGAAATAAAACTTAAATGTAGGCATTTAACATAGATAAAAATATATCCTCTGAATATTTTTTCTCATAATATATATAGGCAACATTTCGCCTTTTAAACATGTTTAATTCAGTAGGACAGACACTTAGTGTCTATCTATTTTCTCTTTGAATCGTTCAAGTCTTCCTATATGTCGCTTAATTTCTGGATAGAATGAATTCAGGAAATCGCTGTATTTACCCAAGTACTGATTCAACTATAATTCCATCTCTCAACATCTTAAAACATTCGTGATCCTCCCCCAAATACATAAAATTTCTAACTGAAAACACCTCCATATTACACAAAAACAAAAAAAAAAAACAAATCTCTAAATTCTTGAAGATCTCTCAATAAAGATTAACAAACCTTTTTTTTAACAAGATCAACTTCGAATATAGCCGTTATATTCAAAAATGCTTTTAACACTTTTCCCGCCAAAGCTTCCTCTTACCTCTGGTAATTTTTTTTCTTCGGTAAATTCCCCTCCGACTTAGTTTTCCTTTGCTCTTTATATAAATGTATATATCATTGTGTTTGTCATTTCATTATTTGTTCCTCTGAAGATGACACCTTATGGAGCCAAAAGTATTTTAGAAAAATCCGGCATCTTTTTGAATTAATTCAATCCAGAAATCAAATAACTCACGAAAATTTTAACAGATCAAAGATGAAATAGGAAGACAGGTGTTTGCTTTATTTAAACACACACACACACACACACACATATATATATATCTCGATCTTTGAGTGCTTCGTAGCTAGTAATACTTAGCCAACTGGACGATTACAATGCAATTCTCATTGAATACCTCTTACTTCTTGTCTTGTGGCAAAGAGAGTAACTCAAATCATATCTTAATCTTGATGTTTTATTGTCTTATTAACTCAGAACGTCAGTATACGTCAACGAGTATTCAGTGAGGGTAAGAAATAAACACGAAGCTCTTTATAAGAGAAAAGCATTTGAAATTATAGAAATTCCTGTCGAAAATCGATAATGAATAACAAAACTTCATCTAATATATTCAAGATAAAATGATACGCGTTTGAAAATGTATCCTTTCAAACGTAAACGGATGTTTACGTACTTTATTTTTTTTATTTTTATTTTTTTAAATCATAAACAAGCCAAAAATGGCATTTATCACAATTTTAAACGTAATAAGAACATCAGACACGTCACTGATATCTTGATATGTTTTGCCGGCTGGCTGGTTGGGAACAGACAGTTACTAAATACCTGTGCAAAATCACACCGAAAATACCAGCCCACCAAGTGAGAATATCTCAAATTTTACGTGTTCTTTTTTATTTTGCTTATCTAAAAGGAAACTAAAAATTCTACCTAAAATAGGCCCTTTGTTCTTTTTTTTTTGCCAGCCTTCTTAATTTATAATTCTTACTTCGTCATTTATTGGAAGACACACATTATCCAACCATTCACACCCATTAATGTTCACTGTCCATAAATCTTTGACACCCTACTATGACACGAGCGAAGACTATCAGCCGATGGAGACTCTGACGTTCAAATGTATTATAAACGTGTCAAAGCTCTCATAAATTGATTTCAACACACAAGAGAAAAGAAAAAAAAAAAGGAAATGCCAAAGAAGAAGAAGGAAAGAACATTTGGCGGGAACCCGGTATTGCATTGACGAGACCTGATTCGTTTGTGTCTAAGGATTTACGGCTTTATATTGTCTGGCCAGTGTCGTGTACCAATCAACTAGTTATTAACGACGTGTGTTATTGTGTACTGGACGCTGGTTGATATTGATGTAAACATAAAAGGACTTATCTGAGCAGATTACTGGTTTTGGGTTCCCAGATGAAAAAGAGGCCATTTTTTTTTTTTTGGAGTTGGGGCTGGGCATAACTGGGGTAGCTTTTCTCTTCACATAGCTTACTCACCACCAACTATTTCAACCGCTTTTTCCTACTTTTTTTTCCATATGTCGTTGGATTATATTTTTGAAAACGTTAAGAATGAGTTATCTGCTGTTTGCCTGTATATTCCATGTATATTTCAGTGTTCATATCTTTCGAATGTGACAGTCAGCTTTTATCACGTGCCATATTGGATTATCAGAAAAGACTAAGCATTTTTCCCACATTGGGAATAAAGCGGGATCATTTACTAAAATTGATGTTTGCATAGTGTATGTCTTACAGATTTTTCAAATTGATTGGTGTGGATTACTTTCTTTCTTTAATGGCATATCAACCTTTGCGGGTTATTTAATACCAAAGCAATCCTTATAAAAGAACAGTAGAGGTAGTATTTAACCCTTAACTGGGGAGTTATGCCTCATACTTATAACACCCTTTTTGGGGAGGATTACTATCTGTTGTGGATACAGTCAGTGTATTTTAAGCCCCTCCGACATAGGGGACACTTTGTCGTAGAGTAAGGATTAGTAAGCCTGTCACACAGATTAGTTACCAGAAAGCGAGTTCTATCCTCACTAAGTACCCGACTCAGTGCAAAAAGATAAGTTATGCTAAGTTTTTCAAGCTGCACCTCACGAAGTAATAGTTTGAAAGATAGAATAGCAAGTCATGAATTTGATTCTCACTGTGGGCCAAGTACTTTTCATCTTGTACCGAACTATATCAAGCTTAGAAACTGATTAATGAATTGTGAGTACGATACTTGCAATGTTTATTTATTTATTTCTTAAATTCTTTTAGTGGTACCTCATTGTCGTGTGATCGTTCGCAAATTAGTCTGCAAATTATTTACTTATCAGTAGTGATATCTAGCTTCATTAAGTGACCTACATTTATTGTCTTGTTCCAAATCTAAACTGTTTAGTTTTTAGACTCCTGCCAGTACGCTGACGTTAAGCACTATTGAGCTTGCTCGGTACTTCGATGGGTAACCACTTTGTTATGCAGGTCCTGTAAGCAACTGTTATGGTCTCCAAGTCGGGATGCATCATCACATCTAAAAATAAAATTACTCTTTCCTAGAAAAAGGCTAACGTATGTCAACAATTTCAACAATATCTCTTTCCCTATTTTGCAACCAAAACATAGTGGGTCTGGGACCAGCTATCCCCTACTCAGACAGTAGAATGCCTGTATTCAAAGATAAAAGATATTTTACAATTACTCCAACTGCTTACCAAAAAATATAAGTTCCAAATTTCACGAACGATAACAAGGTTTAATCCTCAAATGAATTTTGTAGTGACACACAAGTAAGCAATTTATACAAGAAATAACAAAAAACATTTATGTACACTTTCCACACAAAATTTAACACAAACAGTGAAACATATTTGTAAATTATTGCTTGTGGCCAAATATTTATACATACATAAAAGAAAATGTCGGCTCAACTCGACCTCCATTTTTTATATTATAATTCATTTCAGTTTTTACCACTTATTGCAGTTACCCGGAAGACTTCTTACTTAATAAGCCATATTTTGTTATTGTAACTCGTTACAGTAATTGTAACATATACAGATGCATGCAGAAGCAAAATCAACAATAATGACGAACAAACACACTTCTTTAGAAAAATATACCTCTCACACTTTATTCGAAATGGTTGCGAAAGGGTTACGAAAGGGGTTATGTGTGAGAGGTGAGTTGGAGACTGAACAAACTGCAATATATTGCCCCCCCCGTTCCTTTGTCTTTAGCAGCGTCTCTTTCTCGTTCTGCTGGGCTGCTTAATCGGGGGTCCTGGGGGCCCATAGCCCTCTGCTGGGTGCTGGTTCTCTCAACAGCATCTTATCTCCAACAACTGACTCCAACTAACTGAACTTCCTGTCGCACCGGGTTATATAATTGTTTGTCACCCACCTGCTTCCTGTGAGCGTCTCATCTGCACTCAATTCAACCCGTCCACAGTCAAGGTTATCCCCTGATACCTTCGACCGGATGCACCTGTTCCTTGATCGACGGCTGGGTCAGAGGTCAATATGTTACATAATTAGCAACACACCACCCTCCAGTCTAGTCGGCCGGGGCTGTAGAATACACCAACAACATCTCTGAAGAGGGGTAAGACCACCCAACGAGTGTCCTGGATATAACATTAAACCACCTGATGACAAGGCTCCAGTCTTGTAGCTTTGGGGAATGCAGAGTACCCCTTCAGTCTCATCACTCCCAGGTTCACTCTGATATGGGTCAAATAGAACTGTTTGGCATTTAAATTAATGACTTATGCTAAGTTGAATTGTTTTAAAAAAGACTGATTATCTAACTGAGTGTTAATAAAGGACTAATGTCTAATTGAACTGTTAGGGATACATAGCAATACTTGGAACCATTTAACTTTGTTTGACTGATGTTTAATTGAATTGTTAATGGCACAAAACAATATTTGGAACCATTTAACTTTGACTTTTGCTAAATTGAATTGTTTGAAAAAGACCAAACTGAACATTGAACTGTGTGTGATTAAATGACTGATTTTAGTGATGCATAGCAATACTTGGAACTATTTAACATTGTTGACTTATGTTTACAAATATGTATATATATCAGATATAAATGAATTAGCCGAATTTGGCTTTAAATAACCTACAATGGTTGATATACCATAAAACTAGACTGAACCAAACCCAGACTCCACCCTCGTAACACAACCTCAGGCTTTTTTTCTCCCAGATTAGGTAAAGTATAATAGATAACAACAGCATGGGACTTAGCGAGATATATGTGGGCCCAGACTTTTTGAAAGACCCTTTCAAACATTTAACTATGCCACCGCTCAGTGATTGAGTAAAAAGTCTTTGAAGTTGGTTATCTAATGGGCTTGTTTTAGTTTATTTTAGATGTTAATGAGTGGGATTTTAATCTCGTAGGGTTTTTGTAATATATCCCTTTATCTTTTCTGTTATTGCTCAATAACCATTCTCTGTTAATCTTTATTTTATCTACTGATTAATAATTTTCTTTCAATGTCCTATTAAACCCATTGACAATGATTTTTTTTTAAATAAATTTATTTTTGTCATGATATGGGAGTTGTGTGTGACATAATCAGGCAATAACGGATTTCTCTCTAGTCACGAGGAGTGGTAATCAATAATGGTCAATAGTAACCGCTGTTAGAGGAGTGAGCAGTGAAACTTATAGTATAAAGCTTTGTCGGTGATATAGGCCCTCTTATCTTTTTCCCCTCGTGGTTGTAGGCAATGATTCTTTGCTGGTAAGTTAACATGTAGAATCCGGATAAGAATTGCGAAAACGTCGGGGATATAGAATATTAAGCTCGTGAGTTGTTATAAAAAAATATTGGGTTCGAGGTATGACTCTAACCTGTGTCCGGCATTGAGGCTCCAATTCTAGAGCTCTGAGGCGTGTGGGGTCCTCTATTTGTTACCATTACTTTTAGGTCCTCTCTAACTTCTGTAGTGATAGTATGTTTTAGAGTGAGATATTTTAGTCAAATAGATCTGTTCGAAATTATTTCTAAAAGATTTTGAACTACACTTACTCCCAAAACATTGATATTACAACTTAAAAGTCTTTACTTGATTAAGTTGACTGAACTACATTACTTTATAGGCTTTTAAAACATTGACATTACAAATAAGTATGAAACATTTCCTGGTTTAAAATGATTGGGAAGATAAATTTTCATACTGTGTGTACTTGGGTGAGTCAAATGCTTTTTGAAAATAATTTTGGAACTTAATTTGTTCTTCAAGTAACAACAAAAGCAGTCAGGCATTCAAAGTAGAGGTTATAAGGTGAAGCCCCCTTTCTGCCAGGTGTTGTTTCTGAAAGCAAAGAATTCCTCCTCAGATGTTTCCACCTCCTCTTCGTTGTTGAAACGTCGTGAGCGCAGGAAGTGAGCCATGGATTGAAACCAGTTATAATCCGAGGGATTTCGGAATCAGTTCGATTCCTTCAATCTTCTGGAGCTTATTCTTGGTCGTTCGAGCAGTATGAAGTTTTGCAAAGTCTTGCTGCTGACGAGCTCGCTTTCTGTAAACCAATGTTAGGCATTTCTGCCCCACAATAGGACACATCTTCTCCTTCCGTTTGGACTAGAGGTTAGCATCGATGGTTTGATTGTTCGGAATGAATTAATTGTAAATTACCGCATCATAGTTCTAATAGACGCCAAGCATCACTGTTTTCGTTACGTTCATGTCCGACGAGGGTTTCCGGAAGCTTACCATTGCATAACTACTGCATCTGCACTTTGGGATTGTGGAAGAAACATCCACTTTTCATCGCAAGTTATTATCCTCTTGAGGAAATGCCTATCACGTGTTTTCTCAGAGTTGCTTGCAAACATCAACTTGTCTTTCTGTTTGTGTTTGGGTCAATTCGTCAAGCACAATTTGAACACTCCAGATGCTTTTGTCCAGGTCGTGAGGGTCACCAACGACATTATGTTGTGAAATGCAAAACTCAAAAAATACACTAATTTGACGATGTCCTTATTCTAGCAGAAAATATTCAAAAAATTTAAAAACTATAGCCCAGGAGACCTGGGTTCAAGCCCTGGTCGAGTCTTACCAAAGACTCAAAAAATGGTAGTTGATGCCTCCTTGCTTAACACTCAGCATTATAAGGTACGGATCAAGGGTAAAGTGGAGCAATCTAGGGAAAGGAGTAGTGCCCTCCTCTACACTTTGGTGTAGTAGCTATCGAAAAGGAAGCCTTTGGGTCACCCTCGACTAAAGGGAGACAACTTTACTTACTTACAAGAAACATTCCAAAATAACTGTCCTCAAGTTTACTCATGAACTAAATCTAAATAATAAAAATTTCTTTTCTTTATGTACTAGTTGATGTAAACAATGATACTGTAACACCTCTCTGTATAAAAAAAAGCCTACGAATATAAATTCCTGTATTCTAAATTATAAAAGTGAATGCTCACATCGATAAAAAAAAATAGCTATCATAAAAATCACTTAATTGTGGGGAAACAAATATTTTCATTCAAAAGAATATTTTATAATGAATTAAAACTATGAAGCAAACACTTATTAACAATCTATTTCCAAACAATTCTGTAGACGAACAAATTAAACTAATGATAATAAATTCGAAGAAAATAAATAATAAAAGGGGTTTCACACAATAATTATAATCATATTAATTTATTTTAGTGTAATCAAATACATCCGAATTTTACATTACATGAAAAAATACTTAAAAACATAATACATAGATATAAATCCCCTATAGACAATTACAGTTGAATAAGATCTATGATTTAATATAAAAAATTGAAACATAAAATTTAGTCGATAATAATTCTTTCCCTCCTGCAAAGATAATAGGAAAAAAAAAAACAATATTATTTATATATTTAACCGGACCATTGGTGTAATGAGTAAAGTGTTCACCAATGGTCTGGGAGACCGTGTTTCAATCCCAAGTTAAGTTATACAAAAGACTCAAAAAATGGTACTTAATGCCGCCTTACTTAACTCTCATCATTAAAAGGTAAGGATCAAAAGTAAAGTGGAACAATCCAAGGAATGGAGTCGCGCCCTCTCCTAAAACGCGGTATTGGAGCTATTAAAAAGGTAGCCCTCGGGTCACCCTTGACTAAGGTCGCCAACTTGACTTACTTTATTTATCAATTTAAATGTCCATTAAATGTCCGACAATAAAAAGATAATCAGTTAAATTGGCCAAACCACAACAAAATTATCAAGGAAGCTCAGTCTCCACCAATCAGATTCTAGCTCCATATGTCAAATTAAAAAAAAAACATAATTGTCTTACTGGAATATATCGAAATATTTTACTTAATGATACGATAATACTTCATTATTACAATAATAATAAAAAATGAAAAAATCCTAGAAACTTAATATATAAAATTAAAACAACCTGCTATTAATTGAATTAACTTAGAAATTAGTAATAATATTACAAAATATTCAAAATATATAGAATAGTCTATACTACAAAGGAGAGGTAGAGTAAATTTTAATCAAATTTACGTTTTAGAAAAATTAAAAAATAAACTACTTCGTATCATTTGGGGGATATAAAAAAGACATACGATGATGATGAAAAGAAAATAAGATATTTTTTAGAAGTAAAAAACACATTACAATGTTAATGGTTCTGAAAAGAACCAAACGTACTCAGTATAAAACAAATGGAATCATTGAAGAAATCATTGATAATATATATATATATATATATATATATATATATATATATGTGTGTGTGTGTGTGTGTATTTTTATGTATATAAGTATATATGTACATATATATATATATATATATATATATATATATATATATATATATACGTATATGTGTATATATGCATATGTGTATGCACATCTACGTATATATATAAACATATATATATAATTATATGATTTTTTACCTGTGCTCATATTCAGATTTATATATTTATTTGTTTATTTATTTTATCAAGCCTTCTTAATAATCGATTCCCATATTGTATTCAGCTCTATATTTGGTCTACTCAGCATGTCATTGTAGCCCAATATATGTGCTGATTCCTTTAAGCGTCTAATCTTCCAATGTTCAGCCCTATCTATTATTTCAACTTTATCCCATAAGGGTAGATGGTTCCCCGTTTCCTTCCATATATGGTCCGCCATATCCGACTTTTCAATATCACCTCGAAAAAATTTACACTCGGTTGAATTTTAGCAAGTACCAGCTCAGCAACAAGTTGGGAATGGGGAGAGATCCAATATCGTAGTCCAAACAAAAACACTCGTAGGATCTATCACTCCTAAAAGAGCAAAATCTCCAGCAAAATAGCTGTTACATAAGTCACCAATCCGTCCACCGAAAAGTATCAAAGACACACTAAAATCTTGTCCCCATAAAACCTGAACAACTTAAACAAAAATCACAAGGTCCCAATAGCCAAGCTGAGAAAATACAGAAGAACATCAAAGTGAACAAGGAAAGACCAGGAAGCACTTTCAAAATGCCATCAAGAACAAAGTTACCGATAAGAACCAAACAATCAATGTTCAGGGATTAACAAAATCTCTACAAAGGACCGATAGTCTGGAAAGTATAGATAGCGACACAGATCGCGTGGTTACCAAATTAATCTTGAAGAAATAATCAAGAACTGCAATACTTGAAACCACTCAACTGAGGACAAACTTATAAGCTCTATCACCTTTTAAATTATTAATCTCTTACATATTATACGTATCTATGTAAATGTGTTCAAAAAATGACTCATGTTAAATTATTACGAGAGTTGCTATATAACAGAAAGAATTTAACTGTGTGCAAACAATGAGGAAAAATAAATACAATGATTTGTACTGGATAGAAATGCGTGAAATTTCTTAACTGAGAGGGAAACTGAGCTCAGGTTAGTTTACGATGTTATTAGAAAAAAGATCGCAAACCATGAGTATTTAATATATAAATCTAAATAAGGTTAGTCATTGAACAATTTGTAATGTTTGATATGACATAAAACAAACCAGCTTACGAAGAACTATTTTTGACACTTAAAATGCGTACTTATTTAAAATGAATTGTTTGAAACAGAACTGTTTTTACATTTTACTGAGTGTAAACGGAAACGGTACTTATGTTGAACTTTACTATTTTAAGAAAAACGTTTATATGTGTAAAACTGATTTGGCATTAAATAACCTAAAATGGTTGATATGCCCTAAAAACAAACGAAATCAAACAAAACATACGCACACACGCACACATATATGTGTGTGTATATTTACGTATATATGTAAGTATATATATATATATATATATACATATATGCATTTATGTGTATATATATGTACATACATATGTATGTATATATATGTACATAATGTAATATATATATATATATATATATATATATATATATATATATATATATATATAGTGTTCACCGATGGCTCAAAAAAGGAACTTGATGCCGCCTTGCTTAAAACTCAGCATGACAAGATAAAGCGGAGCAATCCTGGGAATGGAGTAGCCCCCTCCTAAACACATCGTTGTAGTAGCTATTGAAAAGGGAGCTTTCGGGTCGCTCTCCTCTACGGTAGCCAAGTATTTGTCGCTGCCTCCCACCAGACACGACTTGAGCTCTCCTCTACGGTAGCCAACTTACTTACTATATATATATATATATATATATATATATATATATATATATATATATATACCCCGAGAGAGAGAGAGAGCGCGACAGACAGACAGACAGACATGCGTATATATCCTGTTTCTTCGTATGCAAATTACATACCACTATTGTCCACGACCACAGTATGAATACATTTTGTACGTTTTTCTTATACTAACCATCTGGGCACCGTAATGGCGATCTTTTCAATACTAGCAAACCTTTGCGAGTGTGATTGTGTTTCATTCGGAGCCCCAATGAAACGGGCTTGTTCCCTATCTAAGCGAACATCTTCATAAATTACAAATTGCTCCGCTCCTTAATTGCCTGTCAAGAAGAATACCAAGATGACAATTTCTTTTTGTATTCGGCCACGCATGTGTTTTGTTTTGAGCATGCTTCCCTCTCCCCACACTATAATGAATTTGTCAATTTCGGGTTACTGGTGAGTGTCAGAAAAATAAAATTCACCCGACATTGTATAACATTCTAGTAACGTGGTTGTGTATTAAGAAAAACAAGACCTTAATCATCAAACGGAATAACTTACTTGGCAACATCCTAACAATATTACATCACTGACAGGATCTTTATTGCACCTGGATGAATCGAACTTTGAAGAATCATGGTTGAGATGTTTCGCTGTCCATGCCTGAGTATAAAAACTTTCTAAAAAAGAATGCCGAGAGGAAACTGAACTGGAATAATTAATATTCAATTAAATCAAAAAGTTTTGTCTAAAAAATGTTTGACCAAAAAGGAGTTGGTTCATTGTTAAACAATCTAAATTCATTGCATTAAAGTATGAAAAATCTATAAGAAACTTTCTGCATCGACTACAAGACCCCAGCTTTTGTGAATTTGAACTTTTAGAAAACGAAGAAATGTCTATTGAAAAACGACTACAACTGAATGAAGGTAAGTCTAATATTCTTGTTAGATATAAAATGGTGGAATCTTCTGTCAAATGTATGTTGATATTATTTATCAATACGAGTTGATAAGAAATTTATTGACATTAAAAGTTCATCACTAGGATACATACATGATTTTAAAAAAGGCACTAAAATGCAAATTTCATTACTTTGAACACATACTAGGAAAAAAAACAGTCTGACATTTGGATAAACGAATATGCGGATTCTGTAAAATGAAAGATATAGAGTTTAAAAAGTGGAAGACAAATCAATATTTGACACGAGTATTATTTTTAAACAAAAGTCAGAATGAAAAGAATGTTAATTAGATTAAGTTGTAGCGAAGTTACTTAAATTTCAATTTTTTTAGTGGGGGGGACAGAGTGTCGGACTGAAATTATAAGATTCCTCCAAAATTGAGACCATTTTGTGGGTCAAGTATAAAGACCTTAGGTTATTTTAAAGGAACGTTTGGAACGAAGAGATTCAAAATCTTTCTTCTTATAATTGTAAGCCACAAAAAAATGTACGGTTTGATTGAAACTGATGTAATAAATATAAATAGTTCGCTATGAGTTTAGAGGATCCCGAAAATGGAATGTTAAGAGATTTATAAAGTGAGAATTAATCTGTATTAAATAAACAGAAGCCTGTGGTGCAATGGTTATCGTCGTAGGAAATGGACACGGCGACACGAGTTCAAATCTTAGATGAGACTGATTGCATTTCACATAGCACTAATACCCTTGGGAAAGATATAAATCCAATTATTCTCCCTCCAGGTATGGGTAAATAGTAGGACAGACATGGCTCTTCAGCCTTGGTGAGGCAACTAGTCTAGGAGAAGGAAAACTCTAAATTGAAACCTGTTAAACTCCGCTTAAAAAAATTGACCTTGTGTCATATCCTGCCCGAGCGGAGGGGGTTGGTAGATATGATTAAAAGAATAGAAGCCTATCATATTTTCAATCTTGCAAACGACCAATTTACAATTTTACTCTTTGTCGTTACTAAACTACAAAAATTGGATGTGACTATAAATTTTATAGCTATTTACTAAGCTTTTTGTACAAGGACATATGAATGGGGCACCCAATGAGACTCGAACTTACTCGTGTAGGTTTGCTAATCTAGCTTGCTAACCATTACAGCACCCGATGCGCACAACTCAGTATTTTGTAACGTGTTCCCACCCACTAGCCGAAATAAATCGGCATCACCAATGGTGGGATAGCAAAATCCGATTGGACATTCACGTAATTGTTGTGACTACAAAATGTAAACCATTTCAATTCGTCAGATTCACATCCTTTTTTTTTTTTTTTTAAATGCTGACTATGTACTATACTTGTTAGCTGAAATGATTTTCTTAAAAATAGATCTTAAAAACGTGGATCATCTAATACAAATTGATGATCTTGTTTGAAGGAGTCCTGTGGCTTACGTGCAGGACTCTGATGACATAGTAAGCGATTTCGAACTATTACATTCACTTTTAGACTCGTATGCTTAGGCATCGTATGAACCACCTTACCTGCTACACGACTATAGGTTAAATAGTTCCACTATTGTGTTTCTGTAAGAATGGATATGGCATTGAAAAAGCCACGAAGGTTCATATGCCATTAAACAAAGCAAAAAAACAAATTTTGTCCTTGTGTCAAGTTCTATCCTTGGCGATGTAGCTACATAAATACTGACGATACGGAAAAAATGAACTACAAACTGAATAATTTGCTGGTCCTTGGTTAGGCAACCATTCTAGGAGAAAAGTCGTAAATTCAATGCAATGTTTAATTGACCTCACTTTATATTCTGTTAGTGGTTGACAAATTAGGTAAATACAGGCAAGAAACCTTAAAGATTCGTGCAAATTCTGTAGCATTTCCCAAAAAAATATTTCAGTAGAATAAATGCAGAGACTTTCTGAAAAGTAAAAACAGTTTCTATTGACTATTCTTCTGTCTTCGCACCAAGTTAGATTTGACATGAAGGCAGTAATTATGTGGCTATGGCAAAAAATGCTTGGTCACTATCGGCATTCCTTTTCCGAGGCGCCTCACGCACTGATCAATAAACTGAACTTTCTCCTGTTATACAAGAGGCTCGGTGTTGCCCGCAAGAAACACCTCCCATGTGACCTTGCAAATGATTCTTATCTAAATCACATTATACGAATTTTTGGTGGCGCCTTAATTTAAGGAAGAAAAACAGTTTGGTAGAGTAATGAGCTTACATGGACAAAGATAAAATTGAAAGAAACAGATATTGCATTAAATTACTTTTGTTTAACATTTTGATAGGTTTGCCGATTAAATTTAACATTAACTTCAAAACAGTCCGATTCTATGTTAATGAGGGAAAAAAAATCTGAACATGAGCACAGGTAAAATAATCATGCAAAATAGTAATTCGAGTCAAGTAAGAACATTAAGTTTATAAGTCCCAAAAATTCATTCTGAATTGACCAACAGGATACATGGCGTAACGGTTATAGGCGTTGGTTCCCTAAGCTTCTAAGGAGACAATCATCAGGAGGCGAGTAATAATACAGGAATACTTAAACACTTGTGCCCGGTTATGGCTAACGGAATCAGATCAGGCGACCCCCGTGGATTCATTAAAGGACGTAGTTCGAAGTTCCGTGAAGGTTCCCGGGTTCGACAAACACCTGATGAATGTTGGAGGACATACCGGCCGAAACGTTTGGAAATAACAATAAAGATGAAGACAATAGTTTGAAAACCCTTAATGATAAAAATCAAGCTTCGTCTTAGAAATTTAGACAACTAATGAAAATGTTTTCTACGATTCTTTGTTCATAATTTTTTGGCTCTTATCTTACTAGCAAAAGTGAAAAAAAATTTAAATAACTATTTTATGTTTTTTTTTTTTTTTTTTAAATAATGATTTACTTACTTCTATACATATTTATTTTATTAATTTTAATTCTATTTTAATAAACTAAACCATTTTTGTGTGGGGAGGGGGCAAAGTTGGAATATTCTCCCAAAGAAATAATTTATATTCATGCTTCAGCTTAAGGCGATGTGAATTATTCAGAAACTTTGTTACTTTTTTGGGAGGGGTGAATAATTCAGAAAATCCATTATTTCTTTCCTTAATATGAGGATCATTAAATAATTTTCCAGATATTTTTCGTATGGGCACTTTTATTGATAGTACACACATGAAATTCATGTCCCCTTCGAAGTAATCTCCTCCGGCTGCAAGGCACTTGTACTGTTCCAACAACTTCTGGAACGCCCCATGGAAGTCCTCTTGTGTGAGCGTGTCAATGATCTTCGTCACAGCCTCTTTCAACTCCTCAATTGTCTCATAACGACAGCCTCTGAGCTTAGTGCATAACCAAAAAGTCACAGGGTGCAAGGTCTGAACTATAGGGAGGGCGAGGAACTGTGTTGATGCCCATCTTGGTCAAATAGTCTGTGACAAGGATAGAGTTGTGGACTGGTGCATTGTCCTGGTAGAAATGCCACTGACCCGATTTGAAGAGTGCTGGCCCCTTCCCTAGGAATCTCTTCCTGAACTCCCTTAAAAACTCAACATATTAACCCTAAGCCTTTGGCCAATCAACTCTGGTGTTCTGACTTCCTTACTCCTCCCACACCTCATCATCCCTGCTTTCCTTGAATCTCTTATGCCACTCAAAAACTGATGCTCGATTCATGCAAGATGGTCGAAAAGCAGTCTGAATCATTCCATACGTTTCTGTGGTATTTTTCCAAGTTTAAAATCAGAATTTTATTGCATATCGTTCTAAAGTGTGCTCACGTCCAGATTGGTTTTTTGAAATTCACCAACTGTGACAATCAGGCTTTAGTAGGGTGTATTCCAATTGCTGCTGTAGCTCATTTAAACCCGAAATCTTAAAAATTGGTCAGTCATCTCATAAGATGTATAGCAATAACATAGTAAATTTTCATGAGTCTACGACAATTTTAAATGCCTGTACAAAAACGTCTGGAAACTTATTGAATCCACAACGTAAGTTTTAGATCAATTACATATTTACGCTGAACCTATTGTTAGACATTCTAATTGTTATGCAAGTTAAATCCTGATAAAAACAGATTTACCAATTACATCGTTTAGATTATAAATTTCTCATGTTTATATTCTGAGAAAATTTTCTGTGGCGACTTATGGTGAAATATCATGAAGAGTTCAATTTTAAGTAATGTTTCCATTTTCTTCTTGGTGCGGATTGTGCATTTTCGTTAAACTATCCACTTTGATATCAAACACCATCCTAAAAGCCGTATATGTGTATTTATCCGACCATTCACCACGAAAAAATGCCACCCAAGATCATTTTTAAGCGGGGTAAAACTGGCTTGAATTTGACATTTTTCTTCTACCGTTGTTGCCTAATCAAGGTCCTACTATTTGCCTGAAGTTGTTGGAAAAATATATGGATCTATGCCTTTCCCAAGATCATTAAAACCCAGTCGACTGGAGCTGTAGAATACACCAACTGCATCTCTTCAGAGGGGTAAGACCTTCCAAGTGTCCTACATATGGCACTAAATAATTTGATTGTGAGCTCTGGGGAATGCGGAGTACCCCTTCAAGATCCCCACTGGTCTGGAGTGGTAGCACCTGAAAGGGTTCTATGGGTCAAATAAAATTGTTTGACATTTAAACTGAGTGCAAACAAATGACTTATGCTAAACTGAATTCTTAGAAATAGAACTGTTTGATCATTTAACTGTGTGTAAACAAATGACTGACGTTTAATTGAATTCTTAATGATACATAGAAATACTTGTAACAATTTAACATTGATGAATTATGCTACATTGAATTGTAAGAAACAGAACTGTCTGATCCTTTGAATGTGTGTATCTTCAAAATGTTTACAAATCATATTTTTAATGTGTACATAAAACCAGTATTTGGCATTAAATAACCAACAATGGTTTATATGCCATAAAACTAAACCAAACCAAGGGCATTAGCACACAATGAAATGCAAACAGTATTTTCCCGGGATTTTAACTCTAGTTGCAGATTCTAATTCATGTGACGTCAACCGTTGCGCGAGGTATTATGCAAGACGAGTCAATATGGCGAGTAATAATTCATCTTCTCAGAATTTCGGATAAAAATTTCCGGTCATTTTGGCTAGGATTAAAATATATTCTTGGCTTCGGGCAGGACTCGGGGGGAAAAAATGGAGGTAGTCTTGAACCTTGTGACCTTAGTCACCAGGGCCGGGAATATTTATAGCCTAACGCATGCGCATGGAGCTTTGTTAAAGTGATTGTCAAAACTGCCCATGAGATGAAATATCCCTAGATTTTCTTAGGTCTTAAAACACTAGCACAACCCCTTCGACCATGTTCTATACTTTGAATACAGCTTTAAAAAAGGTGAATCTGTTCTTGAGATTCGCATCTTCATGATTCGCCAATGGCCCGGGAGACCTGGGTTCAATCCCTGGTCGAGTCATACCAAAGACTCAAAAATGGTACTTGATGCCTCCTTGCTTAACACTCAGCATTATAAGGTACGGATCAAGGGTAAAGAGGAGCAATCCAGGGAAATGAGTAGCGCCCTCCCCTACACCTTGGTGCAGTATCTATCGAAAAGGGAGTCTTCGGGTCACCCTCGACTATGGTCGCTAACTTTACTTACTATTACCTTTTGGCCATATGTCCACTCGTATTCACCCACTTTTTTAATTGGCCCTATGTCATACACTACAAGTGAAAAGATATAATTAACAACAAATAAAAGCGAATGAATTTCTTTCAGCCAAGTTGTGGTTTCTATTAAGTGACCATTGGTTTGGTTAACTTTTATCCCATATCAACCCTCGTGGGATATTTAAAGTCGAATCCTGTTTATATATTTGTGTTTTGTAAGCGAATAGTGTGTTAGTAACATTATTTTTTAAATGAGTTGCAGCTCATTTGTTTGCACACTGTTGAATGCTTTCAAATATTGCTATTTAACGTTCATAATTTTATTTATCTAATATTCCTATCAAATAGTTTGTACAAAGCTGTATGATTTGAAATAATTAACCATAGTAATCTTTAGTAAATGTTGGAACAGCTCTAGTTAACCTATTGTTGGGACACTAACAAGTACAATTACCCCAGATCAGATTAGAGCTAAAAGTCATAGTAATTAAGGGTTACTCGACATTCCTCAAAAATCCAAGACTGCAGCCTTACCATCAGATGTCATACCTAGGACACTTAATGGTTTCAAGAACTAATAATTCTATTTAAGATTATTCATTCGTTTGCACACAGTTAAATGGTTTAAACAGTTTCAAGCTGACAAAAGAAAGAAGTACAAAATGCCTGGCACAAACAGTTACGGACACCGACTACGCCGATGACAAAGCGCTTCCGACAAATATACCCACCCAAGCCGAATCCTTGCTACATAGTCTGGAACGAGCAGCTGCAGGCATAGGCCTCCATATCAACGCACACACGACAGAATACATGGGCTTTAATAAAAAAGGCAACATCTCCACACTAAACGGTAGTTCCCTGAAACTAGCTGACTAGTTCACCTACCTAGAAAGCAGTGTATTATCAACCGAGACAGACATCAACACGCGACTAGCAAAGGTATGGACAGCCATCGATAGGCTATCGGTCGTATGGAAGTCGGTCTTGACCGATAAAATGAAACGCAGTTGTTTTTTTTTTTGGTTCAAGCAGCGTATCGATACTGCTGTATGGATGCACTACATGGACGCTAACTAAACGTATGGAGAAAAGCTTGACGGCAACTACATAAGAATGCTACGAGCAATATTGAACAAGGTCTAGAGGCAACACCTCACAAAAGAGCAGCTGTACGGCCACTTATCACCCATCACGAAAACTATCGAAGTTAGACGGACCAGACATGCGTTCCACTGCTGGAAGAATAGGGACGGACTCATAAGTGACATACTACTGTGGACCCCTTCATATGGACGAGTAAAGGCAGGACGACCGGCTAGCACCTACATATAACAGCTCTGTGCTGATACAGGATGTAGTCTTGAAGATCTACAGGAAGTGATGAACAATAGAGAAGTGTGAGGGCATGGGGAAGACGTGCTGATCGCGCGACATGATGATGACATGGTTTCAAGTATAGTAAATGATTGTCCGCCGAATGGTCCGGGAGACATGGGTTCAATCCCAGGTTGCGTCATAACAAAGACTTAAAATTGGTACTTGATAACTCCTTGCTTAACACTCGGCAATATTAGGTACGTATTAAGGGTAAAGTGGAGCAATCCAGGGAAAGAAGTAGCGCCCCCCTACACCTCAGTGCAGTAGCTATTGAAAAGGAAGCCTTCTGGTCGCCCTCGACAACAGTCGCCAACTTTATTTTACTATAACTCTATTTGAAAGTTTTGGGGTGAAATGATTAAATAGTTCTATTTGACTCATAGATTGAACTCTAACAATAACTACCTCTCCAGATCAAAGTGGATTTGGAAGTAATTGCAATGAAGAGGTACTCTACATTCCCTAAAGCTTCAGGGCTGTAGCCTCATCATCCGGTGGTTTAGTATTATACCCATGACACGCATTTGGGGATGGGTCTTACCCCTCTGCAAAACAACAGTCGGCGTATTCAACAGCCCCCAGCCTACAGGGTGAGTATCTAATTATGAAGAAAATGTAATTATTGTTTTAGTGGTGTTGCAGGTTATTCTGATAATGATGATGACGACGAATTGTTGATGATAATGAAAACGGCGTGATGATAATCTCTAAGATTTTTCACGATTGGCTGAAAACGGATGGCAGCGTTGGCGAAGATGAGAAGCATAGAATGTAAAAAGGGAGATGTGTTAATGAAGATAAAATAGTAAACAGCCTATTTTGACAGCACTTCATAGAATTGCGAATAATTCAGCCATAAAGAGAAATGTATTTGTGGGACCGAATTACAAATGCACGTACTCGAAAATGCATAAATTCGAATTAAAAGGAGAAAAAGTGTAAATAAAAAGGAAATAATTCAAGATATATGTGAAACAGAAGAGAAATAGCGAAAGAAAATAAGAGTTATGCTGGGAGAAGAAAGGAAAAGCGAGTGGGTACAAGAAATAAGATAGAATTAAAAGGAGGAGAAAAAAAAAAACAGGAAAGTAATTAGATATACGAGTTGGACAAAAAATGAAGAAAGAAAATGAAAGGAAAAATGAAACGTAGAAATGAAAAATGCATGGAAGTAATTAAAGATATACGATGGTAAGAAGGAAAATTGCGAAAGAAAATGAAAGAGGAACGACGGAATAAATGGGAAGAAAAAATTAAAAAGTACAGAAAGAAACAAATTTAAAAGAAAAATGGCGGGAAAATGAAAAGGGCAAGAAAGTAATTAAAAATGTTTAACAGAAGAAAATTGAGTGAAAAAGAAACGATGAAGTAGATCGTAAGAAGAAATACAAAACCTGGAATATTATACTATAAAATCGGCTTGTCAAACGCTGAATACAAGAAATATAATCGCTTAGTAGTTTTACAGAAATCAAACTGCTAAAACTTAAATTGCAAATCCGCATTGCTTACTTCAATCCAAAATAAATAACTTAAGGTTATTTTTCATTGAAGCAAGCGATGAAAAATTTTGGGTTTGAAGTTTTAACAGTTGGATTTCTAGAATACTACTTAGCGATTGTATCTCTTGTGCCCAACGTTGGAGAAACTCGTTCATTTTTCCCTAGAATCTGTTACTCCAAACCTCCCTTAAAAAAACTTAACGGAGAGGACGAGCCTGAATTGTTAGGATATTTATAAACGTAAAAAACAAATTGTAACAGTTTGTCAGCTCACCATTTTTAATTCTATATTTTTTTTTTTTTTAATTTTTTGCTCTCATAAGTGAAATCAAGGGACTCCCTCTTCCTTTCGATCAACCTTTTTAACAAGCTTTTCCGAAACGATAACTGATAACTTTTCCAAACAACCAACAACCTTGTAACACCACAGCTAATTTTGCCCACTCGGCTGTGGCTGGCTGTAGAATACACCGACTCCACCTCTACTGAGGAGTAAGATCCCCCCCCCACAAAGAGTGTCCTGATATGACACTAAACAATTTGATGGTGAAGTTCCAGTGATGCTGGGGCTTTGTGGAATGCAGAGCACCCCTTCATTGCCATTGCTCCCACGTTCAATCTTGCCCGGAAAGGTAACACCTAATAGGGCCCTATCTATGGGTTATTTAGAACTGTATACTTATGCTACACTGAATTGTTTGAATTAGAACTGTTTGACTAAACTGAATAGCTTGGAATAGAAATGTTTTTGACAATTAAACTGTATTTGCATTTAAACTGCGTACTTATGCTAAACTGAATTGTTTGAAATGAACCGTTTTTGACATTGAAATTGTATTTACACTAAACTGCTTTGTTTAATATTGAACTGTTTTGACAATTAACTGTGTGTAAACAAAACCTGTACTTACACTAAACTGAATTGGCTGAATTAGAACTGTTTGAATAAACTGAATAGCTTGAAATAGAAATGTTTTTGACAATTAAACTGTATACTCATGCTAAGCAGAATCGTTTGAAATAGAACTGTTATATATATATATATATATATATATATATATATATATATATATATATATATAATGTATGGATTTGGTATTAGATAAACTACAACGAATGATTTGCCATAAAACCAACCAATAACGACAGCTAATTATCTATAGCTTTAAAAATATCTATATTATAAAGTTAATGTCTTCACTCTTACACAGTAGCCGCGAAAAAGCGTCCTTTAAGATAGTCTAGGGAAAAAATATTTAAAAGCTAAAGAAAAGTGCGTTTGGGGGTGTTCTCATGGCGTAATGGTTAACACGCTGGACTGCAGAATCGTCGTTAGCGAGTTCGCACTCCAGTCGTGCTATTACGTTCACTTTCAGGCAAATACCCTTGGGAAAGGTATGAACCCCCTTATCCTCCAAGCTATGGGTTAAATAGTACCACTAGTGTTCTTCTAGGAGAATGGCTTTGGAATTAAATTACCTCAAAAGGTTGATATGCCATTAAAAAAAAAGAAACTAAACCAAACGAAAAGTACGTTTGAAAAAGAAAATTATGAAATGCTCAGAAAAGATAAATTTTATAAATTCAAACCTCACCGGGTCTTGTACCTTATTAAATTGGGTTTTGTTAAATACAAGACGATTCGTGAACTCATTGAGGTCCAGTAAAACGACTAATCATAACATCGACGATTAATTTCGGTGAATGATTTAATAAAGTATTTCTTATCACTGTAATATCGAGAACCAAGGTGTTTAAGAGATTTTCGGGACGAACGTTGTTTAAAAAACATTCCATTACGGATCGAACTAATCTTGCTTTATAGATGTAAAATGAATTTCTCTAAATCTCCCTATGAAGTTACGCATGTTGTTTTATATATTTAATTTTTTTATTTTATTTTTATTATGGCTTGTTACATAGACATTACTGGCTCATTGGTCTGGTGAGTAGAGTGTTTGCCAATGATCTGGGAGACCTGGGTTCAATCTCAGGTCGTTATATCAAAGACATTAAAAATGGTACTTGATACTACCTTGCTTAACACTCAGCAATATAAGGTACGTATTAAGGGTAAAGTGGAGCAATCCAGGGAAAGCAGTAGCACCCTCCCCTACACCTCCGTGTAGTAGCTACTGAAAAAAGAGCCTTCTGGTCGCACTCGACTACGGTCGCCAACTTTATTTTACTTTTACATAAACATTAAGAATGTAAGGTAATATATAGCTATTCGTAGCTTTGCTATTGATCACTACTTAGCTGAGCAAAGTTGTTGTGGATTTGATTTTCTCAAGGATTGGTTATACTTGTTGGTTCATAGTGTTGTAAGTTAAATTTAAAATTATTTGATCCGTCTTAGAGATGTAGCAGGGTATTTGCCGTTGACACCAGTGTTCAGAAGAGGGAGAAAAGGAAGAGGAAAAAGATAGTAAAAGATGAAAGAATGAGACAGAAAAGATATAAAAATTAAAAAGGGTAGGGAAATAGAAAAAGACGGAAAGGAAAGACAAAAGAAAGAAAAGGTGGAATGAAAGAAGAAAAAAAAACAAGAGAAAAACGACAAATAAGTGGAGGAAAGGAAGAACACACTAACGACAAATTGACTGGAAATGGAAAGGAGATACAAGAAAACAGAAGGGCAGAATTTCTTGGTTTGTTTTTAATGGCATATCAACCTGCTTGGGTTACATAATGCCAAATTCATCCTTCTAGAAGAACCGTAGTGGATCTATTTAACTCATAGCTGGGAGGAGGAGGGGGTTCATACCTTTCTTAAGGCTATTTGTCCGAAAGTGAACGTAATTACGCGGCTGGGGTTCGAACTCGTTTACTGCAATTCTGCAGTCCATCGCTTTAACCATTACACCACGAGGACTGAAAACAACTGAGGGACAAAATGAAATGAAAGAAAGACAGAACGATGAATTAAAGCAAGGAACGAAGTAAAGGATAAGCGGGGAAGCCTAAAGGAATAGTTACGCAGAAAATGTTTTGGTTGAGTTTTATGGCAAATGAACCTTTGTGGGTTATTTAATGCCAAACGTTGTTATATATATATACTAAATAGTTTGTAATATTTTGGAACGAACAAGGACACACGTTTTCACATTGAAATATTTTAAAGTATTGCTATTTAACACAAGTAATTTAACATCGGTCGTTTGTTTACTCGCAGTTAAATAGTTTCAAGTAAGGGAAAATGATGAAATATTTCTAACAGAGTGGATCTAGGAATAATGGCAATAAAGGGGTACTCCATACATTTCAATTCTCCAGTACTGAAGCCTCACCATCAGATGGTTTAGGATCATGCCCAGGACACTGAAAGGAAGGAAAGAAGGGAGGAAGGAAAGCAAAGACGTTAAAAAAGAACAAAGAATGAAACAAAGGAGGGGGGGAAAGCAAAAACAGGAAGATTTTTTTTAAAGAAATGAATGAAAGGAAAGATAGGATAGTGGAGAAGAAAAGGACGAAAAGTGAAAAAGAAAGAGAAAAAAGTGAAATAAATTATGTGACTACAGGAAAGAAAAAAAAGATAAAAACAAAATAAAAAAAAAAGGAAAGAAAGAAGAGAAAACAAGAAAGGACAAGGAAGAAAAATTTCCAGTAAATGAGTTGGTATAACTATCGCAGGAAAGGAAGATAAGCACAGACGAGAGAGAGAGAAAAATGAAAGAGGTTGAAAAAAAAAAACAAATAAAGGGAAAGAACGAAGGAAAAGAAAAGAGAAAAGAAAGTTAAAGAAGGAAAAGTTTGCACTAAACGATTAGGTGTAACTAATAATTAGTTGAGTTAGCCAGATTAGCTGCCGACGTCATTAGATGCTAGCGGACAGTGTAGCGGATGGGCCAGCATCTCCCTACTGGCAGGCCATGCGTAAACGAACACTAATTACCAATAACACCAAATTGGTGTTAATAAAATGAACTGACACACGCAGCCGCATATTGCTAGAACAAGCGGCGACTTTGTCAGTGTATTCCGACCACGTCCCTCTACATATTCTATGGTGTGATTGGTTCACGTGATTAACACTCGTAACATTCAAGGACCCTGGCGTTTCTACACGAATGTCGGATTTGCGTATGCTGATTTGAGCGCCTACGTGTCGGCATAAACAATGGTGATCACTCGCAGACGCACTCATTTTCAGGAGTAACCACACACTCACACAATGATTATAGAATTACACATTGGTTTATTAATTTGAAGGTATGTATTGTTGTGTGTACGCACACACACACACATATATATATATATATACACAAACTCGCAGAGGTAATCTATGGATATTGCAACTATTAAAAACAGAAATTATATATATATATAAAAATGTGTAAAATTGCACACCAAAAGTGTTTTTAATCTGTAAATGATTTATGGTGCTTTATGCAGTGCAGTGTTCCAATATACTCTATGCATAAGATTATAAGAAAGCTTCGTTTGACATGTCGATCCTCAGGTGAGCTAGCAGACGTTTCGTTCCTTTGTTTAGCCGCATATCAACCTTTGTGGTTTATTTAATGCCTAAAACATTCTTGTAGAAGAATGGTGGTACTTTTCTGTTTTAAAGCATATTAGCTCGAATGTGAACGTAATTAAATGACTGGAGCTCGAACCTGCTTACTATGGTGTGCAGTTCAGCATGTAAGCCACAGGGAATCCTTCATAGGTAGCCCACCCGAGTATCGAGAGCGTAAAGATAGGAATTAAGAGTTTTTATGTTGTATTTTATTTTATACTTGAAATATATCGCCCTGTGCATCGTAGCCGACTATTCATGCAACCACCTACTCGGGTTATCTTAATCTATAGTTATGAAGACTTGGGTACGGCCAACCCCCCCCTTTTTTGGATGGGCTGATAACAGATGAATATGGAATTAATGCCCTACAGATCAACACTCATCAGGTTTTGAGTTCAGTTTTCTTTCTCCTAGATTGATTTCCTTACAAAAACCAGAGAGCTCGGCTATCTTATTCATAGTTAGGAAAATAGATGATTTCATGCCTTTCCTAAAGACATTACTACAAAGTGAAATGCAAAGAAATTTATCCAGGATTTGACCTTTGTTCGTCAAGTCCATTTCTTATTCTAGACATCGAGTCTCTCTCTCTCTCTCTCTCACACACACATATTTCGTTGCGGAGTACTTCACCATTGCCGTTATATCCAGGTCGACTCTAACCCGGAATTTGTTGACTTTGTTAAAGTTCAGTCTTCAGGTAAAAGAGAAATATTTAATCCTTATACAAGGAAACTTTTAACTGGGTGGAAACAAATAATGTTAAGTTGAATTATTTTTATCAACTGGCAATGCTTGAAATCAATTAAATCTGTGTAAACAAATGAATAATATTTATTGGAATTATCATGACCCATTCGGCTGGGGTTGAAGAATACAACAACTGCATCTCTGCAGAGGAGTAAGACTCCCCCAACGAGTATGCTGGATATGACACTAAACAATCGGATGATGAGGCTTCAGTAATACAGGAAATTTTTGGAAAATTTTTTTGTCATTGCTCTCAGGTCCACGCTGGCCTGGGGTCCTATCTATGGGTTAAATAGAACTAATATTCTCATGCTAAACTGAATTGTTTGAAAAAGTACTGTTTGATCATTTAACTGTGTGTAAAAAAAAATAATGATATCTGAGTTGTTAATGATACAGGCAATACTTGAAAAAAATTAAACTGTGCACAAGGAAATGATTAATTGAAAAAAAAAAAACTATATCAAATTTGTGCAAAAAAAGAGCTGTGGCTCGTTTTGAAATGTCTACAAAATGTCTACAGATCTTATTTTTAATATATATGAATAAAAAGGATTTGGCATTAAATAACCTTCAGTCGTTGATATGCCATAAAACCAAACTAAGTCAAACTAGAATTATTAGTCTTAAATAGCAATACTTGAAGCCACTTAGCTCTGGGCAAACAAATGAGCTTTAGCTCTTTTAGAAATGTTACCGATAAACTACTAGCTTACAAATCCTATATAAACAATATTGGGCATTGGATAACTCCCAGGGATTGATATACCATAAAATATAACCAAACCTACCAACTCTTATCTCGGTGTCCATTTCACTCTTTGGGGGGATGTCTTTGAAATAATCTTTGGAGATTACCACCACATGCATCATTTGAGGTAACAGAGAAATATATCTTGATTATAGCTCTCCCAAACATGCACGATACGATGTTTTATAAAAAAAAAAAGTTTAAATTTCGTGACATGAAGTGAAGACAGGTCACCAAAATTGACACTTGGAATTTACCGAAAGCTGAGCCTGTCTTCATTTGATAAACGAGTACTAAAAAGAAGTAGTATCAAGGTGTAAATAAATAAGTTGTTATTGTTTAAAATCAGCAACCGGAAGTAGAACAGGTTGAAAAAATTTAACGTTTTGAGCTAGAATGCAAAATGCAATAAAATAAACTTTATCTTGCACCCCAGAGTCAAAACAGCAATTATCAATAGTTGCCGAAATAATCAGACTCCGTCAATCATCTAAGTAGTCAGGAGAGCGGTTCAAGCGTACCACCGATGCAGACAGGAGTAGGTGCTTCCCTTCCTGATACTCCCCCAACCAAAAAAAAAGGAGTCGGGGCTTTCGAGTCGCTCTCCGTGTGGCCGGAGACAGGAGCGCGAGTAGCTATACCATGGACCGAGAGAATGAACCTCTCGAAAGATTTGAGAACTGCTTCATACGGCAAGAAAATAAGACCCGCGATTTAATCCTGTTATCCATTTCCATGGCCTCAGTAACTGAACGAACTGAATAAAAAAAAAATCTTTACTATCATCGGCATAAGTTATTGGTCACGCTACTGCATCTGTCAAATGACAAGGACGCCTCCGGTGGTGTAATGGTTAGCAAACTAGACTAGCAAACCATCACGAGTGAGTTAAAGTTTCATTAGGTGCCTCTTTTATATGGCCTTTTGCCGCATCTAAGGAGAAAGCTTAGTAAATTACTATTGTCAGTTGGTATCAGATTTCGATACCGTACTCTTCAATTGTTTGACATGGACGAGCGAATTCCAAGTGGACAACATTTATATGACCAAACACAAAATCCCTCTGTCTAACTTAGATGTTACTCAGAAATTATCGTATTGTTTTTTGTTCCAGACATAGTCGAGCAACTTTCGTTGTTTAGTGGTCATCGTCTCAAACCCTTTACTAATCTGTTCATGGACATTGTTTTGTGAAAATCTAGATCATTCCAGTCTTGGGACAAAAGCTGCAGAAGATTTTACCATGCAATATTCACCGTCAGAATCTCTGAAATAATGGTTCTTGGAATACCCAGATGTTAAAATTCTCATTCACCCGTTTTCTTATATTCTATGCATCGAAATAGACAGTAATTTGAAGAAACAAACATGTTCTGATTGAATATGGAAAAATTTTAGGTGACCTGCATTTGAAGAACGGAGAAATTTATTTGACCACGAATTGAAGCACCGAGTATTTTAAAAGAATTAAGTCAACGATTATGATGCAACGAGCGTTTGATTGTGTTTTTTAAGCCCTAAAATTACTTTCGTAATTATTTGAGTTTTTGAAAAAAAAAAAAAAAAAAGTGATAGAATCTTTTAACTTATTAAAACTGAAGTCGTGCTGATCATTTTCGAAATAACTTTTCGTTTACTCTTCGTAATTGATAGAAATACAATGATATTCGTCTGAGAGACAAGTTTCATCCAAACTATTGTTTAACTGGCTCATTGGCCTTGTGGGTAGAGTGTTTGCCAATGGTCCAGGAGACCTGGGTTCAATCCCAGGTTGCGTCATACCAAAGACTTTAAAATTGGTACTCGATACCTCCTTGCTTAACACTCAGCAATATAAGGTACGTATCAAGGATAAAGTGGAGCAATACAGGAGTAGCGCCCTCCCCTACACCTCGGTGTAGTAGCTATTGAAAATGGAGCCTTCTTGATGCCCTCGACTACAGTCGTCAACATTTAGTTTTTTTTATTGTTTAACGCTAATGCGCCATTTACTGTACGCTTTACTTTTGTCAGACTGACAATAATATGAATGTCCTCGAGGACTGTAGATTTCTGTTCACGTGATTCTTAGTTGGCCTACGATCGAGGGCACATCGCATAGGATGTTCGTCGAGATTGACTCACAGACTATTGTTAATGAATTCGATTCCTGAAACTTAGTAAATAACTACATCTATCTCAACTTGAACATCTCTTGTGTAATAGCTAGCTTAGCTCGAAGATCATTGTTCGATTCCCACCAGGTGCTCTACTGACTTGGTGCCAAATTAAGCTAAATATGAGTACGTGTAACTAAACTGGAACGCTTCGTGTGGTGTAATGGTTAGCTAGGCTTGTTGACTATTGTTAGTAAGTTCGATTCCCACCAGCTGCTCTACTCGTTTCGTGTCAATTTAAGCCACACAGTGATTACTTTCTCTACTGGCTATAAATGAATCATGTCTTCTGGTTTTGTATTTAGTCAACATTTACTTTTCTGCCACGCCGAATAATTCCTTAAAGTCTTTGTCACTCATGGATATATCAAATAATTTCACGAATTGCGGATTTGTTTCCAATGGCTACCACGACATATTACAAGACGCTACTAGTCTGTTAAATCAATTTCATAGTCATTAAAATCAACTCCGTATTACTAATAATTACGGTAATCAGCCGGCGGCAAAGAACTAAGAAAGCTTAAATGGCACGTCATGACCCATATTGATATCCAATATTAAACTAAGAGAATATGATAAATGCAGACATCTGCATAATTTTCTGTCAGCTTCAACTTAGAGCACACATTCTTATAATTAATATTGTTTGACTATTTCGGAGTTGTGCAAAATCTGCCATGATAGTATTATCTTATCACTCATTTCCACAGCTTTGATCGAAGATATTTTTCGATTTTATATTAAAGAAAAACATAACGATCCTTACAAGAGATTATTTCAAATGTATTTACAAAATCCCTTCCCCAGAGATAGGATACAAGCCCAGTCGGCTAGATCTGTAGAATACACCAATTGTATCTCTGCAGAGGCTTACCTACCCCCACTGCCAATGCATATCCTGGATATGACCATAAACCATCTTATGGCGAGGCTCCATAGGTTCTTTTGGGAATATGAAGTACCCCTTCAGAGCCATTGCTCTCAGGTGCACTCTGATCCGAAGTGGTAGCAACTGATAGATTCCTATCTCTGGGTTAAATAGAACTGTTTTGACATTTGAATTGTGTGCAAATGACTTATGCTAAATTGATTTTTTAGAAATAGAACTGTTTGATCATTTAACTATGAGTTAACAAATAACTAATTGGATCGTTAGTAATACGTTGCAATAACTGGAACAGTTTAACTGTGTCCGAACTGATGAGTAATATTGGATAGAATTATTAGTGTTGATTAGTATTACTTGAAACTCTTTAGCTGTTTGCCTAAATTGAATTATTAATATTACATAGCGATACTTTAAACCGTTTAACGGTGTGCAAATAAAACTTTATCTTTGATAGCAATCTTTAAAACCATTTGAGTGCAAACAGATGATTATTAATAAGTAGAACTCGTGTTTGAATTTTTAGAACCATTTAACTGTGGCAAACAATAGTACTACTCGCGTGAAAACAAGTTACCTTAAGCTTATTTATTGCCTTGTTGGCTGGGGTGGGGTAAAATACACCAATTGCACCTCTGCAGAGGGGTTAAACCCACCCCCAATGAGTGTCCTGATATGACACTAAACAATCTAATAGTGAGGTTCCAGAGATGCTGAAGATGCGGACCACACCTTCATTGCCATTGCTCCCAGGTCCACTCTGATAGGGCCGTTTATATGGGTTAAATAGAACTAATTGCATACTTATGCTAAACTGAATTGTTCGACTAAACTGAATAGCTTAAATAGATGTTTTTGACAATTAAACCGTACTTAGATTTAAACTGCGTGCTTATGATAAACTGAATTATTTGAAATGTAACTATTTTTTGACATTAAGACTGTACTCACATTTAACTGAATTGTTTAATATAGAACTGTTTTGACATTTAACTGTATATACAAAATGCATTAAAACTGCTTACTTATCCTAAACAGAATTGTTTGAAATAGAACTATTTTCATAAACTGTACTTATTGACAATTAAACTGTGTACTCATGCTAAACAGAATGGTTTGAAATAGAACTATTTCCATAAAAATGTATTTGGCGTTAAATAACCTACAAAGGTTGATATGCCATAAAACCCTAACAACCAACCATTTAGCTCATTTAAAAGTAAGATTACCTACAATTTATTGACTTAAAAATTATATGTATAACCATTTAACTGTACAAACAAATGAACTCTGGCTCGTTTAGAAATATTATCAACAAACTCTGTATTTACAAATCATTTTTATATAAAGAGGATTTGGCATAAAATAATTTACAATGTTTGATATGCCATAAAACCAAATCCAACCAACAGGCAAAATGCGACGCAAAGTTTTCTTTTTTTTTTCATGCGGAGTACAGCTGATTTGAATTGAGTTTTCCTCGGAGACTCATTCCCAAAACAAATCAGAAGAATTTAGGGATACTATTTACCCATAACTTGAGAGAGAACAGAGGGACTGACACCTTTCTCGAGAGTGTTAGCGTGATGTAAAATTCTAACAACCTCATTTAGAATTTAAATTCTAACGAGTGTCCAACAACTTGTCTTGAGATCTTTTGGTTTCAATGGATAATATTTGTCAAGATTCCTATGTACAATTTTTGGTTTCATTAGTAACCCCTTTTTTTGTGTGTAAACATCTTTATTTTTGGTACCATACAACGCTGTAAAACCTGCCACATTTATTTGGTAAGAAAATAGCCACAGTTAACACTTATGTTCTGAAAGATGCTATGAGGGACCTTACTCAACATATTACCCAAAAACAACCTGTATATCAACTAGTACATTGGAAACCCCAAAGTTATCAATAGATCATTGAAGTGTTCCCGGTCAAGGAACAACGATCTTTTGTATCATATCCAATAAGGCAAATGCGTACGAACGATAACGAGTATCCCCCAACTTGAATTGAGATCGTTACTATACGCATCTTAATGATTCAATTAGCTTTTTTTATGTAAAGTTCTTTGCTGTTGGCACTATATAATTCATCAAAGCTTTTCACCTGTTAATTAGGGGAGAAAATAGACTCAGTTCACACTGAGAGGTGATACAAAGGGGCATTACTCGGCATGTCACTTCTATGTCAGCTAGTAAATAAGCAACACCAACGATAATAACAGATCACAGAAGTATCCCTGGTCAAGGGTCAACGATCCTTTCGTATCAAATCTAATAGGGTAAATGCCAACGAAATGTAACGAGCATCCCACAACTTGTATTGAGATTTTTCTGAGTTCATTTGATGACGCCTGTCAAGATTTCTCTACACTGCTTAGTGTTTCAATCATTTGCCCTCTAATGAGAGATTATCACGTTGCTTCCAAGCGATGATAAGTTATTACAACAGAATGAACTTGGAGATTATTGAAAGCGAGAGGAAATAGATTTCCATCTTCCATTTCCTCCAAGTCGGTCGATTATTGCATTTTTCAATAAACCAGCCATGAAACGTCTGAGATTGCCTTGCAGGGTATAGCAGCTGCCGTATGATTAGGCCTCAGTTAATTTTTAGACACTCAAGAATTGAGAGAGAGAGACTGATCATCTTTCAAGTGGTAATGGAGTGAAATTTTATTTTTATGATGGATTAATTGAAATCATATATCCTACCCACATCACGTGATTTCCTGTCGTTGCATAACAATTACTTTTGATACCAATCAGTTTCAAACGATTCATATCGTTCTACTTACGGGGATCTTACGGTACAATTAGAAGAAACAAGAGAACACTCGTTTATGATTTCATTAATAGAGAAATTACAGTTCTTTTTCTTTCAATTTTTTATAGTTTGATTTTTTTGATTTATTTTGTTTTTGAAGGTTTTCACGACGATCCTTGTTTCCGTTCATTAAGGGTGCTGCTAGCTACTTTTTGTACGAAAGATCTTATTTTAAATGCAGGCTAAAAACAAAAAAGTTCTTACTATATGAAGACTGCTCTGAAGTCAACTCTTTACAGAATAGATAAATTTCTAAATTGTTACTTTTTAAAAGGTAACTTGAATTCAACTAGAAATTTTACCCGGCATTGCCCAGGCGGAGGGTATGATATCACATTTAACAGTAAGAAATGTGTTGTATATCATATTTCTTTGGAAATTTTTTTTTTTTTAATATTCATTTTGTTTTTACTTAGAAGTTGATTTTCTTCGTTGAATCTACATCGGAATCTTTTCGGTTTGTTTGTGAATATTTTTCCAAAAGGAACTTGATTAGCATTTTATGCAATAATACAGATACAAGGATATTTATTAGTTGGGAAATTCTGCGATCGTTAGGAAAATTTTTAAAAAACTTTAAAAATTGTCAGTTTATAAAAAAGATTGTCGATTTCCATATTTCTTTAATATAGAAAATAAAATATGAAAAATTAAAATATCAACAATCGTCATTATTTTTTGTCACTCGCTCTCCCTCCTTTCACCCCCTCTCTTTCTCTCTCACACACACAGAGAATGTCTCAAAATAGATGCAACCCATTAATATGATAATGATTTATTACTGAGATAAGCGCTATGGCGGTTATTTGGAACGTGTCCTGTAAAAAATGCATTCATTAAGGTAGAGACATCAAATCAATATTTTTTTAAAATTGGTGATATATCAGCTTCCGGGACATGCAATTATTTTTTTCAGTTTCTTGTCTCGGTAATAGATCATTATCATATGAATAGGTTGCATCTATTTTGAGACATTTTTAAATAATTTTTGTCTACAAATAAATAGTAACTCGGAGTATTTCCCTTTTGTTCAAGGCGTTGTTATCGAGAATTAATAGTTCTTATTGTATACTATTTTTGAATATGAAACAAAAGAACATATTATTAATAATTGTTAGCAGTCACCTGGGCCCTCGTGTATACTGGGACACCCTATATATATATATATATGTGTGTGTGTATATATATATATATATATATATATATTCATTCTGGTCGTATTATTTGCACACCATATATCAGAGGGATTTTACACATGAATAGTAATTTTGGGCAAATCGAAGGTAATAAAACTGTTCAGTGTGTTATCGATAGTACATGCATTTGGCTTGCCTCCAGTACTGTTATAATATGTCGTGTCATCATTGAAACTAAATCTATCAATTTCCTTCGCTTCAAACTCATTATCAAAGTCAAGAAAGACCTGCAAATCATCCTTGACATTCATTTGGTTCTTATGGTATCAAATTAGATAATTTATTGATGAAATATCCCAAAATTAACAGCTAATTTCGAAACATAACACCGCAACATGGAAACCGCCATGTTTCTTGGACTGATTCCCTTGCGTATATTCCTTTACGGAAAAGTGGTACAGTGAGATCTGGTTGTAAATATATTTACTCGGTGAGATATCGCTGAGTATAATGGTTTGTATGGAATTTGAAGGTGATTATCTCTGGATACCTCATATTCATGGCCTTGTGCCGAGCTATGCTTTGTAAATGACGTAATGCACCAATTATCTTCATTTTTTACGCTTGGGTGCACTCCAAATTTGTCCCTGATCTTGTTAATATTGAGTTTCTTCCATTATACGCGTGTATTTAATTAACCATATCAGCCGCAAGGAAAACTTCTCTGCTACAAGTTTTTCAGAATTGCTCCGCAGCACCTTGAGGAGATAGGACTTGACTACTCAAGTAATGGTGAAACAAATCTTGGATACAAACTAAATCGTCACTCTCTATGGAGATGCTCTTAGCGTAATAGTTATTGGCGAGGTCTGCATATACTTCTTCCGACTGGTTGCTTTGGCAATGCTTCTGTGCTTACGTTGTTTCGAAGATCCATAGAATAGGGATCGACACAACTTGGTCGGAGGGTCTTGTGACAGATCACGAGGTTAATAAGAATAAATTTTCCAAGACGTTGACACTTCCAAAAATGAGACAACTTTCCAGTAACATACGAGGATCGTTAAATAAGTTTCCAGACTTTTTTCGTATGGGCACTTTTATTGATAGTACACACATGAAAAGAGTTAGTCCCCTTCGAACTAATCTCCTCCGGATGCAATGCACTTGTACTGTTCCAACAACTTCTGGAAGGCTCCATGGAAGTCCTCTTGTATGAGCGTGTCAATGACCTTCGTCACAGCTTCTTTCATCTCCTCAATTCTCTCATAACGACAGCCTCTGAGCTTAGGGAATAACCAAAAGTCACAGGGAGCAAGGTCTCGACTATAGGGCGGCTGAGGAACTGTGTTGATGCCCATCTTGGTCAAATAGTCTGTGACAAGGATAGAGTTGTGGACTGGTGCATTGTCCTGGTAGAAATGCCACTGACCCGATTTGAAGAGTGCCGGCCTCTTCCCAAGGAATCTCGTCCGGAACTCCCTTAAAACCTCAACATAATAACCCTAACCCTAACCCTTTAGTCAATCAACTCTGGTGTATTAACTTCCTTACTCCTCACTCACAGACTACCTGCCTTCTTTGAATCTCTTATGCCACTCAAAAACTGATGCTCAATTCATGCAAGGGGGTCAAAAACCAACCTGAAGCATTCCATACGTTTCTGAGGGATTTTTTCCAAGTTTAAAACAGAATTTTATTATCGTTCTTATAAAGTATCAGATTGCATTTTTGAAATTGACCAGCTGTGACAATCAGGGTTTAGTAGGGTGTATTCCAATTGCTGCTGTAGCTGTCCATTAGAACCTGAAATCATAAAAATTGGTCAGTTATCTCATAAGATGTATAGCAATAACATAGTGAATTTTCAAGAGTCTATGACAATTTTCAATCTCTGTAAAAAAAAAAAAAAAAAAAAAAAAGTCTGGAAACTTATTGAAAGCACCACGTAAAGCTTTATTGCAATATGATTATGTAACCGTATAAAGAAAATTTCGCACACAAGATAGGAGAGAAGACACTGTGTGGAATTTGGCTTGCGTTTTTGCTTTATGCTAATTATCATGGAGGTTTATCCGCTACAAAGTGAGTCTTGGTGCTCTTAGAAAAACTTTGGAGGCCAGGAATACCGTTACTTCTTTCGTCAGAATTTTCTCTTGAAAACATGGTCTTCTTCTCTCTTTTCACTTCTGCTCAGGTAAAAAATATTTGGAGTCCATATTTTACAGAAGAAATTTGTAGACCAAACATCTGGTTTGTCAGTTAATCAGGACTAGCTCCTATTCACAGAGACTTGTATTGATTAGACAACATGATTTTATATTACATTACTATTGGCCAATCATTTACAAATTATGTCATAAATTATTTCATTTTGCCTGTAAATGAAGACCGTTCTTTCTTATATAGAGATCGAGAGGGTAAAGATTAAAAACATTCGAGCATGTATTTGACTTGTCCTGACATTTTAGTTTCACCAGGTATGATTTGGGCGAGATCAGACTATAATTTACGTTGGTCTACTGGTAGCTTTGAGAAACGTAGTAGTTCCAGTGACTTTTGCTGGAATTTATAAACTCACACATAAGAATTAACCTTTATTCAACACTTCGATTTTTATGTTTTTTCGTTTAAACAAAATTACTACTTCTGTCTTTAAAAAATCCCGGACTTTTCCGTTAATAAATTCTATATGCCAGTGGAAACTCTCCTTGTGTTATAGTCGTAAGAAATGGAATCTGGGATCTGAGTTCAAATCCTGGCTGTTGGTGTTTCACTTCGTGCTAATGCTTTTGGGAAAAGTTATACATCTGTTTTATCTTCAGCAATAGATAAACGGTAGAACGAACGGATTAGTTTAGCCTTGGAGAAAATGGGACCCAATAATTCTTAATACATTTCGTGCAATCATCATCATCTTGTTGTGCCACCAGCACGGACATTCCTGACCGTCTCTTTCCACTCCTCCCTATCGATCATCGCTTCTGGTAGGTCCTCATGGCTACATCCCGTATCCTTACAGAGCTGCAGTATGTAGGTTCGAGCTGGTCGCCCTGCGGCCATGTGAAGGGGTCCATAGGGGAACACCACTTATGAGCTCGTCCCTGCTTCTCCAGCAGTGTCCTGCATGTCTGGTTCGTCTAACTTTGATAGTTTTCGCGATGGAGGGTAGGTGGCCGTACAGCTGCTGCTTTGTGGGGTGTTGCCTCCAGGACTTGTTCAAATTGCTCACAGCATTCTTGTGTAGTTGCCGTCAAGTTAATCTCCATGTAGTGCATCTATATAGCAGTATCGACACAACTGCTGTTTTGCCCAGTCAGCTGGGGCTGTAGAATACACTGACTGCACCTCTGCAGAGGGGTAGGACCCCCGCCTAATGAGTGTCCTGGATATAACACTAAACAATCTGATGGTGAGGTTCCAGCAGTGCTGGAGCTTTGGGGAATGTGGAGTACCCCTTCATTGCCATTGCTCCCTGGTTCACTCTGGCCCAGAGTGGTAGCACCTGATAGGGCCCTATCTATGGGTTATATAGAACAGCATACTTATGCTAAAATGAATTGTTTGAGTAAACTGAAATAGAAACGTTTTTGACAATTAAACCGTACTTACATTTAAACTGTGTGCTTATGCTTGACTGAATTATTTGAAATGGATCAGTTTTTCGACATTAAAACTGTATTTACACTTAACTGAATTGTTATATATAACTGCTTGAATAGTTTGAAATGGAAATGTTTTTGACAATTAAGTTGTGTACTTATGCTAAACTGAACTGTTTGAAATAGAACAGATTATTTACATAAAAATGGATTTGGCGTTAAATAACCTACAAAGGTTGATATGCCATAAAACCCACCAAACTAAACAACTGCTTCTTGGAAGAAACTGCGTTTCATTTTTTCGGTCAGGTCTGACTTCCATATGACCAACAGCCTACTGTTAGCTGTCCATGCCTTTGCTAGTCGCGTCCATCAGTATGGGAATCACAATGACAATCGAACTCGTAATAAAGTATTTTCAAGCCGAGCCCGCAAACTATTACATTAAAAGTGACGCTTATAAAAAAAAATTAAGAAAGCTACACGTGGCTTAGTTGGCTCAAAGCCAAGTGTATAGGGCTTCTAATAAGGATCGAACTCACTAATTTTCGAGACGAACCTTTAAATTTGTCATGATCAAGATCACTAAAATTTACTCGTAACTTGAAATGAGGTGTATATAGAAAAGTCATTGACGAGAAGTGATAGTGAACCTTTCAAAACAGTTTGAATTCTCTACTCCAGTTAAATTGTCCGCGCCGTTAGAAGTTGTGACACTGCATCTTCCATTGCTGGGTCAAAAGTAATAAGTCTTATCTATTCCGAATTGCTGTAGAGCATCGACCTGCCCTCAATATCGGAAAACAGCCTCTCGCCAATTAAATGAAGACCAATTCTTGGACTTATAACATCAGAGGGGAAAAGTCACCAATTAAGCTCAAATTAACTTAATTAATAAAAGAGAATTTTAAAATTCGTAATATAAATGAGGCCATGTGAAAATCTCCTATTCAAGACTTCAACACTGACATCTTTGTTGTATATCTGTGAGTATAAGTTAAAATTAGGATAACCTTATGTTTCACATTCAATAATTATAATGTATCATTTAGTTATAATATATCGTTAACAGTATTTTACTTCGCGGTATACAATGGATAGGGTTATTAACGCTAATGCTCGTGTGAAAGGCTTAAATTGGAAGCACACTTACTGCAACAGCTAAGTAAATGGTACCGACGACAACAGATCACATCTTGGACAGGTTTTTTTTTTCGCTGTGACAATTGTTTTAAAACTACTCGAATGATAAGAACTAAATGAATAAATGACAGATACATGTTGGTTGCGTTTTATGGCATATCAATCCTTGTATGTTATTCAATGCCAAATCCTGTTTAAATATATATTAAATACATAACTTGTAAACTAATAGTTTGTATGTGACATTTTTAAACGGGCCAAAACTTATTTATTTGTACACAGTTAAGTGGCTTCAAGTACTGCTATTAATACCAATAATTCTTTTCAAGACTATTCATTCATTTGCACACAGTTAAATGGTTTCCGGGTTGCTATTTATTGTTTGCACACAGTTAAATGGTTTCAAGAACAGTACATGATTAAACAGTTGTTCGTAACTCATAGATGTTATTCTAACAGGATCACTCCAGGTCAGAGTGGATCTGGGAGTAATGGCAGTAAAGGGGTACTCTACGTTCCCCAAGGCTTGAGGATTAGTCTCACCACCAGATGGTTTTGTGTTATATCCAGGAAATACGTTGATGGAAGGAGTTTACCCCTCTGCGTAGGGGTAACTCAAAAGAAATTTATGCCAGGAAATCTTTAAATGCAGTTTACACTTCTCTTTCTAAACAGATTTTTAAAACCTATTAAAGCGTTCAATTGCTAGAACAAATGGTTGACGATGGGTGATAGATCAGGAGAATATTGTGGATGGGATAGTCTCATTTCCTAATCAATTGAGTTTCAGCAGTGTCATCTTGGCAACATGTGGCCGAGCATTGTAATGAAGGAATATTGTGATAAAAAAACAAAACAAACTCAGCACTTCTCTTTTCGTGTTCATGATTAGGGGCATATAACGTTCAAAATCCAATTTTGAAAGATGTGATAAATTAAATGATTAAAGGGGTTACTTTTACTATTGGAAATGTGAAATTTTTATGCACCTACTATTAAAATATGTTACAGGGTATCTCAAAATAAATCCAACCCATCAATATGATAATTCATATGGCATCAAGTCATCTTTCAACTGAGTCTTAAAAAGCAATATCGCTTCAAAAAGTTCAAACTGAGGACAAGGACAGAAATTGATTAACTTCATCCTACGGTGCACGTGAAAGACCAAGTTCTTGGGAACGTCTTCGGAAGGACTTTTTTGTACTCCTTCCGATAGAGTTTTTTTTACCGCATCCACATTGTTAGGACACTTTGCAGTCAACTGGGATTTTCTGCCTTCTTGTTGAGGTTGTTTACTCACCCAGTGGCTTGAAATTTGTATACCCGACGATAAATTTGACTTTCTTGGGATAATTGTAAAAGTTAAACTTCTTGCGAGATTTTACTAGCACAATTTTGAATAATTTTGTCTCCAAATAAGCAGTGACGCAAAATATTTTTCTTGTCTTGTCCAAGGTATTGTGATCATGGATTAATAGTTGAGCTAGTATACTCTCTTCAATTCTGAAACAAAAAAAGAACATTATTAGTAGCATTTTAACGGTTTATCTTCACATCAAACTAATTGGTGATTTCACGAAGGTCTTTGTTTTTAAAAAGTTGGTGACTGTTGTCGAAGGTAACCAGAAGGTTCCCTTTTCAATAGCTACAACACCACGGTGTAGGGGAGGGTGCTACTTCTTTTCTTGGATTGCTCCACTTTACCCTTGATACGTATAATATATTGCTGAGTGTTAAACAAGGAGGTATGAAGTACCATTTTTAAAGTCTTTGGTATGACGCGACCAGGGATTGAACCCCAGTCTCCCGGACCATTGGCGAACACTTTATCCACAAGGTCAATGAGCCGGTTAAAGTAGTTGGCGACCTTAGTTGAAGGTGACCAGAAGGCTCCCTTTTCAATAGCTACTACACTGAGGTGTAGGGGAGGGCACTACTCCTTTCCCTTGCCTAGTGTTAAGAATTTATTTTTGACTTGACCGAGGATTGAACCCTGTTTTCCAGGACTATTGGCGAACACGCTAACCATTATGCCAATGTCCGGTTTTATTCAAATTATGCCTTTAGTCACTTTGGAGAAGTCATCTTTAGCAAGCTAGACTAGCAAACCTACACGAGTGAGTTCGAGTCTCATTGGGTGCCTCTTTCATATGGCCTAGTGCCACATCTGAGCAAAAAGCTTAGTAAATTTACATCTTATACAGTGATACATCGTTCTCTGTGCGTCTCCTCTTGTCCGTACTCTCATTTTCTTTATTTCCTCTTACTCTTCTGTTATCCTTCTTTTCCTTTTTCCTCTTTCTTTCCAGCCTCCAACAACTTTATCTCTTTTCCTCCCCCTTCTTTTTCCTACCTTTTCATCCCGGCTTTACCACATTCTATTCCTTCTTCTAGTCTTTTTATCCATCTATATTTCTTGCGACCTTTTCCTTCCTCTCCCTCTCTTTTCCATTCTTTTTATCTTTTGCATATCTTTTTTATGTGTTTTCATCTTTTTTATGTGTGGAGAGACTTATTTACTCTTTGCGCAGTCTTGAGAAAAAGTTATGATCTCTGGAAACTGTCCCTCCAGGTCTTTGTCTGCTTGCAGGACTAAGGCAGTAGTACGAGGTGAGATTGAAAAGTAGCCCAACATAGGTGCCGATTCCTTGGTTTCCCCTTTTCCTTCCATATATGGTCCGCCATACCCGACTTTTCAATCTCACCCTGTACTACTGCCTTAGTGGAAGGAAAAGGGAAACCATCTGCCCTTATGGGATAAAGTTGAAATAATTGATACGGCTGAACATTGGAGGATTAGACGCCTTAAGGAATCGGCACATATGTTGGGCTACAATGACCTGCTGAGTAGACCAAGTTATACAGTTGAATACAATATGGGAACCGATAATTAAGAAGGCTAGGTCAAAAAATCTGAATATGAGCCCAGGTAAAAAAAAATTATACATAGTAGAAATTCTAGTCAAGTAAGAAAGTTAAGTACATTGGTGTATAGACATGGCCATGATTAAACGATACAAACACATAATACATATACATCTACATATGCATGCAGATTCATAACGACACAATGAAGACGAGCGACACAGTTCTTAGAAAAATATACCTCCCACTTTATTTGAAAGGTTTGTGTGTGAGAGGGAGTTGGAGACTGAACAGAACTGCAACATATTGACCTCCCCAGTTATTCAGGGGATATAGCCGTGTGTCCTTCTCGTTCTCCTGGATTGCACAACCGAAGGCCTGGGGGCCCACTCTGCTGGCTTTCTCTACTGCATCTTATCAACAACTGGTCTGGTCTCCAAACTCAATCGGGGGTCCCGAGGGCCCCTTCTGCTGGGTGGTGGCTTTCTCTACCACATCTTGTTATACACGGGTCTGATCTACAACTAACTGACTTCCTGTCTTCACCGAGTTATATAATAGTTCAATCGCCCGCTCAATATCTCCCCATAACTGGCCATCGGGATGTGTCACTTCCGCTGCCCTTGGAATGGCATGTTTGATTGTCATCGAGCGGAAATAACTGTCATGCAGTTCACAGGTCACTCTCTTCCGGTGCATCAGTCTATGACTGTACCATGGGATTTTAACCCTGTCCCATATTGTCAGCCAGACTCGCCCACGCCAATGGAATATGTACTTCCGCCGTCTTTGGAATAGCATGACTGACCGGGTCGAAGGTCAATATACAACAATATAAGTCCCGAAAATTCACTCTGAATTGTCCAGCAGGACACATGACGTAACGGTTATAGGCGTTGGTTACCTAAGCTTCTAAGGAGACAATCACCTGGAGGTTGCAGGTTCAATCCTAACTGCTGGCGAGTAACAATACAGGAATACTTAACACTTGTACCCGTTTATGGCTAACGGAACAGAACAGGTGACCCCCGTTGATTCAGTAAAGGACGTAGTTCGAAGTTCCGTGAAGGTTTCCGAGTTCGACAAACACCTGAAGAAGGCCAGAGGACATATCGGCCGAAATGTGGAAATAACAATAAAGATAAAGACAATAGTCCAAAACCCCTTGAAATTTATTGTCAAACAGATTTCAAAAATTAAGTCTACTGACGAGTGAGGAAGGAAAATATGGAATAATTTTATTTATTTTTTTTTTTTTAGTCTGATTAGTCCCATTTGTGGATGAAAAAACATGATAAATCTAGAATTTCATGGTGAGCTCTATTATTCCAGCACTTTTTCATTAAAATTACGCCAATATGAGTGAGCAAGAAAGAAATGACAAAGAATCAATGATTTGTTTAACGCCGATACCATGCCGAAAAAAATTTCCGAAATTATAGGAGTTTTTTTATGGCCTCCATCAATCCCAGATCATAACTCCCTTGACCTGGGGGCATTTTAGAAAATAAAATAAATGCAAATGCCCATCGAAAAATTGGTTCGCTTAAGTCTTCTATTGAGGAGGAATGAAATGTCTGAAGAATTTATTTTGAGAGCATGCAAATAGTTTCGAAGGCATGTTGATACAATAAATAAAAAAAAAAAAATGGTAGCTATATTGAGTAAATTTTCTGTTTTTGTATCTCTTTTTTTTTCTTTCTTTTTTTTTTTTTTTTTTTTTTTTTAATTTGAATTAATCTTGTTTTATTATTGTCGTTTATAATTATATTAGAATATTCTTAATTTTGCTTCCGTACCATGTAATTAATTGGATTTTATTTGTTTTTATTTATTTATTTATTTTTTTGCTAATGGAGAAATATATCGTTGGAACAAATTGCCTAATCCGATCAAAAATAGCATGGCCCAGTCAGTTGGGGCGGTAGAATATACTGACTGCGGTGCAGAAGGTTAAGACCCCCCCCTCCCAAACGAGTGTCCTGGAAATGACACGAAACGATCTGATACTGAGGTTCCAGTAATGCTGGAGCTTTGGGGGAATGCAGAGTACCCTTTCATTGCCATCGTTCCCAGTTCAACTTTGGCCCGGAATGGTAGAACCTGATAGGGTCCAATCTCTGGGTCAAATATAAGTAAACTGTGTGCTTATGCTAAACTAAATTGTTTGAAATAGAACTGTTTTGACATTTAATAGTGTAAATAAATGATTGATGTTTAATTGAATTGTTAGTGATACATACCAATACTTGAAACAATAATCTTTGTTGACTAAACTGAATTGCTTGAAATAGAACTAGTTTGACATTTAAACTGTATACTTATGCTAAATTGCATTGTTTGAAATAGAACTTTTTATGTGTATAAAAATGGATTTAGCATTAAATAACCTACAATGGTTGATGTTTAATTGAATTGTTAGTGATACATACCAATACTTGGAACTATTTACATTTGTTGACTAAACTGAATTGCATGAAATAGAACTGTTTTGACATTTAAACTGTATACTTATGCTAAATGGCTTTGTTTAAAATAGAACTGTTTATATGTATAAAAATGTATTTATCATTAAATAATTTAGAAATAATAATAAAAAAAGGTTTAAGTTGTTATCTTTTGGAGAACTATCAACTGAAATATTGTACAGAATTTGATTCGTATGAGAGATATTGTATCAATAGTGAATATGTTCAATGCAAAGATACTTTTTTTAAATCATGATGAGAGAAAAGTAAAAAGAGATGTCCAAGGGAGTATAGCAAACAAATAAATAATGATAATCAGGATACTTTTTTTGGGGGGGGGGCGCTTTTACTGCTCATTAATTCTCTAGTGAGATTCTCCAACTCTTGAGGCGCAAGTGCCACTGAAAATACCTCGCACAGCTCACTGCTTCATTAAGCATTTTAAGAATCTCCGTTGGTGATTTCTCAACTTTACAACAGAATTCGATGCTTGCTTGCTTTCTGTATAGGTTTGAGGTCGCTCTTTAAATAGCAAATGAGTACGTGACCCATGTCACAAAAAAAAAAACGTGTAACACAGGTCCAAATGACGTCATTTGGCAAGTTTACTTACTGTTGCCCAGTTGGCTGGGGCTGAAGAATACACCGATTGCTTCTCTGCAGAGAGGTAAGAGCCCCACCCCAACGAGTTTCCAGGAAATGACATGAATCAATCTGATAGTGAGGTTCCAGTGATGCTGGGGCTTTGAGAAATGCGAAGTACCCCTTCATTGCTATTGCTCCCATGTCCGCTCTGGCCCGGAATGGTAGCACCTGATTGGGCTTTATCTATGGGTTAAGTAGAACTAAACTGCGTACTCATGCTAAACAGAATTGTTTGAATTAGAAATATTTGACTAAATTGAATTGCTTGAAATAGAAATGTTTTTGACAAACTGCGTACTTATGCTAAACTGAATTGTTTGAAATGGAACTGTTTTTGACATTGAAACTGTACTTACGCTAAACTGAATTGTTTAAAATAGAACATTTAACTGTGTGTAATCAAAATCTATACTCATACCAAACTGAATTGTTTAAATTAGAACTGTTTGACTAAACTGAATGACTTGAAATAGAAATATTTTTGACAATTAAACTGTGTACTTATGCTGAACTGAATTGTTTGAAATAGAACTGATTATTTGCTTTAAAATGGATTAGGTATTAAACAACCTACAAAGGTTATTCCATTATATTTTCCTTTGCATGGTAAGGGAAAAACATTACTATTTAAATAGTTTAATTTTGTTTTGTTTGCTTAAGAAATATTTTATGAAACCAGAATGTTCAGTTATTAAATAAAAACACTTTTTAATTGAGAGAATTTTTACAAAAATATTTTCATAAACTGGGGAAGTAGAACATTTTCATGTTTAAAGGATAAATTGAAATTTATTATCGAGTGTCATGACTATACTCAATGAATTTTTAGGATGGTTTAAAAGGACCAACCTGTTGACTGACATGTTTGCGCAGAGGCGGTACCATGGCCCACGTTCTGGGCTTCGGTCTGGAGCGTGACTCTGCAAACGAAATCTATGTATGGCACTAGACCTTGTGGTCTAGTTTAAGCCATAACCCGGCATACGTGCCCAGACCCACATTTGGGTCCGTGAAACTGCTAGCCTCATCAGGCTCACATTGCACTAAGTGAGCCGATGAGCAGCATAGACCAGCAGGGTTCGAGTCTCGTCTCGTTCCAAACCTCCCCCTCCCCTCTATCCCCCTTTAATCGGCCTTCGGGCTTTTGACCTTGTGTCAAGCCTCGTCTGGTGTGAGACGTTAGCAAATATTACCAACTTGTTGATTCACTATCTCGAAACAATTAGTTAATAGAACTGAAATCAGCAATTTTCCTGGATATTTGGTGAAATTTTTTACTTGTTTATTTATAGAAGACGCTATTTTTTTTTATTCAATTTATTTATTTGCTTTACATTGAATCGTCAATATTCAACTCATACGCGAGTATAAGCGTTACTATCGAACAGATATCTGAGATGGTTCTTGATCTGAAGTCGAGCTAATCACAAATCTGAATCGATTCCATTCTTCGTAAAGTCTCATATAGCCTTACCTGGCGGATTGTTCTTTTTTTTTTTCTTCTTTTTTTTTTTAAGTGTGAGAGCCTACTAACCCCCCACCTCAGAGCTATTTCCTATCTTACAAGACGACTAAGCGCTTGATTCAATACATCTGCCTTAGTAATAGAGAACTATATATTGGCCTAGCGGTTAGAGTGTTCGCCAATGGCCCGGGAGAATCCCAGGTCGAGTCATACCTAAGACTCAAAAAATGTTACTTGATGCCTCCTTGCTTAACACTCAGCATTATAAGGTGCGGATCAAGGCTAAAGTAGAGCCATCCAGAGAAGGAGTAGCGCCCTCCCCTACATCTTGGTGCAGTAGTTAACGAAAAGGGAGCCTTCGGGTTACCCTCGACTATGGTCGCCAACTTTACTTTTACTTTATACATGCTTGCGATTGACGTTCTAAGAGATGAACTGGGCGAATCGAGTTCAAATCTTGGACAAATTATCGTTAAATAGAGCAAGTTTTCAGCTACAAAATATCTTTCCGTATATTAACCACAGTTAGGTGTAATTTTTGCCAACGATCAACGAGTGCATCAATTTTGGAGCACGTGCAGCTTGTTATAAAGAAATGAGAATAGCAATTTTTTTTTTTTTTTTTTTTTTTCATTGATAATTTCTACTGCAGTGGACTCAGTTCTCCCTGGGTGTCTCAGTGCTATTGAATCATTGCAGGGGAAGAGACTTCTGGGTCCTGGAGATGAGATAGATTTTGTCTTGGGGAAACATAATGTTACGCAACGTTTTTCAGCTTTCTTCCGGTGTTTCATATCGAACTTAGAAGTCTACAGGGTACTTCCAAGTGAATCCTTCATTTAAATCTCGGTGGGAGTGTATATTGTTCTAATTCAGTTTACCATAACTGGGTACAGTTATTCTTGATTGTTTACCTCTAGACAGGATTGAACCTGCAAACCTCTGATGATTTCACTTAAAAGCTCTTTAACCATGCGTCTTTATCCGTCATGCCTGATGGACACATGGCGTAAAGGATATAGGCGTTGGTAAAAAAGAAAAAAAAAAAAGAAAGGGCAGCCGAAGGACACATCGCCCGAAACTTCGTGAATATAACAAAGATGAAGACAGTTCTTCAAATACACTAAATGATAAAAGTTATCAAGCTTTATCACAGAAATCTAGATAACTAATATTACGAATTAAAATTACATTTCGAGACAGCTGCCTTGACTTTGGTAAAATGGTTGAAGGAGTTTATCAGAATACATTTCCATTCGGTGAACAAACAATTGCACGTCCATCTGCGCTTAATTTTTCAACTGTGGCAGGATTGTCTCGTTGGAAGAAACACCACAAACCTCTTTAAAAGTTCTAAAAGTTTTTGACTTGTTTCCTGTACTCTTATGTCTTAGGGGTGATTTGAATCAGAGAATTTTTAGTCTCTCTCTCTCTCTCTCCCTACTCGAGATGTCCTCAAACTCCAACGCGCGCAAAATGAAACGACAACTAGATGTACTCCGCTTAAAATTGACTTTTATTCCAATTTTTATAATGGAAGGCATGAAGCCTTAATGTTTTGGGGGGAGGGGAAGGAAGCGGTCATGCATTTACTATATTTTCTAGGGGCACCTAGCTAGCCACATTTGCCGACCCATTCAACAGTACAATATATAACCAGTCATCTATCACCAAGAGCACTGCTGCCACCAAAATACCACATTTGCTCAGTGACAAGACCTACTTAAAACCCAGGATGTAATGTATGATTTTATTTACAAATTATGATTTATTTACAATGAGTTTTATATGATGGGAATGGAAGAAAAAACCCGCAATGCAATAAAACGAAAAATGCGAAAACCAAGGAAGAATTCCCCGTTGGTTGCCCTCCTATCTCCCCGTCTACGAAATGGAGGCTGACTGTTTTCTGGTGTCCGGAAAACAAGCCGGACCTTTGACTTTGTGTCACTTCCTGTCCATGACGAGGGGTTAGGTAAATAGATACAGAAGGATACAAAAAATAAGACTTCTGTGGAATTGATACATTTATATAATTACAGTTTCCTCCTCTTCATCATCCCTACTAACACATTTTTGGAATATTCCTCGGTGAATCACTTGGTTGATTGTTTCAAGTCAGTATTAATGCTCTTTAATAGACAATTATAGCATCAAGTAACTATTCTTAATACAAGTAATTTTATGTTGACAAGTATTATCAAACTCTAATAATATTTAAACAGATCTTTGGGGGAATGTGGAGTGCTCCTTCATTGCTATCGCACCCAGGTCCACTCTGGCTAGGAGTAGAAGCACTTGACAGAAGTCAATCTATGGATTAAATGAAATTTTTGGACTTTTAAACTGAATGCAAACAAATGACGTATGATAAATTGAATTGTTAGAAATAGAACTGTTTGGTCAGTTAATTGTGTGTAAACCATTTACTGATGTTTAATTGAATTGTTAGTGATACATAGCAATACATGGAACCATTTAACTTTGTAGACTTATACTAAATTGAATTGTTAGAAATAGAACTGTTTGATTATTAAACTGTGTGTAAACAAATGATTGATGCTTATTTGAATTGTTAGTGATACATAGCAATATTTGGAACTATTTACCTTTTGACTTATGCGAAACTGAATTTTTAGAAATAGAGCTGTTTGATCATTAAACTGTGTGTATAAACTAAATGCTTACAAGTCATATCTAATATGTGAAAAAAAAAGATTTTGCAATATATACGTGGTGTATTCAATAAGTTTCCAGACTTATTTTATACAGGTATTTAAAATTGTCGTAGACTCTTGAAAATTCACTGTTATTGCTATACATCTTATGAGATAACTGACCAATTTTTACGATTTCACATTCAAATGAACAACTAGAGCAGGAATTGAAATACACCCTGCTAAAGCCTGATTGTCACAGCTGGTGAATTTTAAAAAAGCAATCTGGACGTGGGGACACTTTATAAGAATGATATGCAATAAAATTCTGTTTTAAACTTGGAAAAAATTCCACAGAAACCTATGGAATGCTTCAGACTGCTTTTCAACCATCTTGCATGAATCGAGCATGAGTTTTTGAGAGGCATAAGAGATTCAAGGAAGCCAGGGAGTCTGTGAGGGATGATGAGAGGTGTGGGAGGAGTAAGGAAGTCAATACACCAGAGTTGATTGGCCAAACGGTTAGGGTTACTATGTTGAGGTTTTAAGGGAGTTCAGAAAGAGATTCATTGGGAAGAGGCCAGCACTCTTCAAATCGGGTCAGTGGCATTTTCACCAGGACAATGCACCAGTCCACAACCCCATCCTTGTCACAGGCTATTTGACCAAGATGGGCATCAAGACAGTTCCTCTGCCTCCCTATAGTCCAGACCTTGCTCCCTGTGACTTTTGCTTATTCTCTAAGCACAGAGGCTGCCGTTATGAGATAATTGAGATGAAAGAGGCTGTGACGATGGTCATTGACACGTTCACACAAGAGGACTTCCATGGGGCGTTCCAGAAGTTGTTGGAACAGTACAAGTGCATTGCAGCCGGAGGAGATTACTTCGAAGGGGACTAGAGTTCCATGTGTGTACTATCAATAAAAGTGCCCACACAAAAAAAAAAGTCTGGAAACTTATTTAATGATCCTTGTAACAAGCAGTGGTTGATATGCCATAAAACCTAACCAAAAAGATTTATTTGACCCGTGGATTGTACTTTAAAAGGCACTATCAATTCAGATTGGACCAGAGACTATTGGCAATGAAAGGGAGCTCTTCACTCTCTAAATCTTCGGGAATAGTGCTACAACATCAGAACCATGTTAGTGTCATACATAGAATACGTTTTTGTGTGATCTTACCTCACTAAAGGAATATATTCAGCGTTCTCTAAGTCCCAAAGACAAAATGTAAATCACCAGAAAACGATTCTAAGAATGTTCTCATAAAGACGTTGAAAAGATAAAGAATGTTTATAATAATAATATCATAAAGGTGCTCCCATAATTACCATTTGTGAATCACTTTATTTAAGCAGCTTATAATATAGGCATTTTAAAAATCGAAATTTAAATTT
>OY757916.1:11231611-11260221 GCA_963585895.1 Sepioteuthis lessoniana | reverse complement strand
CCAATTGATATACTGACAACCATATACTCTTGTAACATATATATATATATATATATATGTGTGTGTGTGTGTGTGTGTGTGTGTGTGTGTGATTTTACATATATATATATGTGTGTGTTTTTGCTTATATATATATATATATATATATATATATATATAAACGTGTGCGTTAATAATAGATAAATAAGTATTGATTAACTAATATGCTCTGTAACCTTTCGTTGTAAATTTTTAGTTAACAACTAACAGTCTAAAATAATCAACCGTAATCCAAGTTCCAACAATTTACCCTGTATAGAAAATTATTCTTGCTCGTAACAACTAGTATGAGACTGAGATTATTTTATTCATTTTCAAATCTCAGACAATTCGTTTTGTACGTTCGGAAATAGCCGTGGTTTTCCAGACCTGAGATTATCATCCTTCCCAACAGCAGAAACTCATATTAATTCCCTTTTCTGCAGTCAGCAAAAACTTGTCAGATCGAAGCCGAATCCAGATCAGATGAATAAAATCCTATTATCGGTTCCAATATTAGATCCTTAAAATGAAAATAAAGTAAATTATAGATCTTCGATCCCGCTCAGAATATTATCTGTACAGCTGACACACGATTTATCATTTGGACATTAAGGACTAACAGTGGCTAACTTTATCGAATACCTGTCTGCATGCCCTTTTCCCAATAAACGATGAGATACGGCCAGTGATTTCACTTTACTTATAATGAAATGTCTCCTTCTTATTCACTGTAATGTCCGGCCCTTTGCATCCAACCTGAACTTCCTTCTGCAGGTGGAGTGACGTAAACATGCTCTCACGTTCCTGTTCTCCACGCTCCGCTAGTTTTTATACAGAAGAACTCCACAATTAATATATCCTGTTTCAAGAACTTATTGCTGACCATAAATCAATCAACGGGTTTATAACCAAGTGCTCACAGCTTCTTCTTTTCGTACCGATTTTTAAGAATAACAATTTCTAAGCATCGGAAAATGTTATTCAAACTTTATATCGATTATGAATCTCGTTTAAGGAAAAGAAATATAGTGCCTAAGCAAGAAAACATGTAAAAACAAAGAAAAAATTTTTTTTGTGAAAACAACTTTAAATTCTGACTGCTCTGATGGGAGGCTTAAAATATAATAACTGTATAGAAGATTTTAAAAAACATAAAAAGGCTGTCCTGATAAAACTGCATCTTATAGCGAGGTTCCAGTTCTAGAGATCTTGGCAGTGTTGAGTACTCCTTCATTGCGATTACTTTCAGACCCACTCTGACCCGGAGTAGTAGTACCGGTTAAATCATATCTATGGGTCAAATAGATTAACTTTTAATAGTATACAATTGAATGTGTAAAAAAGGCTTTTAAGAAACTACTTGACTAAAAATTTTAATTTGAAGGTACAATAATCACGATTCTTCTTGGCATAAAATAAGTCTAGACAGGTTGACATGCCGTTAAAATCAATAGATTATATAAATTTTGATTTTTTAACCAGCGGAGTATCTTTACTAGGAAGCTTTACGCAACACAATCTTCTCATTCCCACTGACCTTTTACCATGTTAAGCTACCTGTTTCAATGCCGTTACTATATTTACCCAACCCCTCCGCTCGGACAGGATATGACACAAAGTAAATTTTTAAGCTTTCCGGCAACGGTTATGGTTTTGGTGTGGTTTCAAGTGAGGGCCACATCATGCCACCTCACATCTTCGAAGTCGGCTTGAAAGTCAACACCAAAGTGTACCTGGATGTGCTGAACAGTGTGGTGATCCCCTGGTGCAATCATGTGGCCGGTGGCAGATCCTGGGTGTGGCAGCAGGACTCGGTGCCGGCCCACAAGTCCAAAGAGACCCAGGCTTGGCTTCAGAAGGAGTGTTACGACTTTGTACCCTTCTCTCACTGCCCCCTCCTCCCCCGACCTGAACCCGCTGGACTACTTCGTTTGGTCATACGTCGTAAAGCTGTAGTGTTGTTTTCTTTTGGGCGACCGTTTTATCGTTCCACCCTGTAGTAAGATAGACTGTTTTCTTCGGCCTTGGTAAAGTAACCATTCTTCGAGAAGAAAAATCCCGAATTCGAAACCAGCTGTACACCGCTTGAAAATTTACTTTGTGTCATATACATTCATACATACATACAAATATATATATATAAGAGAAAGAGAGAGAGCAATTTTAAACATTTTTTATCAAATACAACAGAATACAAATATGTCCTTATTTATCTAAATTCTCCGTCATAGATATGAATTCAAACCACTCTTAATTGACCTTGTCTCATAGCCTGGATGTATTGGAGGCGTTGGTTAGATGCACACTCACACATACATACATACATATATATCCACAGACAGACTATTTTATTGTATCACAACTCTTCAGTGTGGCTAAACCCATGAGATGCTTCAAACTAGGATCGAAATCCGACTGACATTATGTCAGTCGAGCATGTATATGTAGACAGCAATTTTTGAAAAAATTCATGAAATATCACAGACTCAGAATGTTTCGCTTTGCATTGTGTAGAAATATTCTTTTTTTCATCAGTTTTGTGAGCACTGCGCTTACACAGTCCTGTTTTTTCTACAAAAACATCTCGTTCAAAAAGCCTTAGAGAGTGCTGTTCAAAAATATAAGTAATTAGCTCTGATTCATTTAAGTTTGGTTTCGTTGCTTTTTTTAATGGCATATCAATCTTTGGAGGTTACTTACCACCAAAGCCATCCTTGTAGAAGAAAGACAGAGATACTATTTAATTCATTACCGGGAGGATAAGGGGGGGGTTCATACTTTTTCTAAGGGTATTAGTTCGGAAGTCAACGTGATAGCACGACTGGCTTTCGAACTAGCTTGCTTTGAGGTTGAAATCTCAGCTCTTTAGCCACTACGCCACGAAACTCCTTCCCCTTTCTTGGCAGTAGTCAAGACATCCTTTTATTTTATAATATTAGTTGCTTGATTGTGCACACGTCTTTATTTAGATTTTAATATTAAAGATTTAAATTCAGTCGCAAAACCTTTTTTTACCATACTTCATATATGAATATATAGTAATTTCGGAAACCTCGGACATTGATTATATATCATGTTTCATGTCCTGTATTGTATCTTCTTGGTTATTATCACTGTTCACGATTTCTGTGTGTGTGTGCGAATAGGTGACTGAGGAGGGTTGAATATTAGGATCAGCTGAGGTAACATTGAACAGTGCATCACTGGAATGTAGAAACTGCGACGATTGCAGATTTAATTGTAAGTGAAAGAGAATTACGCTGCATTTAAGCTGGTTAGATCAATCCCCATTATAAACGATGTCTTCACCCTGGAGGTCGGCTCAGAATTCTAATCTACTGAGGTATAATTGGTAGCCATTAATGAAATAATGCCCCAAGACTTGTAAACTCTGACGGCATAGGTTATTATTACTTCTCCAATCCATCGACTTAATATCTGCTTTTTTTTTGCCTCTACACGCACACACACACACACACACACACACACACACACTTAGATATATACACATGTGCACACGATGCTGTTATTGTATTTTTCGATATTCATGTTACTTTAGAATTGCAAATTATATTAAAAATAGAAAAAGATCTATTGGAAGAGAGAAAACTTGAGCGTTTTTCATCTTTTTATTTTGTATACGGCAAGCTATGGTCAAAGGTCTCGAATATATAAAAAGAAAGATCACTCTTTTTTAGAATTAATTTAAAAAAATTTTTTTTTTTTATTGCGGACACCTGAAAAGGGCCAGAGGTGAAATTTGGCCGAAACGTAGTGAAAGAAGAAACAACACAAAAACTACCAAGATGAGGACAAAAAGTCCACTCTTTTTTATTTATATAACTCAAACCCGGTTGATACCGAGTGGGTAGATTCACTCCCCACAAAAAAAGGTGTCCTGTGTCTATGACACTAAGCTGTATATTGTTGTGAGTCTCCGGATTTGGGGAGAGTGGTAGCACTTCTTCATTACCATTACTCTCAGGCTCTCCCTTACCTGGAGAGGTAGTACCTGATAAGGTAAAATTAAGATCTAGCTCCCTGCGATTTTCCCTTGGCATTAGTCAAATAAATTACCTTAAGAGTACAGAGTAAATTGCTACCTATTGTGATCTTCTAGTGCCGGAGCTCGAAGGAGTATGAACTACCTCTTTCATTGCTGTTAGTATATTTACCCAACCCATCCGCTCGGGCAGGATATGACACAAGGTCAATTTTTAAGCGGGGTTTAGTAAGTAAAGTTGGCGACCGTAGTCGAGGGCGACCAGAAGACTCACTTATCGATAGCTACTACACCAAGGTGTAAGGGAAGGCGCTACTCCTTTCCCTAGATTGCTCCACTTTATCCTTGATCCATACCTTATAATGCAGAGTGTTAAGAAAGGCGGCATCAAGTACCATTTTTTGAGTCTTTGGTATGACTCGACCTGGAATTGAACCCAAGTCTCCCGAGCCATTGGCGAACACTAACCATTATGCCAGAATTCAGAGTTTTCCTTCTCCAAGACTAATTTCCTCACCGAGGCTGAAGAACTCAGCCTTCCCTGCTATTTACCCAAAGCTGGAGGGAGATTAATTGGATCCATACCTTTCCCAATGGTAATAGTGCTATGTGAAATGCAATCAGTCTCGTCCAGGATTTGAACTCGTGTCGCCGTGTCCATTTCCTACGACGATAACCATTACACCACGGGCACATCCAATTTGCCGTTACCTTTATTGCTGTTACTATAAGTTCATTTCTGACCGGAGTTGAAGTAACTTTTCGGGTGAAATAGAGCTGTTTTCGAATTATTTGTATTAGATAGGAATACTTGATACCATATAATTTTATGCAAATTGATTGTATTAAGAAAACTTTTTTAAAACTAATTTTTTGCTAAGGATTATCATGATTCGTTACTTAAAACCATAAGACGGAATGGAAAAAAATATTGCCAAAGAAAAATACTTAAAGCCATATGACTATTAAGATTAGATTGGAATACTTGAAACAATACATCTGTGTCAAATTATTTGTATAAGAAAAGAATATTTGATATCATTTAACTGTGTGTAAAAATAAACTCTTAAGAAACAACAAATCAAAAATGGAAATAGAAATATTCAATGACGCGATTCCCTAACGTCGAGGCATGAAATAACCATAGCCGGGTCGACATGCATTTAAAATCAATCTGGATGAGAAAAACGACTAGTGTCCTGAATTGGGCACAAGACTATCCGTGGGTGAGGCTCCAGTTTTGGACCTTCGGGGAATGCGGAGTACCTCTTCATTGCTATTACTCTCAGGTGCACCCTGACCCGAAGTGGGAGTACCTGATAGTGTCCTATCTATGGGTCAAATAGAACTAGGTAAGCGTTTAACTGTGTGCAAACAGAATTACTAATATTCAATAGAATAAAAAAAAGTATTCTTGAGACTCTAACTAAGAGCCTAAGTTGAATTATTGGTATTACATAGGAATACTTGGAACCATTTAACTGTGTGCAAACAAATTAGCCCTAACTTTTTAGAAATAAAATTACCAACACGCTATTCTCTAACAAATCCTATATGTATAACCATTTAACTGTGTGCAAACAAATTAGCCCTAACTTTTTAGAAATAAAATTACCAACACGCTATTCTCTTACAAATCGTATATGTATAACAATTTAACTGTGTGCAAACAAATGATTGATGTTAAAATAAAATGTTACTGTTACATACAAATACTTGAAACCATTTAACTGTATAGAAAAAATAAGCTCAGGTTCATTTAAAAATGTTAACTGCAAATTATGCGTTTTCACACTATATATATACATATATATATATATATATATATATATACCAACAGTATTTGGCATCAAATAACCTACAAGATTTGATATTCCATAAAACCCTACCAACCAAATAACTAATTAGTCAGTCAATCACTTCTACGTCAATCAACGGGTTGAAACTTTGGTCGAAGCTAGTGATAATGATATGAAAACGATTCCTTAACCAAACATTCGCAAACAGAGACAATTTTTCGAAGGAAAAGATGGATATTTTTGGTTTTTGTTTTTTGTTACACTCTTTATTGTTTAAAAAAATTTTGCCGGACGATTAAAAAAACTTAATCTGTACTACGAAAGATAAATCCACATAAAAAAAGAAACTTATCAATAATGTTCTAAGTAGATTACCTGTGGGATAATAGCTAATGTGCTTGACTGCGGCCTCGAAGTAAGTGGGTTCGAACTCCAGTATCACTATTACACGCACTTTCGGACTAATATCCTTCGGAAAAGAATGAACCCCTTATCCTCACAGCTATGGGTTAAATAATAATCACTTCTGTTCTTCGACGAAGAGGGCATTGACATTAAATAACCCACGAAAATTGATATGCCATTAAACTAAGCCTTAATTTTTCATATTGTTATGCGAAGTCAATATTGTTTTGTGCAAAATTTCATAGTTTTATTGAGACACTAGACGATCCATGAATGTTTTGGGTTCTCATATTAAGAGCGATCAATGGTGATATTGGTGCTTCTATTTAGAAAGGATTGAAGGATTCTAATTAGCATTTCATCGTTAACAGTTGTTCATGATAATATTAACGCTTCTATCTAGGAAGGAGTGACGGATTCTAATTTACCGTTCTTAACTGCTTTTAGTAGTGTTACTCTTTCGAAAGGAGTAAAAGATTCTTTTTGGCATTTCATTGTTATTTCCGTTATATCGAGAATATGGACGATTAAAAATTGAAGTCAGCTGAAAATGCATACCCCGCAACATCATTTTTCTCATCGACCCACACATGTATTCTGCTTAATGTCCAATATTTGGTAACGAGCCTAAATCTTTGTTCTCCTCTTATAAATTGATTTATAGATAAAAATTAATAAACTCGCCCCCTGTTAATTCAAATGCTTTTATTCTCCCTGCCAAAATTTCATTCAGCCATGGGGATCTATATGGACCACTTTGAGGAGCCTTGTTTTTGATTATTTCGACCTTCTCCAATGTTCTTTCCAGATATCTAAATATTTCGAATTCATCATCTGGTGAAGCCCGCAAAAGGCGAAACGTTGTCAAAAATAAATAAAATCTTAGAAATTAACAGCCGATCAAAATTTCTAAAAATTCGCAAAATTTGTCAAAACTAAATACGTAATAAACTATCAATGACAATTTATATAAGTACTTGCAAGTATTCATGTTTCTTTTTTAAAATATACGAATATTCAGTTGGGGCGAGTATTTCTGACACTAGCTATATATATATATATATATATATACGATGGTCGCCTGAAAGATTCAGAGGCTGACCAACTTACTCTCATGGAATCTAACTAAATGAGGTTTATTTTTCAACAAAGTTCCCTGAGTGGTCCACACGTATTCCATCGACAAGGCAGTTCTTGTATTTCATTGGTCAAAAAAGCAATTGACAGCAGATATGGTATCATCATATGAACTTTTCAGCACAACCTCATATATATATATATATATATATATATATGTGTGTGTGTGTGTGTGTGTGTGTATACAGAGAGAGATAGAGAGAAAGATAGAGAGGGTAGAGAAAGTGTTTCTTTACCCTTTCTATGCAAAGGTAAGTAAGCTAATACCTTCTTTCTTTCATACAATTCTCGGGGGAAATCCTGCTGAGAGAAATCCCTTAAGACTGGGTAGTCAAGACATTACTTGAAAGCAGATCTTACTGGACTTTGGTAGTCAAATCGGGGTTTTTAATTGTGCTACAGTTGTTACTGTTGTTTAGCCAGTTTCTCAAGTAAATGGCGTCGACAGCAAGCCCTCGAGTTTTTAGTCGTGTCGCTGTCTCGTCCTAGGAGGCCATACCAATCGATGATACAGGAGACCTATAGTCTCTGCACCCTAGTCACATCTGCTGAGAATCATGGTCGTCAGCCGGAGAAATTAATGTCAAGCCAACACTTCATCTGTGCTGTTACCGACAACGCCTCTTGCGATCAGTGTAGCCCCGCCAGCTTTAGGAAACATTTAATGACTCCATTCAGTGGCTGCTAGGTTCTTATATTACTATAACACATGCGCCATCCTTTTCCACACTCCTAGCACAGTTAATGCCTGATTATCTCCCATGTTAACAAAACCCTGACAAGATTGCATAGAAGCCGATTTGAACTGGGTATGGGCAACTAATTTATCATAATTTATCTCTGTTCTCGGAGATGTCCGAACGAAAGAGGAGGTAGGGTGGTCAAACAAGGGAAGACGTTGACCGCTAGTGTAAAATTGCATTTTTATTTAATCTAGATTGAAGGGAAAATTCCGGGGGGTTATTTTATTGTTTTGTTTTTTTTTCTATTTTAATAGTTAAATTTCAACTCAAATGGTTGAGTAGTAAGTATCAAACGTCGGCAATTGTGTATAAAAAGGAAGGAATGGGCGGTACTGCTTGTCGTGTCAGTTTGAATTCTTCTCAATTCCCGCCACTCTGTGTCAATAAGCACCAATCATTTATCATGTGCCATCAATAAAAATGGAATGTTTAGAGCGATTACGCAAAGGTCATTACCTCGATAACGTCGTGTTGATCACAAGTCACCTGCTTCCTTTTAAAATAGTTATTACTTCCTCGATGCTTTGCGGGTTGCCATTACAACAGCCTAATTCGCATCCCTTGATTGAATATTCACCTGTAAACATTTCTTCCTTGCTATTTAGTCAATAAAAAGATAAGAACGCGTGTATGTGCTTTCGCGCTGATTAGGGCCATGCACCGATGTGAGTGCGATTTGATATGGGGGAGCTGAATAGAGTAGTGTGAATATATATGCAAATGCAGCAATTCTGCTCGTGATTCTTTCTTTCTTTCTCTTTCTCTCTCTTTCTGCCTCTCTCTCTCTCCCTCTCATACACAGACGCTAACACACACACACACAGACTCACAAAAATACATCTGCGTGTGTGTAAGTTATATTTATCAACTGTTTTCTACTTGTATATCTTTGTAACGGTAATGAGCTAGTTGTTTTTCTTGAAAATATTGCAAACGCTTCATTTGAATGCTGACTTTTCGCTGTTATCCATTGAAAATATACATACACTGACACATACACACATGAACGTACAGGCGTGTCCACATGTATGTGTATGTAAGCTGTGATTATATCTGTACTACAGTATGAAGACATCTCTTGGACTTTATCGAAACACAAGGAGAAAAAGCTAGATGGAATTACACTAGAATGCTGAGCGCTATTTTGAACAAAGCCTGAAAGCAGCACCCTACAAAACAGCAGTTGTACGGCCACTTACCTCCCATCTCGCAAAACATCCAAGTGGGACACAGCTGGAGAAACATGGACAAAATAAGTGACCTTTTTTTATGGACCCCAATACATGTTTCGTTTCTAAACATTTTTTTTTTTTATAACGAGCAATCATTCAACTGAAATGGATTGCCTATTAGCACGACACCTATTCGAAACAGAAAGGACCTAAGAACAAAAATAGAGAAAAATATTGATTACCGAGAGAGTATTTAAGTGAAGGAAACCGTATGACATAGAATTTAAGAAATAGGTTACATCTAAAAAACCACTCAAAAGTAGATCTTGCCTGATAAATTAAAACTTTACTCCGTAACAATCCATAAAAGTCTAACTGAAGTCACACCGAAAATGGCGGGGCTTTAGTGGTAGGGACAGATGGACATTTGGCGAAAAGATATGTTAGTAGCTAATAACTGTGGTTTGTCTTTTCAAATACTAATTTATGATCACAGGAAATGTACTAATCTTAAACAGGCCTTTAGGATTTTATGATATATTCATCTTAATTATCTTTTTGGCCGCCACAGACCATCCATAATTCTTGCCTTCATCTTAGAGATGAAGGCAATATTAAAATTCTCAGTTTACAAAATAAGCCTTATCCATAGAAAAATCAAAGAAATCTTGCTTAAAGATATATATACACACGCACACACAAGCTTATGTAATGCACCTATATATATAAACTTATGTAATGCACACACATACACACACACACACATATATATATATATATATATATATATATATATATATATATATATATACTTATGTATATATCCTAACTGATAACCTTGGCACATATGAATAAACTGAAAAAAATGGACTTGTTTAAATCACCATAAAAAGAACGTGTGATTACTATGAAAACTATATATATATATATATAGAGAGAGAGAGAGAGAGAGAGTTAAGTTTTTTTTTACCTCTTTTCTGAAGAGCTTTTAATTTTTTTTTTTTTATATTACCCCACTCGTTAATGAATTTTGCTTTTAATCGATTCCGATCAATTAAAAAAAGCACCGGACGAAAGGGTCTCTTTCGTTTAGTTTTATTATTTCAAACTCATTAAAAAAAAATGATTCCCCTGATTCTTGTAATTATACAATTTTACTGAACTAAAAATTCATTTATGTATAAGATGAATAAAGATAGAATATTTTTTTTTGTATTATTTATTTTTTGCTAGTTTCCAGCAAGGTGATTGTCAGGAAAAAAAAGTTTTTGTGGAGAAAAAAAATTAGTTTTTAAAATGGTTTTCAAAAGAGTTGATATTCTATAAAAGAAGCGACCAAAAACGAACTGGTGAGTTAGTGTATCCTATTGCCGGTAGAAAATTATTTTTTGGTATCAAACTACGAGGATCATTAAATAAGTTTCCAGACTTTTTTCGTATGGGCACTTTTATTGATAGTACACACATGAAACTCTAGTCCCCTTCGTAGTAATCTCCTCCAGCTGCAATGCGCTTGTTGTACCGTTCCAACGACTTCTGCAAGGCTCCTTGGAAGTCCTCTTACGTGAGTGTGTCAATTACTTCTAGAAGGCCCTATAGAAGTCTTCTTGTGTAAGCTTGTCAATGACCTTCGTCACAGCCTCTTTCATCTCCTTAATTGTCTCATAACGACAGCCTCTGAGCTTAGGGAATAACCAAAAGTCACAGGGAGCAACGTCTGGACTATAGGGAGTTTGAGGAACTGTTTTGATGCCCATCTTGGTCAAATAGTCCGTGACAAGGATGGAGTTGTGGGCTGGTGCATTGTCCTGGTGGAAATGCCACTGACCCGATTTGAAGAGTGCAGGCCTCTTCCGATGGAATCTCTTCCTGATCTCCCTTAAAACCTCAACATAGTAACCCTAACCCTAAGCCTTTGGCCAATCAGCTCTGGTCTATTGACTTCCTTACTCCTCCCACAGTTCTCATCATCCCTCACAAACTTCCTGACTTCCTTGAATCTCTTATGCCACTCAAAAACTGATGCTTGATTGATGCAAAAGCAGTCTGAAGCATTCCATACGTTTCTGTGGCATTTTTTTTCCAAGTTTAAAACATAATTTTATTGCATATCGTTCTTCTAAAGTGTCCTCACATCTAGATTGCATTTTTAAAGTTCACCAGCTGTGACTATCAGTAGGGTGTATTCCAATTGCTGCTGTAGCTGTTCATTTAAACCTGAAATCCTAAAGATTGGTCCGTCATCTCATAAGATGTATAGCAATAACATACTGAAGTTTCAAGAGTCCACGACCATTTTAAATGCCTGTACAAAAAAGTCTGGAAACTTATTAAATTTCGGCATGGGATAACCCATAAGGAGTTGATATGCAATTAAAATTAAAGTTAAAGCCTAAAATCTTAACCAAACACACAAAACTACGGGAAGTCCCCGTAGGATAGTAACTAACGTGCTAGATTGCAACATTGTCGGTAGTGAGTTCGAACACTAGTCACTTTCGGACTATTACTCTTATGAAAGGCATGAACCACATTATTCCCCTTTTCATCATCATGATCATGTTGAGCCTGTAGCACAGATTTACCTGAGTTTCTCTCGCCACTCTTCTTTCGATGGGTCTTCTAGGCAACATTCTGTGTCCTCACAGAGCTATTGTAGATAGGTTTTAGCTGGTCGTCACTTGCTCGTCCGTGTAAAGGGGGTCAGAGGAATACGTCGCTAATGAGTTCATTCTTTCTTCTCCAGCAGTGTCCAGCATGTCTTGTTCGTCTTATTTGGATGGCTTTAGTGATTAGAGGCAGATGGCCATATTGCTTCTTTTTGTGGGATGTTGCTTTCAGGATTCGTTCATTACAGCTCACAGTATTTTTGTGGAATTGCCGTCAAGCTTTTTCTCTATATGCTTTGTTAGCATCCATGTGGTGTATCCATATAGTAGTATGGACACGACTGCTGCTTGTCTACTAAAAACAATTTCCTGATGATACATATATATATGTATGTATTGAACAAATCCTGAAAGAAACATCTTTCAACACACCAGCTATATGGCCATTTACATTCCATCTTAGAAACTATCCATGTAAAGGAACAAGACATGCTGGTATCTGCTAGGTAAGCAGGGACAAACTCGGAAGTGGTGTTCTTGTGAGGACTCCTATACATGGACACACCTGTGTTGGTCGACCAGCAGAAACTAAGATTCATTAATTCTGTGCGGATATGTGGTGCTGTCTAGATGACTTCCCAGGAGCGATAAATGACAGGGAAAGAGAGAGAGAGAGAGAGAGAGAGAGAGGGAGAGAGAGAGAGAGAGTCAAGGAACTTTGAGCTATCAGCACAACTTTATGATGTGATGCTAAGTAACAATTCTTTTTAAATAACAATCATTTGTTCAAGTGGACACATTAGCCCTATGCCTGTTTAATATCAGCCTTGACGAAGTACTTTGAACGTTGAAAGATTTAATCAAAGAAAATGGCTTTACTTTGACAAAAGCAAGAATCAGAAGATTTCTCGCACGAACGACTACGGATGCAGACTACGCTGATGACATAGCGCTTCTGGCAAATACACCCGCCCAGGCTTGAGTCCCTGCTGCATAGTATGGAACAGGCAACAGGTGGCATAGGCCTTCATGTCAACGCAGACATAACAGAGTTCAAGTGCTTTAATCAAAGAGGCAACATCTACACTCTAAATGGTTGATCTCTAAATCTTGTGGACATGTTCATCTACCTCGGAAGCAGCATCTCATCTACCGAAAATGATATTAACACACGACTATCGAAGACATGGACAGCTATCGATAGACTATTGGTCATACGGAAGTCAGACCTATCAGATAAAAAAGCGAAGTTTTTTTTTACCAGCAGCGGTCATGTCTATACTGCTATATGGATGCAGACTAAGCATATGAAAAGAAAGCTTGATGGAAATTGCACAAGAATGATGTGAGCTGTATTAAACTAGTCTTGAAGAAAACGTTCCACAAAGCAGCAGCTGTACGGACACCTACCACCCATCTCGAAAACCATCCAACACGCAAGACTCTGCAGGAGAAACAAGGTCAAATTCATAAGCGATGTACTCTTATGGGCCCCTTCTCATAGACAAGCAAGTGTAGGGCGACCAGGTAGAACCTATCTACAACATCTCTGTACTGATACCGGATGTAGCATGGTAAACCTGTCGAGAGCGATGGACTGTAGGGACGTGTGGCGAGAGAGTGTCAGAGAAATCAGTGCTAGCAGCAAACGATGATGATGATGATGATGATATATACCAACTCATCCGCACGATCAGGATACGAAACTATAATAATTTTAAGCACATTTTAACAGATTTGAATTCAGCACTTTCCTTCTTCTTGACTGGGTGCCATAACAAGGTTATAGTTATGTTTTCAAGTATTCTGATCTAAGATCAATTTGCAAGCAGTTGTGTTTGCAAGTGTCTAATAATAATTGTTAAAATAATCATCAGAAAACAATTTTTGCTTTAAGTGAATATTCTTAATATGAATGATTTACATACTGTTAAACATTTTCAAGTATTCCTCCCAGGCCTTAATAATCATGTTTGAGAATAATCTTTTGCTAGCACTCAAATATATGGTTTCATTTATTCCTCTCTAATAATAATGAATCAAACAAATAGATGGGGCCCTATCAGTTACTACCACTCCGGATCAGAGTGGACCAGACAGTAATGACAATGAAAGGGTGCACTCCTCACAACTTGGTGTCTGAAGATTGGATATAGTTTAATTTTATAGCCAGGACATCTCCTTTCAGAGAAAGAGAAAGAGAAAGACAGATAGATCTTACCCCTCTGCAATTGCTGGTTTTGAATTAGAATTTGTGATTCCCATTTATAAAATATGGATTGAAAATTGATCTACTAGTAACTAGTTAAATGCACCTGCCTGAGTATCCTGTTCATGACACATCGTTTGGTAAAGATATTTATCCGTGCCTCCCACCAGGCAAGTTTTGACACAAGGTCTTTTTCATAGTGAGGATTTAGGGGAGACTGGACACGAGCCGAAAATCATGCCCTGTCGGACAATGCTGGTCATAGGATCACTAGATGCAGTGTGAACTATGCTAGCCTTTGCTAAGTCCCCCGGCACATATGCCAGGTGACCTTGCCGGTCTTAGATTCACCAGACCAGGAGATCCAGTGCAATGTGAATCTACGCTTGTCATTGATACTCCACCAGGCAAGTATGCCAGGCGGCCAAGCCAAGGCTGGGTACCCTCTGAGCAATCGCTGAAGCCAGGTAAGTATCCAATGGTAAGACTTAATTTCTGCAAAGTGTGGAGACATCCTCTTGTTGGTTTTACTTCCAGGTCCACGTAGTGCTCGTGGCGTAACGATTATTATCGGCGGAAATTGAATCAGAGACCTTTCAAATTCTGGATGAAGCCATTTGAGTTTCACTTTGCACTTATACCCTTGGTAAAAACATGAATCCATCGGTTATCCACCCACCACCAGTTATGGGTAATTAATAAGGTTGACAGAGCTCTTTAGGTTTAGTTAAGCAACCAGTTTTGAAGAATGAAATCTCTGAATTTAAACCTGCTTTTCTTTTCTGATAAACTGACCGTGTATCACATCCTGTCCGTGGTGGAAGGGTTGGGTAAATGCGTATTTACAGGTTCACCCTGAGCTTAAGTGGTAGGATCTGTTAGCGTCTAATCTCTGGATCGAATAATTTTTTTAATTATATGTATGCAATAGGAATATCTAAATACAAAGTTCAACTCAGTTGCATCTTAAAACCTTAAAGTGTTAGGCACCCAGTGATAATCGAACTTGCAAGTAATAGTCTGTCGGCCCAGCTCGCTTACCATTGAACCACAAGAGGCACCTTATTTGTTAAAGCTGTTTGTTTTGTTTTTTCTCCTTTGCTGAGTCAATCTCTGACTATGTGCTTTGAGACAACGAACTTGTTTTTTTTTTTCCGTAAAACGTTTTTCAGTAACTACAGTCTTCTCTTAATAATTGTACATACTTGCAGACACTTCCTCCATCCAACATTAACGTGTGTTGGGATTTTTTTTCAAATTATTTCCCTCGGCATCTACAGTGATTTAATTTCTCCATTTAAAGCACATCATCTTTGATAGATTCACTGAATGCATGTGATTATACACATTATAAATAAAACAAAAAACAAATCTACACAGGAACAAGAGAGGCCGACACTACGTAATTATTTCCTAGATAAATCTATTTTCTATTCATTTTTCATAGCTCATTTTACTTACGTAGCTAGCGTCGTAACAATCAACGTTGTTTTTTATGGATCTCCTCTTCCCTCGTTTTCACTAAAAAAAAAGATAATAAATAAAAAATTTCTAATACAAATCAAGTGAAAATGATTTTGGCAATTTTCTCAGAGAGGCAAAATTCGTGAATTTCTTTTCCCGAAAAAAAAAAATGGCGAATCAATGTTCAATTAGTTTTGTTCTTTTCAAAAATTTAGCTCACTGTAATTCGTTTTTATTGTCATGTAATTGCAGAGAATAAATGTTTTTTTCTCCTGTTCTGATTGTCTCCGGACACCCGAATTCGACAAACTTATTTTTTATACTTATTACAAGCTAAATAGGGTTGTTATTGGCAGGGAAAAAATCATTTGTTTCGCTGTGTTTGTGTATTTCTTGTTATTGCTTTTAATGTGAAACACATTAGACTTTTAAAAAATTATTTACTTTATTTTATTTCTGTATTTTTTTAAAAATCTAGACAGGGTCTTTTTTATGTGCCGAACAAATAACAACTGGCAATTAAATTGGGGACTAATCGTCGATGTGTAATGCCATTGAGATAGAAATTGGAAAAAGAAAGGAAGAAGCTCTACAGGTGAGGGAGTTCGAACCCATTACGCTATCATCAAACCAAGCAAAAACATCAAGAAATTATGGCGGAACAAAAAACATTACAACGATTAAGTCAATATATGCCGAGTTATTTTTTAAAGAGAAAATTTGCTAGAATTTAAAAAAAAAAAAATTCACTTTTCAATCTGCTATACTTGTTTTGTTTGTTTGGCCTTTTTTTAAAAACTTCATTCCGACCTGATATCGCGTTCAGGTGAATATGAAACGGTATTTAAAAATCCCTTATCTGGTCAAATTTAATCAGCTTGTTTCTTGCGATTCCAAATAAAATCACATGCGATAAGTATAACGTAATTTTATTCGAGTATCCAAATCTATACATTGTTTTTTGTTTGTTTTTTAAAAGATTTCTTGTGATTAATTTCTTCCTTCTTCTTCATTACATCTTATTCTCTTCTTACTCGTCATCCACCCCCCTTTTTTCTTCTTCTTTTAGCTTCTTATCTTACTCTGCCCCCTCCGTTTAATCTTCGTCTCCTCTTACTTGCTTTTCTTCTCTCTTTTCTCCACCTTGTGTCTTTTTTCTCTTCGCTATCTTTTTCTTCTTCTACTACTCTTAACTTCTTTCCACTTTCTGTTTTTTTATTTTCTTCTTCTTCTTCCTTTATTTTACTCCCCACCTCTGTCTTCTTCTTTCCTTTTCTTTTTTCTTCTGTCTTGTTTTTCTTCTTCTCCTCCTCTTATTCTTCTCACCACCTTCTGGCTTTACCTGTTGTCTCTTTCTTCTTCTTTTATCTAACTTCTTTTTCATTCTTCTACGTCTATTTCTCTTTTCCTTCCTTTATTCTTCTTTCGCCTAATCGGCTGAGGCTGCAGTATATAGGGACTGCATCTCTGCAGAGGGGTAAGACTCCCTAAAGCATGTGTCTTGGATATGCCACTAAACAATCTGATGGTAAGGTTTCAGTAATGCTTGGAATCACTGAACTTTGTTGACTTATGCTAAACTGAATTGTTAAAAATAGAACTGCTAGTGATACATAGCAATACTTGGAACCATTTAACTTTGTTGACATACTAAACTGAATAGTTTGAAAGAGAACTGTTTTATCATTTAACTGCGTGTAAACAAATGTTTGATGTTTAATTGCATTGTTAGTTTTAAATAGCAATACTTGAAAGCATTTAACTGCATTGACCCAGTCAGCTGGGGCTGTAGAATACTCCGACTGCATCTCGGCTGAGTGGTAAGACCCCCCCCCCAATCAGTGTCCTAGATATGACACTCAATAATATGATGGTAAGGCTCCAGTAATGCTGGAGCTTTGGGGAATGCGAAGTACCTCTTTATTGCCATCGTTCCCAGGTCCACTTTGGTCCGGAGTGGGAACTCCGGTTAGGGTCCTATCTATGGGTCAAAAAAAGTGTTTGGCATTTAAAGTGTACTTATGCTAAACTGAATTGTTTGAAATAGAACTGTCTATATGTATGAAAATGTATTAAATAACCTACAATGGTTGATATGCCATAAAACCAAACAAAACCTAACCAAATTTAACTGTGTGCAAACACATGATTAATAGTTGGCAACTGTAGTCGAGTGCAACCCGGAGGCTCCCTTTTCAATAGCTACTACACCGAGGTGTAGGGGATGGCACTACTCCTTTCCCTGGATTGCTCCACTTTACCCTGGATACGTACCTTATAATGCTGAGTGTTAAACAAGGACGTATCAAGTACCATTTTTTTAAAGTCTTTGGTATGACTCAACCTGGGATTGAACCCGGTCTCCTGGACCACAGGCGAACACTCTACCCACTTGGCCAATGACCCGGTTCAATATATATATAGTCATCCATAGACATCTGTTTCGTTCTATCAGAACTCATCAGTGTGGCTAGACATACTAGCTTCCCGTAGCTGGGATCGAAACCCGGCTGACTCAAACGCCAATCCAAGGCTTTACTCCTCAGCCACGAGGGAACCAGCAAAAATAGTAAATAGAATTATTTGTATAAGATTGAAATCAGTGAAACAATTTAACTGTATAAAAAACATGAGCTCAGGCTCGTTTAAAAATGACATCTACAAAATGTGTTTAGAAATGATATATTTAATAAATATGTATAAAAAGGATTTGGCATTAAATAATCTACAGTGGTTGATATGCCATAAAACCAAACCAAACCAAACCTTTCTACTTCTGCCCACCATTTTGTAATTTCTTCTACTTCTCTTTCTTTTCCGTTTCTTCTTCTATTCACCTTGCCTCTTTTCTTCTCTTTCTACTCTTTATTCTTTATTCTTCACAATCGTGAAACAATGATCTGAGATTTGCGATAATTAGATCGATGATAGAATAGTCAAAATTAAATTGCTTTTCGATTTTTACAATTCTTTTATATTCATCATCATCATGTCGTGCCGCTGACATGGATATCCTTAAACCGCTCTCGCCACTTTTCCCTATCGTTCATCGCCTCTTGCAGGTCTTCAGGGCTACATCCCGTATCCTCACATAGCTGCTGTATGTATGTTCGAGCTGGTTGTCCAGCTTTTGTTCGGCCATGTGGGGGTCCATGGGAGTACATCACTTATGAGCTCGTCTCTACTTCTCCAGCAGTGTCCTGCATGTCTGGTTCGTCTAACTTGGATAGTTTTCGTGATGGGAGGCAGGTGGCCGTATAGTTGGTGCTTTATGGGGTGTTGTCGCTAGGACTTATTCAATATTGCTCTCAACATTCTTGTGTGATTGCCGTCTAGCTTCTTCTCCAGCACTACAAGCCTTTGGAAGTAATTAGAAGCTATTAAAATGTGTTCACCATTAACTAAAAGAAACCAAACTAGGGTCAGTATCTAAAAGCTGTCATTTTTCTTATTGAATGGTATAAAAAAAGACACTTTAGGACGAGATAGTTACTGGTGACAAAAAATGGATTTGTCTAGTGATTTCTCCATGAAGAGCTTCATGGCTAGATGCAAAACAACTTCAAGATATATTTACTATACATCGTAAAAAATGTTTTCTTCCTAGACTATTCTCCTAGTTTTGCGGTAGAAGAAAGTGACAGCACCTCTGCAGAGGGGTAAGACCCCCACAAAGAGTGTCCTGGATATGACACTAAACAGTCTGATGGTGAGGTCCCTGTAATGCTGGATCCTTGGGGAATACGGAGCACCCCTTCATTGCCACTGTTCCCAGGTCCACTCCGGTCCGGCGTTGTAGCACCTGATAGGGCCCTATCTATGGGTTAAATAGAACTAACGGCATACTTATGCTAAACTGAATATCTTGAAATAGAAATGTTTTTTGACAATTGAAACAATTGAAACGTGCTTACATTTGAACTGCGTGCTTGTGCTAAACTGAATTATTTCAAATAGAACTGTTATTTTTGACATTGACACTGTATTTACACTAAACTAAATTGTTTAACATTGAATTGTTCTGACATTTAACTGTGTGTAAACAAAATCTGTACTTTTACTAAAGTGAATTAGCTGAAGTAGAATTGCTTGACTAAACTGAATAGCTCGAAATAGAAATGTTTTTTACAATTAAACTGTGCTTTTGCTAAATTGAATTGTTTTAAATTGAAATATTATTGACATTGAAACTGTACTTACACTAAACTGAATTGAATAGTTTGAAATAGAAATGTTTTTGACAATTAAACTGTGTACTCATGCTAAACTGAATAGTTTGAAATAGAAATGTTTTTGACTATTAAACTGTGTACTCATGCTAAACTGAATTGTTTTAAATAGAATTGATTATTTACATAAAAATGGATTTGGCGTTAAATAACCTACAAAGGTTGATATGCCATAAAACCCAACAAACAAACAAACATACTACTAGTTTTCCTTATATAATGAAGAGCAATTAAATTTGATACACATGCTTAGACAGAGGAAAAAGTTTTAATAGAAAAAGAATTATTTCTAATGAAGAAAGAAATTTCTCATTGAGAAGACTTAAACAATAACCAGTAGAAAGCCGTATTGTTTTATGTAGAGCTATCAAATTTTTTATGCATACTTATAAGAACTAGTGAAAAGTTTTGATGTAAAAAAAGTTTATTTCTCATAAGGAAAGGGGTTAACTTGGTTAAGGTGAATAAACAGAACAAAAAATCAAAAATATTCAAATAGATAAACCTCTCAAGTTACACATACTTAAATTGAAAATATTTCTCTATAAATCTACGTGGAATTTTTCACAGAACAATATTAACTTTATAATATAAAAAATATAATTGGTAAATTTCTTTTCTGTTATATGAATTTATTTTTTATTTTAGCAACAATTACCATTCGTAAACGTTCGATGTAAAATTTGATTAAGATTGTAAAAAAAGCATTTGTTACAAAAAAATTAAAATATTAATAATAATGACCATGCATAAGGCATTACACCCCAGAGACGACGTTGACAGACTATATGTATCTAGAAAAGAGGGAGGAAGAGGACTTGCCAGCATCGAAGACACCGTTGACGCATCCATACAAAAACTCGAAGACTACATAGAAAAACACGAACGAGGACTAATTACAACCATCAGAAACGATACAGACAACACGATAAACGAAAGAATGACAACAACTAGGAAACAAAAATGGGAAGCAAAACAACTCTATGGCCGCTTTAAACGTCTAATAAACAACATCTCACGCCAGAAAATTTAGACCTAGCTAAGAAAAGGAAACCTTAAGAGAGAAACGGAATCCCTCCTAATAGCAGCACAAGACAACATCATAAGAACCAATCATATCCAAGCGAGAATAGATAAGACGTAAATGTAGGCTATGCAGTGACAGAGACGAAACGATCAATCACATAATAAGCGAATGCAGCAAATTAGCACAGAAGGAGTGCAAGGCGAGACACGACTGGGTCGGCACTGGGAAATGTGCAGGAAATTTCAATTCGACTATACAAACAAATGGTATATGCACAACCCGGCACCTGTCCTAGAAAATAACACACATAAAACTCCTATGGGACTTAGACATACACATGGATCACCTAATCTCGGCCAGACGACCAGACCTAATAATAATCAACAAAAAAAAAGAGTTCTTGCAAAATTGTTCACTTTGCAGTCCCGGCTGACCACAGAATAAAACTGAAAGAATGTGAAACAAAGGATAAGCAGCTCGACCTTGCTAGGGAATTGAAAAAACTATGGAACATGAAGGTGACAATTATACCAATTGTGGTTGGTGCTTTTGGTACAGTAACTAAAGGATTATTATAGGGACTGGAGGACTTGGAAGTTGGCAGACGAGTGGAGACCATCCAAACTACAGCATTATTGAGAAGAGTCCTGGAGACTAGAGGAGACTTGCTGTCACTCAAACTCCAGTGAAAGACTATCAGCTAATGCTGATGTGAAAAACTCTGAGTAAATAATAATAATTATGATAATAATAATAAGGTATAAAATCCCATATTATATCTTTGTCAGTCTCAATGGGTCTGCAGTCTGGATCACGAACTCTTACCTGCCATAGGAGGGTCTTTGGTTAGTTTTAAAATAGATATTTGTTAACTAAGCATAAAAGTGTGCTCACCTTCAAATTAAAATTCCCAGCTGCCCTACCTTTAAAAAAATTCACTTTTACAGAATTCCTCGTGGGGTATCTCTGTGGTGTAGTGGCTAACACGTTGGACTGCAACATCATAGTAAGCGAGTTCGAACTCCAGTAGCACTATTACGTTCACTTTCTAATACCCCTAGGAAAAGTACCCCCGCCCCCAATCTATGGATTAATTAGTACCACTGTGGTTCTTCTACAACGATGACCTTGGCATCAAATAACCCATGAAGGTTGATTTGCCATTAAAGAAACCCAAATAATCTAAATGTTTAACTGACAACAAATATAAAATAATCATTTTCATATTTACTTGGTTAGGTCTAATAAACCGGACAAAAAATGAAAATGTTTAAATATATAAATCTACTGAAAAGATAACTAAGAATTATATATCTTATGACGTTGATATATTTCTTTGAAATTTTCTATGTGGATCGGTTGGTCGGTTGGTTCTTTGTGTTTTATGGCTTATCAACTTTTGTAGGTTATTTAATGCCAAATCCATTTTTAAACGAATAATCAGGTTTTTTTGCCAAAGAATTCAATTAAGCATATGTACACAGTTTAATTGTCTAAAACATTTCTATTTCAAGCTATTCCATTTAGTTAAAATTTCCAATTCAAACAATTCAGTTTAGCGTAAGTATTGTTTCAATCTCAAAAACAATTTTATATCAAACAATTCAGTTTAGCATAAGTACGCAGTTTAAATATCAAAACAGTTCTATTTCAAGCAATGCATAAGTTTGCATATTAGTTCTATTTGACCGATAGATAGGGCCTTATCAGGTGCTACCATTTCGGGCCGAGTAAATCTGGGAACGATGGCAATAAAGGGGTGCTCTACAATCCCCAAAGTCCCAGCATCATTGGAACCTCACCATCAGATTGTTTAGTGTCATACCCCTGGACACTCGTTGAGGGGTCTTAACCCTCTGCAGAGGTGCAGTCGGTGTATTCCACAGCCCCAGCCGACAGGGTAATATGTACATTGGTTGGAAATATATTTAATCTAAGTGAATAAAACTTAATAGTTTTATTTACTTAAATTCAACATATCTACGTAGAAATTTTTACTGAACAATATTAACTTCATACGATAATATAAAAAACGTAATTTTTAGATATCCTTTCATTTAAGTGGATTTGTCTTTTTTATAATACCAATTAGTTACAAACTGTTCGATGTAAATGTTTAAATGATAACACATGTTGTAAAGTAACTAGCTGTGATCCAAGTCTTGACGGAGTAGACGGCTACTTCAACTAGTAGTTCTAAGGAATCTCATATTAAAGGACACACGAAGTATTTCTTGTGACAGAAATTTTAATTGCAGCTTACGTTGTGGACTATTATTAATATCAAACGGTCTTCATAGTTTGATCTGAAGTGGTTCAGCAATTATATAACCGCCCAATCAAAGAAAAAGACGAACAAAGTGCTAGTAGGAAAATTCATCAGTTGAATCCCAAACTATTGTCTGTGTGTCCAGTGTCTGTTGCATCAAAGCCAGGTCGTCGCCCCAGTCTGGTTTTCTATTTAATATCCTCCACTCTTAGATGGGACTTCACAGGAAACCATGTAACCATCCAACCACTTGATGAGGTATCTGGGTATTTTCGAAATCTGCCTTCGGTGATGAGAGAAGTGACATCTCTAATTGTCTACATATTAAGGTATTCTTACGGTATGCGCTTCGGGACATCTATCATAGTATAACTATTGACTTCCCTGATAATTGTTAAAATATGCTAGTTTATTCAAACATTGCTCACGGCTAGAGAGAAAGCGTTACGGCGTTGGTCAACGAGATGTACTTGTGAGATACTTTTCCTACATTCCTACAAGACACGTTGCAAAGATTGTACAACTGAGCAAATGACTAATCATACATCCTCTCTTTATTGATTAGTGACGATGTGTGGAACCAAACTAAATGATGTGGGGGTGAGATAATACACGTATTATTCATGAGTTTAGGACCAGCGTACGCTTACTGAATAGGAGTCGTTCTATGTCAAACAGATGGTTAATACAGTCGGGTGGGTTGGTGAACTGTCGCTGCAGAGAGACGGACATTTTCGCTGAATAAGGCTGCTGGTGACGTTGCCCATAATTTGTTTAGGCGTTTACAGCCACCCATGTTTATAAAATGCTTTCTTGTTTTATAGTTAATGATTAAGAAACATCATGGCCGGCCAAAGATGAATAATTATTGGTTGACAACAATACAAACAGATTTTTAATTTCATTCAATTGTTATTATACAGGGTCCAGCAGCATGATCTCACGCGTTCAGAACGTGAATTAAAAAAAAAGGCAACATCTATCTCCAAAGCTGTACGGCCACTTACCTCTCATCGCACAAACCATCCAAGTAAAACGAACTAGACATTCTGAGCACTGCTGGAGAAGTAAGGCCGAATTCATGAGTGACATTTCTTATGGAATACTATACATGGACGCGCCAGTTTTAGCCTGCCAGAAACAGCTTATGTATATCAACTCTGTGCGGACACTGGATGCAGTCTAAAAGACCTGCCCGTGGCGATGGATGATAGAGACCAATGTCGAGAGAAGGTCAGGGAACTTCATGCTATCAGCACTTTACGATGATGATGATGAATATCTCTATTTACGTCAGTCTGTTAATATCTACCTCATCCATTTTTACAGGACAGAGTGATTTCTCGGATGTGTAACGCATATGAAATAAGCCACATATCTATCAATCTATCAAATTTATATATATATTTATTTATTCATTCTCCCTCTCTCGATCTCTCTCAAACTACCATTCATTCCATCTTTATAATACAGGGCCCGAAAGTATGATCACTTGAATTTTGAACGTAAATAAAAAAGGTAACATATATCTATCTCATTCCTATGTATTTATTTCAGTTTAAAGATGAAGTTCTGAAGCGTTCGCCAAGTCATTGTCTCTGGTACATCTGTTGAGCAAAAAGGAAATAAGTTTTCCTTATGAGTGTGTAGTTAGGCAGTAGTCGTTCGTTTAAGCATGTTTCATTCAATGATAAAGACAAATTTGGTCTGTATAATTTATTTAAGATCTTTTCAAGTTTCCTGATAAGTGTCTTAGTTTCAGGTTGGAAATGGTAGATGAATTTTCCAAAATTGCCCCGAGCGCTTTCGGGCCGTTCATAAGCTATCATCAGGGATTATTAGCTCGTGTAAGGTATATCGTTTTTTAAAAATGAGTTTTGAAAGTTTTTTTATAACAAAACTTATTTTTAAAAAACAGCAAACCTTACACAAGCAATGATGGCCTATGAAGGGTCCGAAAGTGCTCGGGACAATTTGTGGAAATTCATCTACCAATTCCAACCTGAAACCAAGACCCTTATCAGGAAACTTGAAAGGATCTTAAATAAATTACACAAAATTTGTCTTTATTATTTAATGAAACATATACAACTTTAAACGTTAATTCTACTATCAGAAAGACAAATATTTTTCATTTTGACATCACTTTCTTTTAAAGATTATATCGTCAAAATGCTTACCCGACAAAACTGGCAAACTAAATATTGCTACATGGTGAGTCAATCAGTTGTAGAGGCATTAAGTTTAACGTAGTTAGACCTGATTAACAAAAACAATCCTTTTCTTAGCCAGGTCTATGTTTTCTGGTCTGATATGTTGTTTATTAGTCGTTTAAAGCGACCATAGAGTTGTTTTTTCTTCCATTTTTGTTTCCTAGTTGTTGTCATTCTATCGTCTATCGTGTTGTCTGTATCGTTTCTGATGGTTGTAATTAGTCCTCGTTTGTGTTTTTCTATGTAGTCTTCGAGCCGTTGTATGGATGCGTCAACGGTATCTTCGATGCTGGCAAGTCCTCTTCCTCCCTCTTTTCTAGATACATATAGTCTGTCAACGTCGTCTCGGGGATGTAATGCCTTATGCATGGTCATTAGTTTTCTTGTTCTTTGATCCATTTGTTTACGTTCATCTCTGGTCCACTTGAGGAAGGGCCCTGAATATCTAATGAGGGGCACAGCCCAAGTATTTATTCCTTTGATGAGGTTTCTTCTGGAGAGGTTTGCCTCGAGTAGTTTTCTAGTCCTCCTGAGATATTCTTTTCGAATCTTGTCTTTCATTTCCACTTGTTTGATGGTGTCCCGTTTATATATCAAAGTCCCAAAGAATTTTGTGTCTCATTTTTTTTCTCAGTTTCTTGTTTGTACATATACCATTTGTCAGCATTGTCAATGTTAATCTCTTGCGCAGTTTACAGTGCATCACTTTTCCTACCCAGTTATACGTAGGTTTTTATTTGTTTTGTGCCTGTTTTCTGCATTTGCTTAAGTAATTAACTATTTCATCTCTGTCAACACATAACTTACCCGTGCTATTCTGTTGTGTATTCTGAATTTCTGCTTTGATATCTTTATAGCATTACTTTATACCCCTAGTCTGGTACAAGGCCATTAGGGTGTTATTTCAGAGGATTCAAAACTGATTACAGTTGTTTTCTAGTCTTTTTCCCCGAGTCAAGTGGATCATTCAAGTTTTTATTTGCATTTTCTCACTCACTCAGTGGTCCCGTAAGCCTGCTTTGTTGCAAGTATCACCAAACAGACCCCATCCATCTTCAGATTTACAATTGGTTTGAATTTAGAGTATTCCCTCTCCTAGACTGATCACCATATCAAAGTTAAAGAACACAGTCTGCTCTACAAGTTACCCATAGATGGCGATTGAATAGTTGGATTCTGACCTTTCTCAATGATATTAGCAATATGTTAAATGCAAACAGCCTCGTTCATAATTTGAACTCGAATAGCCGTGTCCACTTCCTATGACGATAACCGTTTCGTCATGAGTGCCTTCATTTACAACCGAAATAATGTAGACGATTTTCAGGCGATAGCTACGTAGGATTGCTATCACAAACCACTTATGACACCTTCGATGAGTCACAATACCTACTCATTAACTCATCATAAACCCAAAGTTTTAATTTTCTGATCGATAATGAAATTATTATGAGGAAACACATGAAAATGGACGCTAAGCATACTGAAACTTCCACTTAACCTTTATTGAACATAAATATAAATTATATCCATGCAAAGTTCATATCAAATTAACCTAAGAATTTAATGAAGGATTCATATCTATTTTAACAGTCCTCAAACGAAGACATTGGGTTAAACAGTACATTTTAAAATCAAAATACACAATGTGTCAAAATTGTTCCTCTCTTTATAAAATTTCCTGTGTAAGAACCAGTAAGCGAATATACGCGAGTTGATAGATTAATTGTTTCAAAAAAACCAAAGGTTACTTAGCTATGATGTAGAAAACGTTACGCCTAGTATCGTAGGAAATTTAATCGGCGACCTGTGTTCAAATCCTGTACGTGGCTGTGTGTGTTTCCCTTCACACGAAAGTTCTTGTCGGAGTATTGTGGCTACATCAACTATAAAGTTCCAAAAATATATGGGGATCAATGGACAGGCCCTTCATCGACCGACCAAGGAACTATCAAGAGTTGCAGAATACTGTAGCCAGTTCTTCTGGTGGAAGAGAGGAGACCAGTAGTAAAAAGGAGGGAGAAGATGATTTTTAGTTATATTATACTGGAAAGAAAGAAACAAGCAAACAAACAAACACGTATAAATATGAATTAAACTAGAAAACGTATAAAAAAGAATTATCTTTTTTTTTTAACTATTTAATATCACTCTGGGATAGTTACAAAAGAGAACGGCCATTTTGGCAAGTAGGAGTATTTTTATTTCATGGGTTTTTAATTTGTATTGTATTTAAGAATCTTTAATTATATAGTCGTAGAATCGTATAAATGTTTCTCATTATTAAGATAACGTCAAAATCCCTCCCCCATGCTCAAAGAAAGCGTTGAAAATTCTCTGGGGTTAAAGTATCAAGGTTGAATATGCTTTATTATTTTTATGGCATTTTCAGCATTAATATATTGGGCCAATATATATATACGTATGTGTGTATGTGTGTTAATATATATATATATATATAGAGAGAGAGAGAGAGAATACTTAGTCCAGTTAAACCGGAGTTAGGAGTAATTCCATCAGGACAAGAAATTATTCGTGAATGAATATTTAAATCTTCCTGGTAAAGAGCTCAATGTACCAATTATACAGAGCAATAATTTCATTAAGAAAAAACAACGAAACCAATCACAAAGGATTATAAATTTATTTCCATCCTGTTACGCATTTTTGAAATTTTCAAAAACACGAAAAAAAATTAACAGGACTTCATCAGATCAATTAGATCTAATTGATCTGTTGAAGTCCTGTTAATTTTTTTTCGTGTTTTTGAAAATTTCAAAAATGCGTAACAGGATGGAAATAAATTTATAATCCTTTGTGATTGGTTTCGTTGTTTTTTCTTAATGAAATATATATATATATATATATATATATATATATATATATATATATATATATAGAGAGAGAGAGAGAGAGAGAGAGAGAGAGGGTGTCCCAAAAAATTTATACATATTAATAATAAAATATATTTCTAATTTTTAGACCTTATTTGGGACACCCTGTATACATATATATGTTTGTGTATTTATATGTGTGTGTATGTACACATTTGTATATATATATGTGTGTGTGTTTGTGAATATATATATATATTTATGTGCGTGTTTGTATGTATATATATATATATATATATATATATATATATACATGTGGGTGTATGTATATATTCATATATTGATGTGTTTGAATGTATATATTTATATATGTGTAGGTGTGTATGTATATATTCATATGTGGGTATGTAAATATATATATATATATATATATATATATATATATATATATATATATATAAGTGTGTGTGTGTGTG
>OY757916.1:11161611-11229111 GCA_963585895.1 Sepioteuthis lessoniana | reverse complement strand
AGACCCAGGCTTGGCTTCAGAAGGATTACTACGACTTTGTACCCTTCTCTCACTGCCCCCTCCTCCCCCGACCTGAACCCGCTGGACTACTTCGTTAGGTCATACGTCGAGAACATCACCAACATGACCTCCCACAACACCAAAGCCAGCCTGTTCGCCGCCATCCGCAGAGTATTCGCCGAGCTCCCACCGGCAGTTGTGGAAAAGGGATGCTCCCAGTTCCGGATCCGTATCGAGGCGGTGATTGAGGCTGAAGGCGACTACATTGAATAGATGTCAGCTCTACTACATAATCAAGTTACCTGAATTGATTTTTTCAATAAAAGTTTTAAAATAAAGCTGTAGTGTTGTTTTCTTTAGGGAGACCATTTTATCGTTCCACCCTCTACTTGTTAAATGTGTGTAAGAAAAAAAAACATTTAAGAAACAATTACACAAAAAATATAAATATCTATCGTACAATTAAGGCGATTTCCCAACCTCTAGGCATAAAATAACCCAACATGAGTCGCTGTTCAAAGTCGTCAATCAAGTTCACGGTATTGCATTGCGTGATAATTATAGAATGCTAATTAGAATTATTCAGTCTTTCTTAAATTAGGCCGTGGCTACAATGGGAACTCTACAGATTTACGGGTCGTCTAGTTCTAGAATAAACTCGTAGCTTCCTTCCCCTAGAGTAACACAGTAACTATTTGCCTGGCGGGAACGCCTCGCATGACTAATAATTTACTAGTCCTTCAGAAGCATTGGTATTCTCGATTAGGGTAAAAATAGAAACATCATAAGTCACCTCTCCCAGTCTGAGAAGTTGAAATCCTAATGTTCCTTCTATAATAATAGTTACAATGGAATAGAGATGGAGGAAGAAAGAATGAGAGAAAAAAATGACTGTTGTCAAAAAAATGTTTTTATTAGGGCAATGGATCTCCTATAAAGAACTTGCTTACAAATTACTTTCCAGTTTTTAAGATTGTTTTATGCAGCTGGTGTAAAATTTCACGTCAGAAGGGCATAGGGTTTTCAAAATGTGACAAGAGACATATTGGAGGTTGAGAAGTAAAGGTTTTTTTTTCTCTTTCTCTAATCTTATTCCCTTTTTCCTCTCTTCCCTATCAGTCTGTTCATCACTATTTCCCTCCTCTTTTTCTTTGTGTCTTGAGTCTTCCTCACCGTTTTTTTTTTCTCTTTGTTTTTTCTCTCTGTCTCTTCACCCCACCCCCAATCTGTGTCCATCAGTTTTATTTTCTTTTTGTGCCTCAATATCTTCCCCCACTCTTTTTCTACCATTTTCTAATCTCTCTTTCTTCCTCCCTCTCCTCTCTCTTCCTCTCCCTCTCTATATTTCCTTCTTTTTCTATGTATTAATATATACCTCTTCTTCCTTTACCCTTTTCTTCTTAGCTTTCTCTCTCTTTGCCCTTTATATAACCCTCTTTTTCTTAATCTCTTTCTATTTTTTTCTGTTCCGAATTCATTTTTTCTCTCACCCCTCTCTCTCTCTCTCTCTCTCTCTCTCTCTCTCTCTTATCTAACTCCTATATCCTCCTTTCCTCTCCTCTTTCTTCGTTTATCCCATTTTCTCTGTTCTAAGTTCTCCTCTCTCTCTCTCTCGTATTTATATACTCTCTCCCTCACCATCTATTTCTCTCTCTATTATTGTTCCCCCTCTTCTCTCCCCCGAAGCTTTTCTTCTCTCTATCCTTTCCTCACTTTTTGTAGCTGTCACACTCTCATTTTGCACCCGTTCTCTCTCTCTCTCTCTCAATTTAATATACTCCCTCCTCTCTATTCTTCTCGTTTCTCTCTATTTCATTCCTTTTCTCTCTTTCTCTTTCGCATTTCACTGTTTCATTTCTTCTCTCTCTCTCTCTCTCTCTCTCTCTCTCTCTCTCTCTCTCTCTCTCTCTCTCTCACGTAAGCTCACTCCACACTCCTGAACATTTTTCACTGAGAAAAAGTAAAGGTTTCGCAAACTGATAACGTTTGCAAGTAAAAGAGTCTGGGGAGCATTCAGTGACTGGGTTCGACGCTACAAGACATTTTCCCATTAAAATGTGCTTTTAGCGAAATATCTTAAATACATCACCGGAAAAGTACGTATATCATTCCTTACCTACCATGCGTAAACTTAGTGACCTTATCTGGGCTGATTTCACATATCTCAACAAATGCTTTGCCATTTCTCTAACGGCAATCTAAATGTAATTCCTATTCCTCAGCGCTGCCATTTTGTATGTGTGTGTGGGTTTGCGAAGATATTTTTCAGTTTCGTTTTGTTCTGTATCATTCAGTTCTTAACACCAATTCAGCGGCCAAACGACCTTTTTTTTATCGATTCCAACAAGTTTACTGAACTCATTAAATATTTGACGCACAGAAACATATAAAGAATTTCGAGGTAAAATCTCTTAATTGAATTTTATAAAAAAAAAAACGTTAATTCTTCATGATGAATACTAACATCCGAACAGACTAATAGGTGAGAAGAATTATACATTTAACCCTTTCATTCTCAGCTGCATTTCAAAGACTGTGTTGCAACTATATAAAATTCCTCGTAACTAATTTTATGGCCTGGGTATGAAACTAAACTGCATCTGTGGCCCTGTCGGCTTGGACTGCAGAATACACTGACTGCATCTGTGCAGAGGAGTAAGACTCTCAAACGAGTGTTCTGTAGTTCAGTCGGCTTGGGCTGCAAAATACACCGACTGCATCTCTGCAGAGGGGTAGACCCCATCCTGACGAGTGTCCAGGATATGACACTAAACAAGCTGATAGAGCTTTAAGGAATACAAAGCACCCCTTTTTGGCCATCTTTCTCAGATCCACTCTGGCCCGGAATGGTTGTACTTGGTAGGGTCCTATCTATGGGTCAAATAGAACTAAACTGTGTACTTGTGCTAAACTTAATTGTTTGAAATAGAACTGTTTATTTGTATAAAAATGGATTTGGGAATAAACAACCAACAATGGTTTATGTAGCATAAAATGAAACCAAACTAAACTGCATCGGATGGTGAGGTTCAATTTCTGGGAAGTGTGGAGTATCCCTTTGTTATCATTATTCTCAAGTCAACTCTGACCCGGATTGGTACTAGCTGTTAGGGTTCTATTTATGGGTCAAATAGATCTGTTTAAAAAGTATTCGTGTTCGATGGGATCGGGTGTTAAAAAAACAAACTAAGAAACGACTCCAAAAAATGTAAGCATGAACATGATTCCCTAACCTCAAGGCATTAAACGTTGCTTTTAATAATTCAAATTCTTGGTTGGTTATAATCATGAAATGCTAATTAGAATCTGTTAGTGTTCCCTGAATATCAATGTCAACATGTATTGCAGTTAGAATGGGAAGTTAATCAATCTTGTGATTCCCGGAAGTTTTGTCTGTCTTCTATAAAAGGACTCAAAGAGAGGGAGAACCATAGCCAAGGAATTTGTTAGTTTTACTTCCCTAGAGCATGTTTTTACCATTTCATGTTCTTTAAGGTAGCAATTCCGAGTTTTTATCATAAAAATGTTTGAAAGGCCAAGCCTTTTAAATTTTTTCGTAATAAATCCAATTCAGCTATTAGCTATAATGCTATCAAATGGAGGTGCCTGTGGTGTAATGGTTATCGTCGTAGGAAATGGACACGGCGACATGAGTTCAAATCCTGGACGAGACTGATGGCATTTCACATAGCACTAATACCCTTGGGAAAGGTATGAATCCAATTATTCTCCCTCCAGCTATGGGTAAATAGTAGGGCATACTGTGTTCTTCAGCCTTGGTGAGGCAACTAAGCTAGGAAAAGGAAAACTCTGAATTCAAACCTGTTAAACTCCGCTTAAAAATTGACCTTGTGTCATATCCTGCCCGAGCGGAGGGGTTGGTAAATATGATAATGCTATCAAATGGACCCTCACTTAGCGTCCATCGGTTTAGCTAAACTAAATCTTTATCGTTTTGTCTGTATAAAGTATACACCTAACTGAAATTTTCTTTCCTCTAACAAAAAAAAAAAAAAAATAATAATTCATGACTTGTTTTTCTGCCTCTTCTTTGTATCACATTTTCCGGTCATTAGAAAATCAACTTTTCGCTCATATCTTTTCTGTTTTGGTTGAGGCAGCTTAAGTTTTGATATTTTTTGAACATAACTCGTAAGTAGATTTTTTAAAAAATATATATCTAATCCATCCGTTGACCTCTTGCCTAGCGTAGATGATTACTTCAGCTAGTGCAGTTGTAATGATATTAGTCATGCATATCGATGATTTTCCACATCAATGATCATAAACGAGAACATGGGTACTTTTTCATGGCTTTCGGCGCTTTCAATCAAGTCAATAAATTGATTTTGAAATAAGAAACCTCAATAACCTCCAATATCCTATTCAAGTCAATTCAGCTGTTGACTGTTTCGTAAAGACATTATCAATATTCCGGCAAGTGCTTATCTATAATATAAAGTTTTGCATTAAGTGAATATTAACGTGTAATATTTGGCTTGGTTTGGTTTTATGGCATATCAACCATTTTTATTTACATAAACAATCCTATTTCAAACAATTCTGCTCAGCATAAGTACAGTTTTTTATTTACACATCGTTAAATGTCAAAACAGTTCAGTTTAGCATAAGCAGTTTAGTTCTATTTGGCCCGTAGATAGAATCTTATCAGGTGCTACCACTCCGGGTCACAGTGGATCTGGGAGCGATGACAATAAAGGGGTGTTTTACATTCCAAAAGCTCCAGCATTACTGGAGCCTCATCATCAAATTGTTTAGTGTCACATCCAGGACACTCGTTGAGGGAGTCTTACTCCTCTGCAGAGATGCAGTCGTTGTATTCGGGAGCCCCATCCAACTGGGCCACAGGACAGTCGTTGGGAGAGTTTTACCCCTAGACAGAGATGCAGTCAGTGTATTCGGGAGCCCCATCCAACTGGGCCACAGGACACTCGTTGGGAGAGTTTTACCCCTAGACAGAGATGCAGTCAGTGTATTCTGGAGCCCCATCCAACTGGGCCACAGGACACTCGTTGGGAGAGTTTTACCCCTAGACAGAGATGCAGTCAGTGTATTCTGGAGCCCCAGTCGACTGGGCCACTTGTAATATTCATATAGAACTAACACTCAGATTATATTTGTATATACGCGATTTATTTGGTTCTTCACGAAGCCAAAATATGACAAAATATCGGTTTAGTGTGAAGTGCCTCTCGAAGAGCGGGGGCAAAAAATGTGCAGTTCCGTTAGTATTCCCTTTCAGGAGCGCCCCAGGCACCGGGTAATAAACGCTGTCCTTACCCCATTAAGGTGAGAGGCAAGTGATTCCTCTGCTAAAGGCAAACTCATTATGTTTGTATATATGACGAATGATTCCAACGTATCAAGACTGATTTCATAATTTTTTTTTTCAAATCGGCACTTACCGGTGTCTTTTCACTGGAGTCTGGGTGACAGCAAGTCTCCTAAGGTCTCGAGGATTTTTCTAAGTATTTCGGCAGATCTTAGCATTGCAGTGGTCAGATGATTTCTGGTTTTCCTCTTATCTCCAGTTCACTCAGTCTCTTTTCCAAGGGCACCAACTACGACTAGTATCACAATCATTTTCATGATCCACAATTTTTCCTCTCTCTGGCAAGGTCTTGGTATTTGTCTATTTGTTCGCTTTCTTTATTTTCTCCCTATGATCTACTTGAATGGCAAAATACACTAGTTGACAAGTTCTTGTTAATTAATGCAAAGTCTCGTCGTCTGGCCATGCTGTGTGATCCGTTTGTCTCTCAGAGCCCCACAGGATTTTATGGGTCTCATTTTCAACATGATAAAACTCAGTCTCTTGCACACTTCCAAGTGAATTTACCTTTCCTATGCCCTTGTATTCATTTTGTACTAGCTTCCTGCATTCACTTATGCGACTGTTTCATCTTGATACCCGTAGAGTTTACACTTTTTTTTTTTTTTACTCTTTTGAATTTTTTTCACCCCTGCGTTTTCACTGGAGTCTGAGTTGACAGCAAGTCTCCTCAAGTCTCCAGGACTCTTCGTAGTATTCTGGCCGATGATGATTATTATTATTCCCTCATTAGAGCTTTTCACATCAGCGTTAGCCGATGTTTTTTTTTACAGGAGTCTGGGTGACAGCAAGTCTCCTCAAGTCTCCAGGACTCTTCTCAGTATTCTGGCCGTTCTCAATAATGCTGTCGTTTGGATGGTCTCCACTCGTCCTCCAACTTCCAACCCCTCCAGTCCCTTTAGTAATCCTTTAGTTACTGTTCCAAACGCACCAATTACAATTGGTATAATTGTCACCTGCATGTTCCACAGATTTTTCAATTCCCTAGTAAGGTCGAGTTACTTATCCTTCTTTTCACATTCTTTCATTTTTATTCTGTGGTCAGCTGGGACAGCAAAGTCGACAATTTTGCAAGTTCTTTTTTTTTGTTTATTATTATTATTATTATTATCTGATTTTTAGGTTCACTTTCGGTTACTTACAATTCTTCTCCTTGTTTTTACCCAAGACCTAACTTGAGGGAAGGTATCGATTAAATATATTCTATGTATAAATGTTTTATGCTATCTCTTTTGGGTGATATTTTTTGTACTCACTAAAGGAGATGAGAATTTCTGCTGGGTGTAATTTTTATGTTTTATATGGGCTGGTAATGCCAGGTATCTGGTTTATGTTAAGCTAGAATTCATATCATTTCTTGTTCCTATACTTGTACCTCATGTTATCGTTCCTCCCCGCTCCTCTTGTTTTTTTCCTCTTCTACTGCTGCTGCTTATCATTATTATCACTATAATTATTATTCTGAATGCACCAATTTCCATTGTATCATTGTCACTCTCATGTTCCATTGTCTTTTTTAGTTCTCAGGCAAAGTACTGGTACTTATCTCTCTTTTCATTTTTCTTTTTTTCTTACTTTATGGTTCGCCGGGACGAGAAAGTCTACAAATCGGCAAGTTCTTTTTTTTTTCTGTTGACTATCACGAGGTCTGGCCGTCTTGCCGAGATTAAGTTATCTGTTTGTATTATTATTTACTCTTTGAGAGTTTTTCACATCAGCGTGAGCTGATGGTTTTTCACTGGAGTTTGTGTGACAACAAGTCTCCTCAAGTCTCTAGCACTCTTCTCAGTATTCTGGCCGTTTTCAACAATGCTGTAGTTTGGATGATCTCCACTCGTCCGCCAACTTTCAAGTCCTCCAGTTCCTTTAATAATCCTTTAGTTACTGTACCGAATGCTCTAATCACGATTGGTATAATCGTCACCTTCATGTTCCATTTTTTTTTCAATTACCTAGCAAGGTCGAGATACTTATCCTTCTTTTCATTTTCTTTCAGTTTTATTCAGTGGTTAGCCGGTTCAGCAAATTTCACAATTTTGCAAGTTCTCTTTTTTTGTTGTTGTTGTTGTTGATTACTATAAGGTCTGGTCGTCTGGCCGAGATTAGGTGATCCGTTTGTATATCAAAGTCCCATAGCACTTCAGCGTTATCTGACGCTCTTTTACTGGAGTTTAAGATAACAATAGTTACAATGTCCAGTTAAATACATTGCATCATCCACTTCAAACTCCTGAAGTAGTTATGTGGTGCGTAGTTCGATTATCCCAGAAATTTCGATGTCGACAAGTGCTACGAATTATTTAGCAAATATCTTAGCTGAACCTTTTCCTTTTTGCATTTTACTTAGTGACAAATTCATTTCTTTGAATCCTGGTCAAAACGTCTTATTGAATATTTGGACTTCAACTTTTAGAGTTTTCATTCTTTAGAAAACTACACTGGTTGCTATTGAGAGATAATTTTTCTGTTCATTCAGATTCGGTTTCGAATGTTATTGAAATATACCAGGCTATCCACACATACTGATTGATATCCACAATTGTAGAAGAGTGTTTTGAATAATAGTTTTTTTCTTCCTTTCTTCCTTTTTCTATCGTTTTGGACCCGTTTACAAAACACAATGGGTCTATTTGCTGTTCACAGATTTAACTTCATACTGTTTCGTTAGAAAAGCAACAAATGCTACACTAGTTGGTTTAAAATTGGTATTGTAGACAGATTATCATGCGACGTTCATCAAACTAAATTGGTCGATTAAGTAAAAATTACCATATAAAATCAACTTCAGTAGTACCCTTGAGAAACCAAGCACCTACATTGTTTCCAGGAGGGGAATCATTGCAGAAAATTTTTAGTTGACTCTGTCTTCATCTGGGCCTTCATGACTAATAGCATGTTCTCAATAATTTCCAAATGATCAATGTATTTCAATTTTTTTGGAAACAATAGTTACAAGGACATAGTTCAGAGGAAGCCATGTCTTCTGCAGTAAGATAAGATTCCCTCCACACCAAAAAAGTAATGTCTTGGGTAAGACACCAAGCTGCCTTTGATGGTGAAGCTCCTGTACCCCTTCATTGCCATTAATTTCAGGCCTACTATGTCCCGGGGTGATAGTGCCTGTTATGGTGCAATCTATGGGTCAAATAGATATGTCTAAAAATTATTTGCCTTCTATATATATTTACCAACCCCACCGCTCGGGCAGGATATGACACAAAGTTTAACAGGTTTCGATTCAGAGTATTTCTTCCCCTAGTCTAGTTGCCTCACCAAGGCTGAAGAACCTAGTCAGCCCTACTATTTATCCATAGCTGGAGGGAGAATAATTGGATTCATACCTTTCCCAAGGGTATTAGTGCGATGTGAAATGAAATCAGTCTCGTCCAGGATTTGAACTCGTTTCGCCGTGTCTATTTCCTACGACGATAACCATTACACCACGGGAACCTCCATTTGCCTTTTATAGAATCATGTATAAAAAATTCTTAAGAAACAGCTACACGAAAACTGTATTTATAAACATACAATCGATGCTATTCCCTAACTTCTTGGAATGAAATGTGTTTTGAGAGGTTGACATGCCATTAAAATATATCAATCAAATCAGAGGAGTAAAGGTGCTGTGGCATCACAGGAATTTTTCTTTGTGAGCATTCAGTCTTTACTAAACTATCATTAGATTGACAACCCTGATTTAAAATCATCAAATCAATGTTAATGCGCCAGCCTTCCAGGAAAAATTATATATACAGTAGCGTCCAAAACTAAGGGACAAAATTTTAAAACCTAATATTTGTTAGAAATAACAACTGTGAAAAGCTGAAATTTTGACAACTGCTAGTCGTTATCATCCATAATAACATGCTAAAATTTGAATCATTTGCAAAGGATAGAAAAAGAATTATAACAATTATTTATTTATTTTCAAATTTGGAACGTCCAAAAGTAAGGGACAAAATTGAGAAAAACAATGTAAACAGCCAAAAAAAAAATAAAAGTACATGTACAATCAATATTTAGTAAATGAGCCCTTGCTCTCAATGACAGCTGCACATCTTCGACTACAAGAACGAATCAGTTCTTGACAATCTTCGATACTAATTTTAGACCATTCTTCTTGAAGCTTCACCCACAAATCCTCCGTGTTAGTGGGATTTCTTTCCATAACTTTCACTCCTAAGGTCTTCCAAAGATTTTCTATTGGATTTAAGTCAGGATTTTGCGGTGGCCAATCCATTATTTCGAAATCTTGCTCGATAAGGTAACTCATTACCACCTTTGCCTTGTGACATGGGGCATTATCTTGCATAAAGGTAGCCCTATTGAAACCCGAATTCTGTATGATTGGCACAACATGATCTTGAACAGTGTTCTTATAGATCTGCGCGTTTATATGAGTTTGTAACCGGACAAGAGGCGTTGTACCTTGGCTAGAAAACATTCCAAATACCATGGCGCTTCTGCCCCCAAACTTGACAGTTTTCTTAGTACACTTTGCACTTAATCTTTCACCAATACGTCTCTTTACATTGTTTTTTCCATCATTTCCAAATAAATTAAACTTGCTTTCATCACTGAAAAATATTTTTGCCCAATTTTCATGTGTCCAAATTACATACCTGTTTGCATACTCTAATCTCTTCTTATTATTCTTCGAACTAACAAGTGGTTTCTTCCTTGTGTGACGATACCCCCTCGGCCCCCACGTTACATCACTTCTTCGAACCATTTCACTTCTTGGCCGGAGATCAACTAGTGGTTCCGATAGGGGCATCGCACATTTCTTTACCGCTATAAGAAATACAATCGAGGGAGTGGGAGGAATGAGAACAAACGAACAATATGAGCCTGGGGTTAACTCGAGTGCAGAAGGAGAGTAATGTAACATTGTGCATATCCTGTGTGCAATTGTAGACTAACGCTAGCGTGGATTTCTAGCGAAACAGTCTAGAAGAAAGAAAACAGAATTCAAACCACCTTTACATCGATTAAAACTGACCTTATTTCTCATCCCACCTGTGGCGTAATAGTTGGGTGAATGCATAAAAAACACTATTTTTCCATATAGTGCTCACCATTGACTACATATTTTTGTCATCGGTAAAAAAGGATTCTAAGAAGATTGCTGCAAATGTCATACTTCCTTTTTATTCTCACGGACACTACCATAGAAATCAAGAAAAAATCACAAAAACACCATTGGAGAGAGCATGTTTTCTGTTATAAATCATTAATTTCTCATGTCGTTACCACCCCCAATATTTCCGCTTAAAAATTAGCCTTGTGTCCCATCCTGCCTTTTCCCAGTCGGCTAAGGCTGTAGAATACACCAACTGTTTTTCTGCAGTGGGCTAAGACCCCCTCCACCGAGTGTCCTGGATATGACACTAAACCATCTGATGGTGAGGTTCCAGTAATGCTGCAGTTTGGGGGAATGCGGAGTACCCATTCATTGCCATAGCACCCAGGTCCACTCTTGCCCGGAATGGTAGCACTTGATAGTGTCCTGTCTATGGATCAAGTAGATCTAAACTGTAAACTTACGCTAAACTGAATTGCTTGAAACAGAACTGTTTCGACATTTAAACTGCGTAATTATGCAAAACTAAATTGTTTGAAATAGAACTGTTTGACTAATAGCTTGAAATAGAAATGTTTTTGACTATTAAACTGTGTACTTATGCTAAACTGAATTGTTTAAAAGAGAACTAACTATTTATATAAAATGGATTTGTCGTTAAATAACCTATAAAGGTTGATATCCCATAAAACACGAACAAACTAACAAACAGCCTGCCCGTGCTGGAGGGGGTGTGTGTGTATGTGCATATATATATATATATATATATATATATATATACGGACATTGGCCTAGGGGTTAGAGTGTTCGCCAATGGCCCGGGAGACCTGGGTTCAATCCCAGGTCGCGTCATGCCAAAGACTCAAAAAATGGTACTTGATGCCTCCTTGCTTAACACTCAGCATTATAAGGTACGGATCAAGGGTAAAGTTGAGCAATCCAGGGAAAGGAGTAGCGCCCTCCCCTACACCTTGGTGTAGTAGCTATCGAAAAGGGAGCCTTCGGGTTACCCTCGACTATGGTCGCCAACTTTACTTTATTTATATATATATATATATATATATATATTAATAAAGTAAAGTTGGTTGACCGTAGTCGACGCTGACTTGAATGCTCCCTTTACAATAGCAACTAAACCGAGGTGTAGGGTAAGGGGATACTTTTCCTGGGTTCCTCCACTTTACCTTTGATATGTACCTTATAATGCTGAGTATTAAGCAAGGACGCATGAGGTCCTGTTTTTAATCTTTGATATAACTCAACATGGTACTGAACCCTAGTCTCCCATTGGCAAACACTCTATCCACTAGGCAATGCAAACTTTAAAATGGATAGGTCTTTAAATTATAAATTTTTAGGTTATTTATTCTTCTCCAACACGTTTTTCTGATGTTTTACGTCGTCTTTAGGAATTAGATGGTCTGTACACTTTCGTTTTGTTGTTGTTGTTGTTTTTTTTTCCTTTAAAAACAAAAAAACCCTAAAGGGAACAAACCATTTACTTCCTGAAGACGAAGTAAAACGTCAGAAACACGTGTTGGAGAAGAATGAATATCCTAAAAACAAATTGGCTTGTAGAACTATTCCTTTTAAAGTATTTTTCTCCCATTGGACAAGCAATATATATATTTATATATATATACGCACGCACAAATTACTTTGATACTAAGAATTCCTGGTGTAGGCCATGATCCTCATAAAATCGCCAAAACTTTAGCCAAAATATGAACTCCTCTTTTAGGTACCATAAATAATTCACGTGTTAAGAAATATTTATTTAACTCAACAAAATAAATAGTATAGATATGAAGAATGAATTTTTAGCCAGTCAAGATATTAAATATCAATTACTAATATTCCTGTAAATAAAACGTTTTGAAAATCATAGAATTAATATTACGTATCTTTGTCAGTTAACAAAAAAAAAAAAATCAAAATTTGCTCATTACGCAGTGAATATTGTTTTTTTTTAATATTATGCTATATTTCATAAACAAAAATTCGGTTAATCCATGGGTTCTCTTCTTTATGGTGCCCCTGCTTTTTTTTTTTTTTCTTGTATTTACAGAATTAGGTCCTTATATATATTTCAAATTGAAAAAGAGAACGGAAACATTGGGGATAACGCTTGCAAGGAATTGAAATCCAATGCGGAAACTTTTTTCCTTCATAAAATGCATTTTAGTAAAAGCGTTTACCTTCGGTTTTGAACTGATCGGACTCTGATAATCAAAAAGTGGTTATGTGCCGATTGATCAAATGAACAGACGACATTCTTCACGAGGAATTCGAATAAACGAACGTGTTACATTTAAACTCCCCCCTCCACGCTTTATAATCTTCCTCTTAGGGGTATTTATTTGAGTGAGTGCTTAGTTGTAGTACAACACGCCTAAAAACGAGTCATGACCTCACTGTGATTCATCCAAAAGGTCAATTACAAAAGTCAAGCCTACATTTGATACAATAGAGAGAGAAAAAAAGGAACCAAGTTCACAAAAGTCCCCTGCTGTATTCTCAAAATGCTTTTTTCTGCACGAAGTGTTAAACATTCTAAAACAAGGACTCATTAGTTCGCATATCGAATTGTTGGAGAATTGATTTCCCTAATCCGTTTCATTCGCTCATAGTTTTCCAAATTGTCCCGAGGGATCTTCGTTCTAATTCCTTCTACGAAGGATTCCATTTAGGGAAAGAAACAATTGTCTTGGTTACAAAATATTTCCTGAAAAGATGAATAAAAACAATAAAAATAAAATAAAACACAAAAAAACGCAAAAATAAAGTTAGCAATACAGGGTCCGTGTATCAATTGGAAGGTGACTACACTTATTTCTCTTATTCTCCCATTTTCTTCAATCCCCAAACCCAGATACACACATATATGAAATCACAAACACACACACACACACACACACACACACACACATATATATATATATATATATATATGCGTGCACACAGAAAAATGAACATGTACATGCACACGTTTAATTCAATGGTAATTCAATGAATAAGGCGAATTTTCCTCAACGTGTTGGAAATATTGGAAGTACTTTTTACAATAACACTTTTTTCAAGGAAATCAATAGTGATGGGTCCTTTCATGTCCAAAAAGATACACAGCATGACCTTATTTACTGGAGAATCAATGTGTTTCCACTCTATGGGCTGTCTTTTCGACACAGGCTCGTAGTGATATTCAGCCTAGTTATAAACATTTTCTTAACTTAAACATGATTCTTCGTACACATCCAATATTCTTCTGAAAATAGCACATGGTTTACCCTTCTAAGACATTAAATATTTGAAGAAATATCACTATTTAAGCCAGGAGCACTCTATATGAATTGCCAGCATTTTAAATAACCTCAAAACAAATATTTTTGTGAGATTAAAATAATGTTTTTCTTTAAAAGCGATTCCTAACAATGCAAAGTTTTATATTTGTTGAAAAAAATTCTGAAAAAAAAATATTTTGCTTTTTTAAAAATTTACTCAATTGATTTGAATGCTCCCTGTATATTCAATAGGTCCGTCCTCTGTAAAAAGAATTCCTATTGTTAATTGAATGACTTTCGTATGTATTGTAAGCCTTTTCTCAGTACAAAAAAAGAAGTCCCGATATTGAATGATTCTCGAATATATAATGTAATAGGGATGATTTTAAAGCTTTTTCAGGAATGATTCTAAAATAGTTTACATCGATGGCGTCTGTTTGAGATAACGAAGAGTTTACCAATTTAGAATGATGGGGAAGATACATTTCTGTACTTTATCTAATTGAAAATCACAATCGTTAAACTGACTTTGGCTTTACATACCATGAAATCAACCAGTAACATGGGTATGTTCAGCTAGTTTGACTCCTTTAAATATAAGTGATCATCCAAATCTTTGATCAAATAATCAAGTTACTTTGATTGTGGGCAAAAATATAATGCTAGTTGTGGGTGGTATACATTGAAATTTAAAATTCCCCCCGGAACAAACAAAATAAAGCAAAAAAAAAAAAATGAGAAGATATAGTCATCATCATCATCATATCCCGCTGGTAGCACGGATATCCCTGACCCTCTCTCGCCACTCCTCCCTATCGTTTATCGCCCTAGGTAGGTCTTCAGGACTCAGCAGCTATGTGAGGATACAGGAAGATATAGTATTCAATTCAAAAATCAGTATAAGCAGTAGCTAATATAATTCAAAACCTTTTCATGACTGATCCTATCATCTTTGGGTGAAATAGATTAGTTGAAGTGTTTACCTGTTTACAATAATTATGAAGATATTTTTTTTCAGCAAATGATTGTAAGATTGTTTATTAAATATCGGATCAAAGTGTTGTATATGTCATCAACATCAAGTCATGCCGACATCTCTCTCTCTCTCTCTCTCTCTCTCTCTCTCTCTCTCTCTCTCTCTCTCTCTCTTACACACACACACACCGTCCGTTTCCATCCTTCATTGCTTCTGGCAAGTCCTGTAGACTGTATCCAGTATCCGCACAGACCTTATGAATGTAAGGCTTTGCTGTTTGGCCAGAGTTAGTGTGCTTCTCTGTAGTAGTCCACAGGAGAACTTTGCTTATGAGTTATTTCCCTAGCAGTGCCCCGCATATATCATTCATCTTAAGCGAATGGTTCGAGATAGAAGGCAGGTGGCCGTACAGCCGCCGTTTAGTGAGGTGCTGCTTTTATTCAAAACTGTACGTAGCATTCTTGGGTCGTTCCCTTTTCTCGATTTACACGTGGAAACGTATAAATTTAAAGATGAAAATTATTTTTTGGAACTTTATAGAATTTGAAGCTTTTTAGAACACGCCGACTGCATCTCCTGCAGGGAGGTAAGACTCCCTCCTCCAAAAAAAGGAAGAATGCCCTGGATATAACACTAAACTGCATCCGTAGGTGAAGCACCAGTTCAGTTGCTTCAGAATGTCATTATTTAGATTCTATTACTCCAAGTTCCACTTTGACGCCGTAGTACTTGTTTGGGTAATATCTATAGGTTAAATAGATCTATTCGAAAATTAGTAAGGTTAGATAGAAATACTTGAAGCCATATATTTGCAAATAGATATAGTAGCGTTACGGTTATCGTCATAAGATATGGAATGGGTGGACAGAGTTCAAATCCTGGGCGAAGATATTTACATTTCATTTCTTGCTAATACCCTTGGATAAAAGTACGAATCCGTTTACACTCTCCCAAGGATGGATAAAAATTGGGCAAAGTTGGGCTCATTACCCTTGACAAGGCAACCCATTTAGGATTTTTAAAAATCTGAATTCAGACTATTAGTGATTCGCTTAAAATGACCTGACTCATATCAGAAGAGTTGAGTCAATACAAACATTCATAGGATATATCTATTTGATTAACATAAACGTATGCAAATAGCATACAGGGTGTTCTCAAATATTTCTGAAAAACCTTGTACTTTTCTTTTTAATAAATTAGTTTGGTAAATGGTAGTTCATTTCTTACGTAGATTTCTGCAGGTGTGTATTACTATTACTCAAAGTTAACCCTATTTTTTAAAATTTACCTTGACCAGTGGTTACCAACCGAATTTAGGCTATGCCCCACGAGTATTTGTAAAATTCTTATCTACCCCTGTAATATTTAGTTCTTCAAATATTCATTAACCAGGTCTCTAAACAAGGCCAACGAAAATATTGCTTGGCCCACTAAGATATTACTATGCTCCACCAGTGGAGTATCCACCCCACGTTGGGAACTACTGGCCTAGACTATATACTTATTTACTGAGTTTTCCTCAGATCTAGCACAGATATATGGGGTACTCAGTAAGACTCGAACGAACTCGTAATGGGTTGCTAGTCTAGCTTGCAAACCATTAGCTACGAGGTGCATACGATAAGTTTCCAGACTTTTTTTCGTATGGGCACTTTTATTAATAGTACACACATGAAACTCTAGTCCCCCTTCGAAGTAATCTCCTCCGGTTGGAATGCACTTGTTACAACAACTCCTGGAAGGCCCCATAGAAGTCCTCTTGTGTGAGCGTATCACTGACCTTCGTCACAGCCTCTTTCATCTCTTCAATTGTCTCATAACGACAGCCTCTGAGCTTAGGGAATAACCAAAAGTCACAGGGAGTAAGGTCTGGACTATAGGGAGGGTGAGTCTGTGACAAGGATGGATGCATTTCGTTCTTCTAAAGTGTCAGATTGCATTTTTGAAATTCACCAGCTGTGACAATCAGGCTTTAGTAGGGTGTATTCCAATTGCTGCTGTAGCTGTTTGTTTGAACCTTAAATCATAAGAATAGGTCAGTTATCTCATAAGATGTATAGCAATAACATAGTGAATTTTCAAGAGTCTATGACAATTTGATATGCCTGTACAAAAAAAAGTCTGGAAACTAATCGTATGCACCTCGTATTTACAAAGCTTTTTTGTTCGATGTGGCAAAAGGCCGTATGAATGGGGCACTCAATGAGTCCCGGACTCTTTCTGGTAGGTTTCCTAGTCTAGCTTGTTAACCATTACACCATTAGAGGTGCTTTTGCTTAGACTATATAGTAATTTACAAAGGTTTTTGCTTAGATGTGACACAAGCCCGAATAAAAGTACCCAATGAGACTCAATTGTGAAGGTTTGCTAGTCTATCTAGCTAACCGTTACAAATTGCAAAGCGCCGTTGTCAAGACTTAACAGCTACTCAGATATTTTCATCTCAGACGCTAAAATTTTTTAAACACTCTGTATTATTCAAAGAACTTTAATTAAGGGAAACAAAAGATCAATGAATGTATTACCCTCATCTCTCAACCTCTCCTTTGTCTTTTAAGTCTTATTTACTCATCAAACAAGACATGTGACCTGACGCATGCGCAAACCAGTGACACACAGTCATGCCACACGCACCCAGTTTAGCCTGCTCTTAGATTGTATTATTCCAGTTCTTAGATTCTACCTTGCATTTTTCCACTGTCACTTTTAATTGTTTTTATCGGCTGCAGTTTTTATTAAATTACGTTCAACATGCGTAAATATTAATTTTTTAGAATTCAATATTTTTGTCCAGTGAAAATCCTATATGCATTATATTTTCATAAATGAGCTTTAAAAAATATCGATTCCAATTCTTTATTGATAATTTTCTTTAACTGCTTACCTAGATTTTCAGACTCAGCGCATCTTTTAATCAATTTCTGAAACCTTTGATAATTCTCTTTCCAAATATTTGATTATCGCTGTTTTTGCCGCTTAAAAATAATTCTTACATCAGACAAGAGAATTTATTTTCAGAAATATTTCTGTGTAAAAATCTTGTTTGCCGATAAAACCGGTCTTGAGTATTGATAGAGGTTTCAGAATCAAAAGAAAATGAAGAGATTTCATTTTTGTTAAAAACAACGAAGTTTAGTGTCTTGTTAATATTTTGTTAAATATTCTGAGCGGAAATGTTGATAAGCTTCAAAGCAATAGGAAAAAGATCTGTTCAACTTTTCATAAATATGTGTATGAGTGTGTTTAAAAGGTTAGGTTGAAATATTTCTTTGATGCAGGTTTGATTAAAGATGATATTCAAGGAGTATTTCGAAAGTTTTATTTTTTTCATTTCTGAGTTTTTATTGTGTAAACGAAGGCGACCCGAAGGCTTCCTTTTCAATAGCTACTACACCGATGTGTAGGGGAGAGTGCTACTCCTTATTTCTGAGTTTTTATTGCGTAGACAAGGGCGACCCGAAGGCTTCTTTTTCAATAGCTACTACACCGAGGTGTAGGGCAGGGCGCTACTCCTTATTTCTGAGTTTTTATAGCGTACCCGGCTCATTGGTCTGGTGGGCAGAGTGTTTGCCAATGGTCCGGGATTCCTGGGTTCAATCCCAGTTCGCTTCATACCAAAGTCTCAAAAAATGGTACTTGATACTTAACACTCAACAATATAAGATATGTATCAAGGGTAAAGTGGAGCAATCCAGGGAAAGGAGTAGCGCCTCCCATGTAGTAGCTATTGAAAAGGGAGCCATCTGCTCGTCCATGACTACGGTCGCCAACTTTTACCTTTATTGCATACGTAAAAGCGACCTTTTTTCAAGGAACAAAGTATTTGAAGGAATTGTCTAAAATTCCAAGATCTCTCTCTCTCTGGCGCTCTCAAATCGAAAGTATGAAAAATTAGATTGATATGTTTCGCTATAGATATAGCGTTAATGGAATTTTCCATATTGATTTACTTTCTGGACAGACGGATTTTATTCCAAAACTTGGGTATGCATTTATCCAACCTTCTCCTAGATTGGTTGCCTTACCAAGAACCCATTCTTTCTAACTATTTACTCATAGCTGGACGGGGACAGATAATTCATGCCCTTTCAGAAGGCATGAAATCCTAATAGTTCTGATATATATATTTACCAACCCCCTCCGCTCGGGCAGGATATGACATAAGGTCAATTTTTAAGTGGAGTTTAACAGATTTCAATTCAGAGTATTCCTTCTCCTAGACTAGTTGCCTCACCAAGGCTGAGGAACTCAGTCTGCCCAACTATTTACCCATAGATGGAGGAAGAATAATTGAATTCATACCTTTCCCAAGGGTATTAGTGCTATGTGAAATGCAATCAGTCTCGTCCAGGATTTGAACTCGTGTCGCCGTGTCCATTTCCTACGACGATAACCATTACACCGCGGGCACCTCTAACCATCACCACCTGATATATATGTTTCTATGTTCGTGTATACATGTACATATATATATATATGTATGTGTGTGTGAGTATTTGCGTATATATATATATATATATATGTATGTGTGTGTGAATGTCAATGTATATATATATATATATATATATATATATATATATATATATATATGTGTGTGTGTGTGTGTGTGTGTGTGTGTGTGTGTGTATTACAAAAAAGACAACTTTCGTAAAATTGGTTGACGGGAAAGTGACAGTGAAAGTACCGGTTCATGCTAGATCAACAAAGTTAAGCACCTATGAGCCTGTTTAGTACTTAAATGGGTGACCTTTTGGAAACAACTGTTAATACAAACAACTCGAGTTCCTGTCAAATTAATCAAATCTGAGTCCGTAATAACTCTGATAATATAAAAATGCTGAATCAAAATAACGTCGAATGGGCGATTTTCATTGTCTACGCTAATTAGAATTCTCAGTTAAAACTTAGATTTTTTGTTTATTTTTAGCCTCGTACGTTAATAAGTCGTCTGTTTTGTTGTTGTTTATTTTGGTAGGTGGGAAGGTTTGGGGAGAGTTCAAGTTTCTTCTCTCTAATTTATTATTTGCACCAACAATATTATAACAAATATTTGAGAAAAATATTTATTTTCTTTTTTTCAACTTAATCACTTTACTTCGTTTGTGATCCAGAAAAGTATTGGTCGACGTGCGATAAAGGACCCCCCAGGGACGAATCATTTAGTGTGGGAACAACCTGTGTGTCAGAGAGGGGAACATTTTCGCACAGACGATCCGTGCGTTGATACGCCGATATGACATACTATCCTACAAATTCTTTCTCGCTTGTCACCTAGTGCTTGTCTAGGGGGAAAGAATCAAGGAAAATACCAAGAGTACCAATCGACTCGAAAATAGACATCCCATAATGAAGGGCGTGAATAAACTGACCGCAGGTGGTCAGGGAGCGTGAAGTGTGAACGATTTTTCCCCTAAGGACTTGAACGCTCTTTGCGAGGTTTGAACCGGAATAAGGAAATAAAAGGAGCTTGAATATTTACCACACACCACATGGTGATGGATTTAGTGCCAGTTAGTGCATCATTGATTCAATACACTGGATGGCATAAACAAAGCAACGCTTAATCATTTCTGAAGCCGATAGGTTTTTCGAGAGCGAGCGCAGTGCTTTTATACTACAAAGACTAGTGACTCTATCGACTTCCGTAGGGGATTAAATCGCGGTCATAGCTCTATCGCCTGGAATAAGGGCACCTCTGGTGGTGTAACGGTTAGCAAGCTAGACTAGCAAACCTACATTAGTAAGTTCGAGTCTCATTGGGCGCCCCATTCATTCGGCCTTGTGCCACATCGAAGCAGATAGCTTTGTAAATTACTACTACGCATGTGAATATTGGGCACCTCTGGTGGTGTAACGGTTAGCAAGCTAGACTAGCAAACCTACATTTTGGCTTTCAACATACTTATTCCAGCGATTTTTCCGTCAGTTGAAGCATTTCTAAGACGCTTCTTTTACTTGGGTTCGAAACTGCATCATCGTATCACTTTTAATGCGCCCGTCCCCACTCCGAGAAGGAATTAGATCTGCTAAGTATGGTGGGTTTTGCAGTTTCACAATCCTTGCCTTATTCTCTTTTATTGTATTGCTTTTATGAAAAGAAAATCTCGCTATGAAAATTGTTTGTTGTAGGATTACACTTATAGAGAATTTTAGTAAAGAATACGATAACTAGATGACGTTATTATCAACGCTTAGGTGTTGTTTTACGACAAAAGAAAACTATACGTTGATCTAATAATGTTTTGCCGGCGTAGGTTTATTTTTATCGCTTCGATTTTGTAAAAAAAATGTTATTTGTTCAAGCTGGGATCGAAAAGTATCGACTGCCTTGAAAAACTCGCAAGATGTAAAAAAGAAAAGTTAACATTTTCCACTTGACAGTGCTGCCGAAATCATCTAGAATGCTTAGACGAGTCCTTAATAGCTGAGTTGACTTGCTATCAATTTGACTTTAGGGAAGCCTACCAGTTACGGTGGGGATGAAAATAATAATAACAAGATCACCTAATCTCGGCCAGACGACCAGACGTAGTGATATTCAACAAAAAGAGAACCTGCCGAATAGTGAACTATGCCGTCTCGGTGGACCACAAAGTAAAAATTGAAGAAAGCGAAAAGAGAGATGTGTACCAAGACCTTGCTAGGGAACTAAAAAAACTATGGAAGATAAAGGCGACAATGATATTAGTTGTGATTGTTGTTCTCGAAATGCTTGTTAAATAAACTTGAAAACTTGGAAATAAGTGGACGAATGGAGTCCATCCGGACTACAGCATTATTAAGATTGGCCTGAAAACGGAGAAGAGTCCTGGAGACTTGAGGAGACTTGCTGTCACTTAGACTCCAGTGAAAAGGCATCAGCTAACGTTCGTGTGAAAAACTCTCAAAAGAGTAAAATAATGATGTCAAAGCCATGAAAAGGAGAGACTGGGGGTAATTGGAGATCCATGCACGGATTGTGACCATCGAGACATCAACACTATTGAGGCAAGCTAGGAAACCGAGATTAGACCTGGAGAGTTAATAAAACCTGCTGTCACTCGGTCTTCAGTGAAAATTCGAAAAGTGTCAATTTTACTATTAAATCATTCATTGCAAGTTGTTTCAACCCAGCATCAGCTGCTTGTTTTTACTGGAGACTGAGGGGTAGCAAGCCTCCAGGACTTTTCTTAGTATTCTAGCCGATCTTAACATTGATTTGTTCAGAATAGTATCGATTCTTCTCTGATTTCCAATTCCCCCAGAGTTTATTCCAAGCTTTTGGAGACCGATTCAAGTATTACCGTCACCCTTATGTTCCACAGTATTTTTAGTTCTCTGTTAAGATCCAAGTTATTTTCTATCTTTTCGCTTTCTTTTGATTTCACCCAATGATCCGCCGGGACGACAAAATCCACAAGATTGCAAGTTATTTTCTGGTTAATTAACACTAAAACAGTTTTTTTCCAAGCAACGGTCGTGTCGATACTGCTATATGGATGCACTATATGGACGCTTACGAAACGTATGGAGAAAAAGCTTGACGGCAATTACACAAGAATGCTGCAAACAATATTGAACAAGTCCTGGAGGCAACGCCACAGAAAACAGCAGCTGTACAGCCACAGACCACCTATCACGACAACTATCAAAGTTAGACGAACCAGGCATGCGGGACACTGCTGAAGAAGTAAGGACAAACTCATAAGCGATATACTCCTGTGGACCCCTTCACATGGACGAGTAAATGCAGGAGCACCAGCTCGCACCTATATACAACAGCTATGTGCTGATGAATTATTTTTTCTTATAAAGCTTAAACCAGTTTGTCCGCATTTTGATATTTGTTAATATCATATTTACCAACCCCTCCGCTCGGGCAGGATGTGACACAAGGTCAATTTTTAAGCGAAGTTTAACAGGTTTGAATTCAGAGTTTCCCTTCTCCTAGATTAGTTGCCTCACCAAGGCTGAAGAACCTAGTCTGCCCTACTATTTACCCATAGCTGGAGGGAGAATAATTGGATTCATACCTTTCCCAAGGGTATTAATGCTATGTGAAATGCAATTAGTCTCGGCCAGAATTTGAACTCGTGTCGCCGTGTCCATTTCCTATGACGGTAACCATTACACCACGGGCACCTCTTTATATTTGTTAATATAAAATATTAAACAGGCCAGACTGAGTAAATATCAAATATATAGAAGAAACTGTTTAAATAATAAGATAGTGGGTAGAGTGTTCGCCAATGCTCCGGGAGACCTGGGTTCAACCTTAGGTCGAGTCATACCAAAGATTTTAAAAATGGAACTTGATACCTCCTTGCTTAACACTCAGCGATTTAAGGTACGTATCAAGGGTAAAGTGGAGCAATCCAGGGAAAGGATTAGCGCCCTCCCCTACACCTCAGTGTAATAGCTATTGAAAAGGGAGCCTTCTGGTAGCCCTCAACTACGGTTGCCAACTTTACTTTACTTTTTCATTAGTGAATGTTTGCTTGTTGGCTGTTTTTTTTTTTTATATGGTAGATGGGTTCCTGTACGTTCGTTCCAAGTCTCGGCTTATCCTTCTCACAAAATGAGATATAAAAATAAATCGTTTAAATCATGAGAATCCAACTTTTGAAAACGATTACAACTTTCCGCTTTTTCAATTGTCAATGGAGAATTTAGATTTCTTTTTACTTCCTCAAATTTGCCACCTGTTGATAACAACTTGAACTTTGAAGAAAGAAAAAAAAAAAGACGTGATAGCAAATACACATTTATCACCAATTATTGTATTAAATTTAGGGAAAAAGAGGGGAGTGAAACCCGCTAAGTCTCTTATGGGGATTTGGAGATTACACATCAATAAGGTATCTCCTTATAGACCATGTCTCTCGTTTTTTGTTTTTTTATTTAATTAGATTTTACTATTTTCTCTATTTACATATCCTTGCTGGCAAAGATATGAAACTGTAATTTACTAAAATTTTATTGATTTATTTCAAAAAAGAATGTTGTAATTACTTTTGGCGATAGAATAGTCGAAGTTGTGATCGATACAATCTGAACAATTTCATTAAAATTAGATGCCCGTTGTTGAAATCTTCTGTAGCGTGTTTGGCGTTAACACCTTGAATTTGCTGAGTGTTTTCAAGTAAATACTCAACCTGAATGCAAGATTTCACGGCAAGTTCGAGGTTTTATTTAGACTAACGAGTTCAATGAGTGTAGGAAGATTTTGTTGCGCCATGTGGACAAGATCTGCTTACCACTAAAACCTGCTTTCGACTTTTTGAACATCTGAACGTCTCAATGATATTTTAAAGTGTTTTAACCCTATATGAAATGCAAACAGGTTCGTTGAGGATTTGAACTCGGATTACTATGCCTATTTCCTACGACGATAACCGTCTTAGGAAACACTTCACCTCCTCCAAAAAGTAAATTAAAGATGGAGTAGATACCAATCTTGTAATTTACTAAGCCTTTTGCTTAGATGTGGCACAAGGCCGTATGAATGGGTTATCCAATGTAACTCTGACTCACTCGTGAATGTTTGTTAGTCAAGCTTGTTAACCATTACACCACTCTAAATGCCTTATAGGTACCAATGAACAATTTTTTGTCGGGTGTACTAATGAGTCGTACTGTATATGTAAATTTTACGTAGCTTTGGGTGATACAATTTGTTGATTGGGTTGGAAGCATACACACTGTAATACAGAGTATTATAGAAACACAGAGGAACACTTAAGATGTTCTACCTGATATCACTCCAGCTATGGCTAAATAGTAGGGCAGTCTGTGCTCTATAGCCTTGGTTAGGCAACTAGTCTAGGAGAAGGAAAACTCTGAATTCAAACTCATGAAAGTCCGCTTAAGAATGATCTTGTGTCACGTCCTGCTCGTGTGTAGTTGTTGGTAAAAGGTGGTACCCGTGGTGTAATGTTGCTAATACCCTTGACAACGGCATGAATTCAACTATCCTCCCCCCATTTAAGGGTAAATAGTAGGGTACACTGGGCTCTTTCTTCTGGAAATGGCAAATGGTCCAGGAAAATGAAAACCCTGAATTCAAACTTGTTAAACTCCGAATAAAAAAATGACTGAGTTAGTTGCAGAGGGGCTGGGTAAATGTATGCATATAAGATTTCGCATTTGATTAAATGACGAAAATACTTTTGATAGACGCAAGTATATACCAATATATTATTTGTTATTTACCTTTTCCTCCTTGCCGGCTTAGAATACAAAGCTTGCATTCTTCTGCCGAAGATTAAGACTGCTCCACAAGAAATGCCTTTTGTATGACACTAAGCTGTATCCAAAGGTAAGTCTCTAGTTATGGAGCTCTGCAGAGGAAGGTTCAGCTAGCCTCGCTCGTTAACCATTACACCACATTTTATTTTTACTTTCATAAGTTCTGAGATGGTGTTTTATCTTTTACGGCCGTCATCTTATGCACCGTGCCCTTGAGGGAATAGATCCATAGCCTCTCCTATCTGGATTCATGCAGTTTTCATAGCGAGTAGGGTTTCTTGGGATAACTCTATGTCCCCCGCCATTTGGATTTTAGTTTCTTCATTCTCTTAGGTTGCGTTACGAAGTCTAAAGAATCAATCTGCCCTACTATTTACCTGGGAGAAAAAAATGGGGAATTCATGCTTTTTTGATAGGCGCTAAAGTGTAATGCAGACAGCCTCGTCCATCATTTGAACTTGGCTCCGGAACGTTTTCTAAGACGAAAACTGTTACGTCACGTGTCTCCGAATAAAACTATATTATAAAAAGTATAAAATTAACAAAAAGTAAGACGAAAGAAATTAGTCAGAAATCGATAATCCGTATTTGTATATAAAGCAGTTAATTCAATCAGGGTGAAATTTTTATATCTTTTTTTCTCTAAATGGCCCTGTCATCTTCAGCGAATCGATAAATCAAAAAAGTAAAAGGCGGTGTGTAAAGGGTATTTGATAGCAGGTATTGTGAGGTTATGAGAGTAGCGACCCCTTTGTAAGTTGGCTAACGGTGTAAACATAACGAACTTGTCGCGTACCGACAAAACCGCCTGCAAATCACAACGCTACCCTTTGTAACTAATAAAACTGATTCATTGAAGAAATTCGAGAAACTTAAGACTATTGCATGTGCTACTACTTAAGACCATTACGTCAACTAGTAAAAACATGACGAGGAAGTGAAGTATGGATGATCAAAATTGTAGCTATATGGTTAGATATAAAAGTCATTTGCTTATTAGTTTAAGTTATTGACAACTCAATACTTGCTTTTGAAACAATATTCCAAGCTTGTTGATTTGAGGTTGTGGTTAAAATCAATGAATAACGGAATTTCTATTTTGCACACCGTTCTAAGATACCAAGTATTCCTATCTAATACGAATAATTTATTCAAAGTTGTATGATTTCAACTCGCCTTAGCTAATACTAAATATCTATTCACAATTTTATGGTTTCAAGGAAATATTTCTATTCAATAATTTGCTCTCGCACAGTAATATGGTTTAAAGTATTCCCTATCTAAATATTTCTCTCTTAAACATTAATGGTTCCATACGTTGTTTCAGTGTGTTCAAAGCGAAGAAAGCTCTAAATATATACATATAATACTTTCTTATATAAAACCATCTTCCTGAAAATTAAGAAACTTTAAAAAATGCCTAAGTAAAAGTAAAGTTGGCGACTGTAGTCGAGGGTGACCCGAAGGCTCCTTTTTCGATAGCTACTGAGGTGTAGGGAAGGGTGCAACTCAATTCCCTGGATTTCTCCACTTTACCCTTGATACATACCTGATAATGCTGAGCGTTAAGCAAGGAGGTATCAAGTACCATTTTTGAGTCTTTAGTTTGACTCGACCTGGGATTGAACCCCGGTCTCCCGACTCATTGGCAAACACTCTACCCACTAGGTCTGTACTGTTGTCTGTACAAAGTAATTCCGTCATAAAAAAAGCTTAAACAAAATGCTTTTCTTGATGGAATTATCTTTCAAAAAGTGTAAAAATCATTCCATGGCAACTTCATTTACTAAAACGAAATGAAAAGATGATTGGAGGGGGTTGATTGATTTTTAATGTTTGCGAATTGTGTACATAGTCTGTTTAAATTTTTTTGTCTTGATTCTTAACTTCCAGGTTTTTTATTTTTATATTTTATTATTTTGTTTGGGAGGGTCACACGGTTATCTGATATCAAATATTCTTATCTAATACAAATAATTTGCAAACCAATCAAACTGACTTAGATTGGATCCTAATAGGTACTCTCACTCCGGGTCAGTGGACCTGAAAGTAATGGCAATGAAAAAGTACTTAACATTCCCTAAAGTTTCAGAGGTGGAGAGTCATTAACAGATACAATTTAGGGTCATACCAAAGAAACCTTCTTTTTTGGTGGGTCTTAGTCTTCCTCAGGGGACACACTCAGCCCATTTTAAGTTCTTTAATTCTTTGGTTTTTAATGGCATATCAACCTTCATTGGTTATTTAATGCCAAAGCTATCCTTCTAGAAGAGCTAGGAGGATAAGGGGGTTCATACCTTTTCCAAGGCTATTTATTCGAAAATGAATGTAAAAGCACAAGAGAAGTTCGAACTCGCTTACGACGATTCCACTGTCGATCGCTTTAACCATTACACCACGAAGACACCCCGTCCCACCATTTTAAGCTCTGCGGACTGAATAAAATGGAGGGTTAACGCATTACGACAAATTTTCAAAAAAAATCTCTCAAGAATTTCGAGTAAAAATGTTTTTCAAAAACTCGTTTTTGATTAATTTAGTACCGAAAATTTTATTTGTCAATTTAGGGAGAATTTTTTTTAAGAGCACTTTTCGTGAATACATGCTATTGAATACGCCCGGAATGTATTAACCTAACGCCTCCACTATGAGTAGAATGTGACATAAAGTCAATTTTTAAGTAGGGTACAGCTGGTTTGAATTCTGTTTTTCCACTATTAGACTGGATGCCTAATCAAGGGTAAAGAATCCAGTTTGCCCTACTGTTTACCCATAGCTGGGAGTGATGATTCATATCTTTTTCCAAGGGTATTAGCACGAAGGGAAACGCAAACAGATTCGTCGAGGATCTGAACCTGGGTCACCGATTCCATTTCCAACGATGACAACCGTTTCGCGTAATATACAGTTTGACAATAACTGAACGGGCGAAATAGAAGTTTGAAAGATACAAAATTAGAGAACTTACATTATTCAACTCAATTATGTTAGCTTTGTATCTTAACTTCAAACGTACCGATTAATCACTACTTTCCGACGATCATTTTTTCTTCTTCTTTTTCTTCTTTTTTCTTTTTCTTTTTCTTTTTTCGTCTTCATTTTTCTTCTTCTTCTTTTTTCTTCTTCTATTTTCTTCTTTTTTTCTTCATCTTCTTTTGTCTTCTTCTTTTTCTTCATCTTTTTCTTCTTTTTTTCTCCAGCTTCTTTTGTCTTCTTCTTTTTCTTCTTCTTTTTTCTTCTTCTATTTTCTTTTTTCTTTATCTTCTTTTGTCTTCTTCTTCTTTTTCTTCATCTTTTTTCTTCATCTTTTTTCTTCATCTTTTTTCTTCATCTTTTTCTTCTTCTTTTTTCTTCTTCTTTTTTCTTCTTTTTTTCTTCTTCTTCTTTTGTCTTCTTTTTCTTCTTTTTTCTTCTTCTTTTTCTTTTATCTCCTCCTTTTTTTTTTTTTTTCTTTCTTTCTTCTTCTTCTTTTTCTTTCTTTCTTCTTCTTCTTCTTCTTCTTCTTCTTCTTCTTCTTCTTCTTCTCATCCTTTTTTTTCTTCTTCTTTTTCTTCTTCTTCTTCTTAGTTGTAGTAGTAGCTGTATTTTCTCTTTTGAGAGTTTATTCACACCAGCGTTAGCTTACTGGAGTCTGAGTGACAGTAAGTCTCCTCAAGTCTCCAGGACTTTTCTCAGTATTCTGACGGACATTGATAATGCTAAACTCTGCATGGTCACTACTTGTCTTCTGGTTTCTAAATTTTCTAGTCCTTTTATCAATGCTTTGGGGTTTGTTCCAAGTGCACTAACAACAACTGCTATCACTGTAGTACTCTAGCAAGGTCTAGATATTTATCTCTCTTTTCACTTTCTTTTAATTTTACTCTGTGGTCAGCCGAGACGGCAAAGATCACTATTCGACAGGTTCTCAATTATTATTTTTATTTATGTATTTATTACTTTTGAGAGTTCGCACAACAATGTTTGCTGATGGTTTTCCACTGGAATTTGAGTGACAGCAAGTCTCCAGGACTCTTCTCAGTATTCTGGCCGACTTTAACAATTCTGTAGTTTGGAAAGTCTCTACTCCTTCTCTTATTTGCAAGTCGTTCAGTCACTTTCATTTTCCATAGTTATTTAGTTCTCTAGCAAGGTCTAGGTACTTATCTCTCTTTTCGTTTTCTTTCAGTTTTACTCTATGTTCAGCTGGGACGGCAAAGTCCTCTATTAGGTAGGTTCTCTTTTTTTCTATTTGACAATCACTAAGGCTGGTCGTCTTGTCGAGATTATATGATCAATTTGTTTCTCAAACCCCCAAAGAATATTTGTGCGTACGGATTCTGAGTAGTGCTAATACCATTTATTCCTATGGTCAAATTTAAACTTCTTGCACAATTCTCTGTGGATCACCTTCCCCACTCAGTCTCGTCTAGTATTATTTAATTTACTAAGCTTTATTGCTTAGATGTAGCACAAGGCCGCATGAATGGGGCCCCCAATGAGAATCGAACTCACTCGTGTAGGTTTGCTAGTCTAACATGCTAACCATTACACCACCCGAGGTGCCCAGTCTCGTCTAGTATTATACTCTTTTTGCGCTATTATTATTATTATTATTAGGGGGTTTGGAACTATTGTCTTCATCTTTATTGTTATTTCCTCAACGTTTCGGCCGATATGTCCTCCGGCCTTCTTCAGGTGTTTGTCGAACTCAGGAACCTTCACGGAACTTCAAACTACGTCCTTTATTGAATCCACGGGGGTCGCCTGTTCTGATTACGTTAACCATAACCGGGTACAAGTTTTAAGTATTCCTGTATTATTAGTCGCCTGCAGTCAGGATTGAACCTGCAATCTCCAGATGATTGTCTCCTTAGAAGCTCAGGGAACCAACACCCATAACCGTTACGAGGCGAGTAACAATACAGGAATACTTGATATTTGTACCCGGTTATGGCTAACGGAATCAGATCAGACGACCCCCGAGGATTCAATAAAGGACGAGTTCGACAAACACCTGAAAAGGCCGGAGGACATATCGGCCGAAACGTTGTGGAAATAACAATAAAAATGAAGGCAATAGTTCGAAAACCCTTAATGATAAAAATTATCAAGCTTCGTCTCAGACATTTAGACAACTATTATTATTATTATTATTATTGTCACCGATGAATCCGTCATCACTTGGTAACAATGCTAACTGTAGCAGTAGAAATAAACTTATCCTATAAAAGAGTCGTCGCCTACTAAAAGTTATCCAGTACAATATTCGTGGCGAAGGACGTAATACAATTATCTTACTTGAAATGGTTGGATTGTCTGAAGGTCTTGTGTCGCAATGGTCCAGTCGATACATTTAACGTGTTGGGGTCGATTGCCATTCTGGTTGTTCATTTTTTAAGGCTTTGTTGGTAGAAAGCGGCTTGTTAAACGTCCGTGTCACGCAGACGTGCTGAAGCGCTGACCTTTTGTGGAGGAGCCGGTATTCTTAAAGGGCAGACAGCACTAACAGCTCTTAGTAGTGCGATGACCAGTAGCTGTAATTGTTTCAATACTAGCAGCTACTGCCCGCCAGGATCATCACTTGTCCTCGAAGTAATGGTGTGGTAGTGGGGTAAGGCGACAGTGTTGGTGTTAGCGGTTGATGTCTTAATAAACGACAGACAACAGAAACCTGACTGGCGGGAAACGAAAGAAAAAGGGCGCGAAAAGGGCAGCTCGGGGAAAGGGTTGTGGTAAATGGTGTAGTTACGATGCAAGTGGTATTGCTAGGGTATTATCAAAAACAATGAAAACTCCCAGAACAAGAAATAGATTGCTGATATTGTATAAAAGTGATCATATATGATTTACAAAATTTTGAAGAAAAAAAAAGTTGGCTTTTGTCCAATTTGCTGTTTATGTAAGGAGGGAACTGTTTGTTTGTTTATTTTGTTTTGTTGTTATTTTATTTAGATTCTTTTTTATAACTTTGACTTCAAGTACTTGGGATAAATGAAAAAAGTGATTAACTATAGAGTCGGAGAAAAAATGTGTGTAAGATTGGGAGAAGTAGGGAGATAAGTTGGCAGATAGTTAGACAGGTGGACGGGAGGGGTGATTAAAAATGGGTAAAGGTAGTGTGACAGCGGCTAGGCTAAAATTATATCCCAGTAAAAAGAAAAGGAAAGAAGCGCTTAAACGATTTAGGGAGTCTTGGTAGGCTCATTACAACGAAATTTGTGTGATTTGAGAAATTAGTATCCCCTTACCGCTCTGTCTGCTAGTGAACGCATTATTTTCCTTAGCCCATCCACAACCTTCTCCTTTTTCTTGCTCTTTAGACACTTCTTCATTTGCCTCCCTGTCCTGCTTTACTTAATCTTTCTTTCTTTCAGACCCTCTCTCTCTCTCTCTCTCTCTCTCTCTCTCTCACTTTCTCTTTACTATCGATCTCAATTAGGGGGTCTTTTCAATCGGCTGCAAATTTTTAGTTTCTCTTTTACTTTAACAAGCTATTGCGTCAAATTGAAAATGTTACCCTCTTGTTACCTCGCGCTCACCCAGTCTCAACCCAACCACCTGCCCTTTCCGCCTCTTTCCTTGCCCTAACAACACCTCCTCCCCGCCCACACTCTGCTGCTACCAACGATCAAACACCCACCCTAACCCAAGTTTCTTATTTTATTCGTTCTGACCTCACCTACCCCTCCTCCCCAACGTTTCAACCTGCGCTCTTTAAAATTTTTAGCCTTTCTTTTTTTTTTAAATTTGCGTATTGTTTTCTTTATATTCATCTCTTTCAGTATTTTGGCCTTTAATTAGTGGAAAAAAACTTGACTGGGGTACAAGTCGGGTTTTTTTCCCTAGAAAATAACCTCTAGTCATAATATTTTGCTGACATGAAACTGTTTATGGACGAGTTTTCGGATTGAAGTCTAATGAGAAGATGGAACTAGCGAAGGGGTTTTACCGGCCAATCTGTCGACAGACAGTAAAACTGATTCAAAAGCGTGCCGACACCAGCAGTTCTCGTAAAGAGGCGGCAAAATTTGCTAGTATGTGCTAGTGTGTTCGCACTGGCGCTCAAAAAGGGATGGTTGCATTGAGGAGTTTCCGTGAGTACGAACATATGGGTGGGGTGTGTGCATCTCTTTACAATGAGAGGGTGTAAAGCGTTCAATACCGTCTGCAAGGGCCTCATTGTGACCAATGAAGAAATTAGTACGCGGGTCAGTGGGTGCGTGCGTGTGTATGTGTGTGTGTGTGTGTGTGTCTAAATATACGAAAGAAAGCGTGAGAAATCAAGTGACGGTGTATGAAAAGAGACAAGAAAAAACATGTAAAGAAAAAGAAAGAAAAGCAGGAATTTAAAAAAATGCTTGTAACTATAAAATCGTATGCAAATAAATTATTTAAAACAAATAAAAAAGCAAGATAAATGAAATCGATATATAGTAATGATTATAATAAAACCTTTACAAATAAATCAAATTTGGGCTCGTCGGGTGGTGTAATGGTGAGCATGCTAGACGAGCAAACCTTCTCGGGTGAGTTCGAGTCTCACTGGGTGCCCCATTCATACGGCTTTGTGCCACATTTAACCTAAAAGCTTAGTAAATTACCAAACAAGTAAAATTTTGTCATTAAATATAAGTCATAGGAAGTTGTTAAATAAACCAAGTACAGATATATATTGGTCAAATAAACCCGCTTGAAAATAATCTGTAACAAAGATTAATATTTGATACCTTGCAAATTATTTAGAAAAGGAATGATGATTGCTATCGAAAGTGGAAAATATCCTAATGATTATAATCAAATAAATCAAATTTTGTCATCAAATAACCGGGAAAGAGTTGATATGCCGTTAAACAAATGAACTCAACTTTTCTCTCCGTCCGCCCCCTCGGCTGGATTATAGAATACGCTGACTGCACCCCTGCAGACGGGTAAGACGAGTGTTCTGGATATGACACTAAACAATCTGATGGTGAGGCTTGAGAAATGCAGAGAACTCCTTCATTGCCATCGCTCCCAGGTCCATTCTGGCCCAGACTGGTAGAATCCTATCTTTGGCCCATTCTGGCCCAGACTGATAGGGTCCTACCTTTGGGTCGAATAGAACTAAACAGTGTACTTATGCTCAACTGAATTGTTTGAAATAGAATGGTTTATGTGTATAAAAATGGATTTGGCTTTAAATAACCTATAATGGTTGACGTGCCATAAAACCAAGAGCTTCGAAATGATTATCATTAAATAGGAATAGTTAATAAAAGCAATAAAATTGTGTATGAATAATTAATGTGACGTAAGAGTACTTGAAACAATATAACAATGTTAATTATCTGTATTAGATAGGAATAATTGATATTATATAACTATGCAAAAAATAGGAGGAGATCCTCGTGGTGTAATGGTTAAAGCGCTGGACTGCGGAATCGTAGGAAATGAGTTCGAACTTCAGTTGCACTCTGACATATACCCTCGGGAAAGTAATGAACCCCCTTATCCTCCTAGCAATGGGTTATATATAACCACTCTTGTTCTTCTTCTCGAAAGATGGCTTTGGCATTAAATGACCCATGAAGGTTGACATGCCATTAAACAAAGAAACCTATGCAAAATATGCCATTAAACAAAGAAACCTATGCAAACGATAAAGACGTTATAGAAAAAATGCAGAATGGAATTGACTGTACAGGCTTTGGGCGTTACCTTTCGTAATGTCACTTATTGAAGTAAGTGAGTGATGGGTCTGCCCCATTGTAGCACATGCGGTCAGCATTCTGGCCCGGCTGTAAAAACTAAATTTTCAAAGTAAGTTTGAAAGCAAGTCGGCCTACTTCATGCAGAAGTCTAACGTAAATCTACCTTTCAACTTTTAATCAACCTTATGTCGTATTAAGCTACGTTTGATAAAAGCTAGGCTTAGAATGTACTGATTGTATTCTCTCCAGTGGGATAAGCAACCCCCTCAGGTTGTGACAATGAACTGGGTCTAATGGTGAGGCTCCGGTTCTAGAACTCAGTACTATAGTACCCAATAATCCAATTTGACTCGAAATTGTTGTACCTATTTAGGTCCCAAATAAATCTGATTGAAAGTTAATATTAAATAAAAAATACTTGATATCGTATAGCTAATTGCAAATTATTAGTACGAGGGTCATTCAATCAATAAGGAGTAGGCAATATGAAACATTGCTTACAGTTACACGTTTTTTACGTCCTAGAACACTGTCAGCGTGATCTTCTTTACTGGATCGCTGCGCCCGGAACTTTTTCTTCACTGGAAAGTCAGTTTCCATTCCTTTCGACTTAGGCCCATGCTGGCACACCCATGTTTTAAAAAAATTATTTTGAAACGAACAATGCTTGTGTTATAAGTAGTAATTTGAAGCTATAGTTGTTTTCTAAACTTAGTTATTCTTTGTTATTTGAAACTATATAACTGTTAGCAAACAAATAATAATCATATTAGGTAGACATAATTACTTGAAACCATGTAATTATTGATATTAGATAGGAATACTTTAAACTATACAACTATAGGCAAATTATTTGCATTAGGATACTTTAAATATAACTATGCACTAAAAAAAAATCTTTGAAAACATTTAGGCAAAAATATAAATATAAATCTCCAATGAACGCAATTCCCTAACCTCTTAGCATAAAATAATCCTTGACAGTTTGACAAGCCGTTAAAATTAATCAGATTGAAGAGAAATTGATGCATTAAAGAAAAAATTGCAGAAAAGAAAACAGAAAGAAGAAAACATTAAAGAAATCAAACATACAGGGTTCAAACTCGCAAAAGAAAAGTATAGGAAGCCTGGTTTCATTTATACAACGAGCTGGATGAGGGGTGAATGGGACCCAGTAACGTGTTTGATTAGGTGTTCATAGATGGGTTCACGCTCAGGTCAGACTGGTGTAACTCAATACACGCCAGGTTGTGTCAACAGGTGGGTTGGCAGTGCTTTGTACGCAACGCGAATGACGCGGGGTAGGGTGTCGTAGAGCGCCAGGACATGGATGGACGCAACTTGAGCGTGTCAATATCAATAATTATCACAATAAGATCTGTAATAGTGTTATAATCATCGATGTCCTTATTATTATTACTTAAAGAGAGTACAGCATAAATATCCGCGCATTCAAGCGTTTAACTACCGTAATCTTCCAAAATTGAATTAAGCTAACGACAGTGCATCGCTTGGTGCTTAATCCACGTTTTTGCCATTTCTGTGAACGCATAGGTTAGCGCGAGTGATCTTGTAATCTTGTATGCACATGGATGTGCAAGTGTTGGCAAGACGCGTCGATGGTTGTGTGCGTGTGTCTGAAAGGCGGGAAGGGCAGAAGATTGAGCTAATGTTACTCTACTTCTCTCCCTACTTGTCGGCCAGTATTGGTCAGTGAAGCATTAACAACAGGAAAATATTACTATATTGTGAAAGAGACACAAAGTTACTTTATGACTCAGTAAATTCCGCTGCGTTTCCTTTAGAGTGCGACTAGCAGCGCTGGCCCGAGTGTGACCCGGACCACAGAGGATGACCTCTTTGACAAATTGGACGAGGAGGTTGGTAAGTGATATCCAATTTATGATATCGGTAAACGATTCTAGTCGACAGTAATAACAGTTGTACTAGTCGAGGAAACTAATAGGAATGGTATGCTACGCTCAAGTAAATAGCGTTGTGTAAAAAAGGGACCTGATTCAAAGCCCATTCTCTTTAGCTGATTGTTTTTTTTTTTCTCTTATCATTATCAGCAAGTCATGCTGCCAGCATGGATTTCTCAACTTTCTCTCTCTATATATATTCGTCCCTATCACACATCACTCTGGACAGGTCTTCCAAACTACATACCGTGTCCACACGGAACTGATGTAAATAAGTTCTTGTTAGTCTACCAACACTAGCACATCCATATGGAGGGGTTCCATAGAAGAACGTCACTTATTAGTTCGTCTTTGCTTCTCCAGCTGTGTCCCGCATGACTTGTTTGTCTTACTTGGATGGTTTGTGAGATGGGAGGTAAGTGGCTGTGTAGGAGTCCATAGAAAAACGTCACTTATTAGTTCGTCTTTGCTTCTCCAGCAGTGTCCCACATGTCTTGTTCGTCTTTTTAGGATGGTTTTTGAGATGGGAAATAAGTTTCCGCACAGCTGTTTCGTGGGGTGCTGCTTCCCACATTTTTTCAATATAGCTCGTAGCATTCTTGTGTAGTTTCTATCAAGCTTTTTCTCAAAGCGTTTTGTTTGCATCCATACTGTAGTATTGACACTATCACAGCTTAGAAGAAGTCCCATCTTATTTTATCGGATTGATCAGACTTCCACATGATCGATAAAGTATCAATAGGAGGGAATACGATTACTACAATTTAATGCTGGCTGTTACACTTCTGGTAATTCCGTAGATAGTTTTTGACCGTTTTCTTGAATTCGAGACAGCGGATGGTATGTCCTGGCCATAACACACCAAACTATATCCGATGGTGAGTTTGCAATCCTGGATCCCCAAGGAGTTTTGGTACCCCTTTATAGCCACTGTAGACCAAAAATGAAAAAAATAATCTCCAACAATTATCTTCTGAGAATACGTAAAACCAAATGTGTCTTATTAAATAATGCCGTTAGAGAGAGTACTATTACAAAGGGAATAAGCTCAGTCGATCGAGTTTAACATACACCGAAAGTATTTCCAGAAGAGGACTAACAATCCTTTGAGCGGGTATGGCTTTAGTTTGTTTTGTTGTTATGGCATATCAACCCTTGTTAGTTATTCAATGCCAAATCAGGTTTATTCTTATATTTTAGGTATATATGAATTGTAAACATAAGTCAACAAACTTAAATAATTCCAAGTATTGCTACGTATCAATAACGTAAGTCATTTGTTTACACACAGTTCAGTGATCAATCAGTTCTATTTCTAACAATTCGATTTAGCATCAGTCAAAGTCAAAAGGTTCCAAGTATTGCTATGTATCACTAACAATTCATTTAGACATCAGTCAAACAATTCAATTTAGCATGTCATTTGTTTGTGCTCAGTTTAAATGTCAAACAGTTTTATTTGACCCATAGATAGGACTCTATCAGGTGGTACCACTCCTGGCCAGAGTGGACCTGGGAGCAATGGCAATGAAGGGTTACTCTGAATTCCCCAAAGCCCCAGGTTGCTCAGTCGGCTAGGGCTGTAGAATACACTGACTGCACCTCTGCAGAGGGGTAAGACCCCCCACCACCAACGAGTGTCCTGGATATGACACTAAACAGTCTGATGATGAGGGCCCAGTAATGCTGGGGCTTTAGGGAATACGGAGCACCCCTTCATTGCCATTGCTATCAGGTCCACTCTGGCCCGGTGTGGTAGTACCTGATAGGACCCTATCTATGAGTTGAATAGAACTAACAGCATACTTATGCTCAACTGAATTGTTTGACTAAACTGAATAGCTTGAAATAGAAATGTTTTTTGACAATTGAACCGTGCTTACATTTAAACAGTGTGCTCATGCTAAACTGAATTATTTCAAATAGAACTGTTTTTTGGCATTGAAATTGTATTTACACTTAACTGAATTGTTTAACATAGAACTGTTTTGACATTTAACTATGTGTAAACAAAATCTGTGCGTATACTAAACTGAATTGGCTGAATTAGAATTGCTTGACTAAACTGAATTGCTCGAAATAGAAATGTTTTTTTAAAATTAAACTGTACTTACATTTAAACTGCGTGCTTATGCTAAACTGAATATGTTGAAATTGAACTGTTTTTGATATTGAAACTGTACTTACACTAAACAGAATTGTTATATATAACTGCTTGAATAGTTTGAAATGGAAATGTTTTTGACAATTAAACTGTGTACTCATGCTAAACTGAATTGTTTTAAATAGAACTGGTTATTTACATAAAAACGGATTTGGCGTTAAATAACCTACAGGGGTTGATATGCCATAAAACCCAACAAACCAAACTAAACCAAAACCCCAGGACTAGAGCCACACCATTACATTCTTTAGGGTCATAATCAGGAGACTTCTTGGGGGAGTCTTACCCCTCTGCAGAGATGCCGTCGGTGTATTCTACAGCCCCAGCCGACTGGGCCGCCGGCGGTATGACAGTAAAATGCATGTCTCCCATTCCAAAGCCCAGGGGAGTGTGATTTCATATCGTCTTAACTATTACTCCCCCAGAACTTCCTATGGTTGTGTAGCTAACGTGCTAGATTGCGACATCGCTCGGACAAATATTCTTGGGAAAGTTATGAGGACTCTTATCCAACCCGACACCATTTTAGGATTGAATAGTACCACAGCTGTTCCTAGAAATTTGCTTTGGTATCAAATAACCCAGGAAGGTTGATATGACAATAAATTAAGAAAACCATTACTCCCTGGTCCACTGAGACTCGGACTGGTGATACGTGGTGCCTTCAATAAGTTTCCAGATTTTTTTTTGTACAGAAACATATGGAATGCTTCAGACTGCTTTTGGAGCATCTTGCATGAATCAAGCATTAGTTTTTGAGTGGCATAAGAGATTCAAGGAAGGCAGGGAGTGTGTGAGGGATGATGAGAGGTGTGGGAGGAGTAAGGAAGTCAATAGACCAGAGTTGATTGGCCAAAGGGTTAGGGTTAGGGTTAATATGTTGAGGTTTTAAGGGAGTTCAGGAAGAGATTCTGTCGGAAAAGGCCAGCACTCTTCAAATCGGGTCAGTGGCATTTCCACCAGGACCATGCACCAGTCCACAACTCCATCCTTTTTCACAGACTATTTGATCAAGATGGGCATCAAAACAGTTCCTCAGCATTCCTATAGTCCAGACGTTGCTCCCTGTGACTTTTGGTTATTCCCTAAGCTCAGAGGCTGTCGTTATTTGACAATTGAGGAGATGAAAAAGACTGTGACGAAGGTCATTGACACGCTCACACAAGAGGGCTTCTATTGGGCTTTCTAGAAGTGGTTGGAACGGTACAACAAGTGCATTGCAGCCAGTGGAGATTACTTCGAAGGGGACTAGAGTTTCATGTGAGTACTATCAATAAAAGTGCCCATACGAAAAACGTCTGGAAACTTATTTAATGATCCTCGTACCTGTTCGGGTCCCTTTAGTAGGAGGAATCCCCGCGATGTAGTGGTAACATGCTGAATCACAACATCGTAGTAAGCAAGTGCGAACACTAGTCGTGCTATTATGTTTACTGTCTGACTAATAGCTTTAGGGAGTATGGATCCTCCTTATCTCCACCATCTGTGGGTTATATAGTACCATTTCTGTCCTACAAGGATGGCTTTGGCATTATATAACCTACACAGGTTTGATATGCTATTAAACAAACTAACCTAAACCCTTCCATGGTTCAAATAAATTTGTTTGAGAATTATTAGTATTTGATAAGAATACTTTAAACTATATAACTCTCTACAAACAAATGATTATCATGAAATAAGAATAGTCAATCTAAACCATATAAGTAAATTTGGCGACCTTAGTCGAGGGTAATCCGAAGGCTCCCTTTTCAATAGCTACTACACTGAGGTGTACGGGAGGGCGCTACTCCTTTTCCTGAATTTCTTTACTTTATCCTTGATCTGTACCTTATAATGCTGAGTGTTAAGCAAGGAGGCATCAAGTACTATTTTTTGTCTTCGACCTGGGATTGAACCCTAGTCTCCCGGACCATTGGCGAACACTCTACTCATTAGGCCAATGTTAACTGTATAAATATTTGAAACCTTATAACTGTGCAAATAAATAATGATTTTTGAATAGGAATCGTTAATTGAAACCATAAAATTGTGTATACATTATTAGTATTAGATAAAAATACTTGATACCATATAACTCTATTCAAGCAAATGATAATGATTATTATCGACAAAAGCAGGATTAAGTGATCAGCCTATCTAAGGCTACGTTCGGTGAGTATAGCCTACAGACCAATGTTTTTATATTTCTCAGGGATGAATTTATTTGAGATATTCTGCCACAACTTAACATTTAGTATTTAGCGCAAGTGACGCATTATATACACGCGAAGTCTTTGGGCATACCATCCAAGTTTTTGAGCCGTACAGGAGAGTTGAGAGAACTTGGCATCGTGCATTGCTCATTTACTTTGCATGCAGAGGTCTTTGTTGAGCCAGACTCGCTTCTTCAGTTCGCCAAAGGCCTTGGAATCGTTTGTCGTTCGTGTTACTAGTTCCGCATTTAGTCTATTGTTGTTGGCCACTGTTGAGATTAGATATTTGAATTTGTTTGGTTTACTTGGGTTAGTGCCTGGCACTTTGTCTGTATGTCTTGGCCAATATCATGAGGTTGGAACAAAACTTCAGTTTTCTTTTGGTTAATATTCAGTTCAAATGCCTCTGCAGGTATCAAGCAAATGAGGCTTATTTCATGAGCATCTTGAAGGCAACGTCGTCAGCAAATATGAGACTGCATATCAGAACATTTTTACTTTTTCTTGCAAACTTAATTGACTGGCATTGAATAGGTTTTGTCCCTAGTCTATTCTATATCCATACTCCTTAGGTGGAATTAATGAAGGCATCAGATAAGACCATCTAAAGAAAAATCAAGAACAATGTGGGGACAAAAATACAGACCTGTTTCACTCTGTTTCCAAATTGAAATAGTTCTAAAAGTTCTCCTCTAAAAATGATTTACGCGTTTGTTCTTATATGCGAGACAGATACGAACTTGACGAAGTGGTCAGGTTATCCTAGTTTCTTTTGAATGTTCCGTAGCGCTTCCCTGTTCAGTTTTTTGTGAAGGTGATAAATACGATGCAGAGGGGTATATTCTATTCAATGCATTTCTCCTGTATTTGTTGCGAGGAGAAAATGATATCAATGTGTTATATACTCATCTACAGCATCATAACGACACAATAATAAAGATAGACGCAATGGTAAAGACGCAGGAAGACTTCTTTAACAAAATATTTACCTCTCACTTTATTGCAAGGGTTCGAAAAGGGTTACTCAAGGTTTGCATGTGAGAGGGAGTTGGAGACCGAACCTAAACTGTAATATCTTGACCCCACTGTTATGACCGTCCCCTTTGTGTCTTTCTTGTTCTCTTGATGCTCAACCGAAGGCCTAGGGGCTCACTCTGCTGTGTGATGGCTTTCTTTATTGCATCTTATGAGCATCTTCTCTGGACCCCAAACTCCATCGAGGTTTCCGAGGGCCCCCTCGGTCGGGTGTGGCTTTCCCTACCACATCTCGTCTCCAATTGTCTGGAACTCTCCTGGCAACTACACTGGCTCGTCGAACTCAACTGAATTATATAATCGTTCGACGCCCACTCGATCTTTGAAATCGAATGGTTAATCGTCATCAAGCGGAAATAACTGTCATGCAGTTCACAGGTCACTCTCTTCCGGTGCATCACTCTGTAGTGTACCATGTGAATTTTTCTTGCTCATCCCATTTCATCAGCCAATTTCCGCCCACGCGATTTCCTCTCATAACTGCCATTGCAATGTGTCACCTCCTTCCGGTGCATCACCTTGAATGGCATTTTTGGCCGGGTCAAAAGGTCAAAACATAACAAATGCTTGCTCAGTTTGCGCGGAATCCATATTGTGCCCGCGAGTACCGATTCTCTGTAGAGAAGTATGTGGGCGAACACTTTCCCTGTTATGGAGAGAAGCGAGATCCCGAGGTAGTTACTGCAATCTCGTCTGTCTCCCATCTTAAAGATGGTGATTAGACGGGCGTCCTTTCAGTCTGCAGGGACTTCTAAGTTTTCCCAAGCATTTCTTATTTTGATTTCGAGTACCTCGGAAAGCCTCCAACCATCTCGTAATAACTTCCGTGCCGGAGATTTTCTGTTGTAGAGCAAAGATATAAATTTACTTCCTTCATCTATGTCTGGGCATTTACCTATCCAGTGTTTGATTGACCTTTGTTTAATGTTATTTGACTTCATGTTGTTTTACTGTGGACGGTTCATAGTGCAGTGTGGCAGTATGGTCCTTCCATCTGGCAAGAAGCTTGTACTTCTCTGTGATTGTTTTGTTGTTGAGTGCAAGCAGTTTTTCTGGGTGGTTCACTCTTGGCTGCCATACAGCACCTAATTTTGGTAAAACCCTTTGAAGTTATTAGATTCTGCAAGGGTGTGGAGTTCAGCTGCTTTTGTCAACCACTATTTATTTTTGAGTTTGCTGTCACTGTCAGAGAAGTTGAATGCATTTTCTATATTGGGCCTTAGCAGACTTGGTATTCTTGCAAAGCATTTTATTTCTGGCTAGGTTCCTGATGTTAATAAGCTCTTCCAGCTCACTGCTGTTTCCATCGAATCAGTCTTTATGTTTCTTTACTGGATCGCTGTACACGTTTGATTTGAAGGTGTTTCTCATTTCAGTACCTGCCGGAATTTCAGCTGTCGTTTTGTGATGCCAGTAGGTCATCCCGGATTCTGTTGGGGTTGATCGTGTTCGTTAAGTGCTTCCTGATGGGCATTTTGTCTTTCCTAATTTTCCGCCAAAATTATAGTTTGGTTGTGGACTTGATTATAACTTGGTCAGTACTGCAATTGGCATCTCTCATTTCTCTTGTGTTCAGAAAGTCTGGCAGATCACGTTATTGTGTGATGATGTAATTGATGAGGTGCCAGAAAAACAATCAGACGAACAAACCGAAACTAACAAAATATATTAAGTTCTACTTGTTAATTTTTCTTCTGAATAAGATCTACTTTAAAATCTTTATGAATGCACCGAATGGTGACAAACGGTTTCAAGTATTCTTATTTGACATAGATGATTTTCATACAGATCAGTTGGATCCATAGATGGAACTCTAACACTTTTCGGGTAAAATTGGATCCATCGAGAGAGTGACCCAAAATTCCTAGAGCTTCAGAAGTGGAATCTCACCACCTGTTGGTTTAGTGTAATACCAAGGAGATTCGGAGGCGCTCGTAGTGTAACTGTTATCATCGTAACAAATTGACGCGAGTTCAAATCCTGGACGAAGCTGTTTGCATTTCATGTAATGCCATTACCCTAGAAAAAATTTGAATCCAACTATTCCCCCTTTCTATAAGTAAATACTAAATTCTTTAATCTCGTTAAGACAATCGAAAGAAGAAAGACAACTCTGAAATCAAACTAGTTGAAAATTGAACTGGTATCATATCCAGCATGTAATAAAACGGCTGGTTAAATTCACACCCAGGACACTTCTTTTTAGGGCAAGGGTCTGACCCCTCTAAAAGGGATATAGCCGCTGTATTCTAGGCCAAGCTGACAGTGTGATACTTTCAAAACACTCTTCGATTTACTTGTAAATTTAATTTTGAGTAAATGGCAATACATATTCAGAATTCTTCCTGTCGACTGTAGAATAAGCTGAATGGTCCGTGACTCGAGTACTAAGAAGTCACGTGACTTTCAACACTCAACTTCAACCCTAGAACAAGACAGTCGGAGAGTCTCAAACCGATCAATCAGCTATTCATGTAAAACCGAAGTAACGATATTGTTGTCCCGATCGTATACTTTAAATTGCTCTTTATAGAAAACAAACACCTTCGCTTTTTTATTTTAGAGGTGCTAGAAGGTGGTGGCTGAGGGTTAAACACGTCAACAGAAACAGTTAGTTAAAATTATTTCTCGCTTAGTAATTATTATGATGATATAACCCATGACGTCATTGCATGGACCCTCCCCGACGCTATAAATAGTGACTCGGTCGATAAACGAGGCAAGCGAGTCTAGTCAAGTACCGCTAACTGTTAATGTCTGTATTTTCATAAATATATGCTGCTGTAAACCTGACATCTCTTTGTGCTATTCATTTCTGGCCCTTCAAGGCCACAACAGTAATTCACGTGAAATCATATCTACCAAAAAATGATTTTGCATTAAATAGCTCCTAAGGGTTGATATTTCATTTCAATAAGTTTAGTGTAAAAACAATTTGTCAAAAATAGAATTGTATTCTTTTTAAAACGTTTGATATTTAAATCTGGTTTAGATTCTAAGACAACACTAGAGTTAACTCCCGAATCTAAATTGTCCGTCTTTTCCTGGTTACGGCAGCTGATAAGCTTACATTCTTATCCGCCTGACTTCTCCAGGCTATATGGAAATATCCGCCATAGTCAAGGGTACTCTGTGATTGTTTATGTAAATAGTTATGAAGACGACTTGGGATTATTAAACGAAATATTTCCTCTACAGTCACAATTCTTTACTCAACTAGTTCTTTGGACAGATTTATCATCTTAAATATCACGTCTATCTATATACTGCAAAAAGATTCTCATTGTTTCTACTTATACATGTCACCGTAAAGTAGCAAAAACGGCACAGCATAGCAAAATGTTTATGAGGGCAATATACTTCAAATAATCTTAGAGATTAAAGAAAATTACAACTAAATGAATATTTGAAGGTATCAACGTTCGCGCTAAATGTCATTTTATAATCGTCTAAATTATCGATACAACATAGGTAAATATAAAAAGCTAATTTGTACCCTTCACCTCTTTCCTTTATAAGAGCATTGATATCATAGACCGTTGTTAGAACGGAAATGCAATCAGTTCAAAGGTCGTTTAGAAATGTATCAATATCGAATGCAGCGGACCTGCTTATTGGACTAGATAGGTGTTCAGAGCCAAGTGAAAGTCGAAAGCAGATTTTCGATGTAAGCGGATCTTATCCACATGGTGCAACACAATCTTCCTTTACACATTTAAATCGTTAGCCATAATAATAATTGGAGGTGACCGTGGTGTAATGGTTATCGTCGTAGGAAATGGACACGGTGACACGAGTTCAAATCCTGGACGGGACTGATTGCATTTCACATAGCACTAATACCCTTGGGAAAGGTATGAATCCAATTATTCTCCCTCCAGCTATGGGTAAATAGTAGAACAGACTGGGTTCTTCAGCCTTGGTGAGGCAACTAGTCTAGGAGAAGGAAAACTCTGAATTGAAACCTGTTAAACTCCGCTTAAAATTTGACCTTGTGTCATATCCTGCCCGAGCGGAGGGGTTGGGTAAATATGGTTAGCCATAATAATTAAACTTAGAACTTCCTATTTTTAATTTCGATATAAGAATTAGTTCGTGAAAATTTCATGGTTCATTAGTTTACACAAATAAGATATATGAGGCGCTATTGATGTAATGGTTACTATCGGAGGAAATGGACACAGTGGTCAGAGTTCAAATCCCTATCGAGGCTGTTTGTATTTCTCATAGCGTTAGTACCCTTGGGGAAGTTATGAATCCAACTAATCTCTTTTGAAATAAATAGTAGGGCAAACTGGGATCTTTGACCTTGAAATAGCAGCCAGTCCAGGGAAAAGACAATCCTGAATTTAAACCTGTTAAACTTCGCGAAAAAATTGACCTTGTGTCGCATCTTGTTCGTGTGGGAGGTAGGGTGGATATATATATATATATATATATAATATGGCAGTGTCTGTGACACTGGGTTTCATGCTTTACGCATTCATCGACATTTGTCTGATAAATGTGTAAAGCGTGAAACCCTAGGTCACATATACTACCATGTTATATATATGATAGAAATACGTGGAAAGTGGGATAAATCAAACGCTTAATTCAAATTTAGATGTGTGATATTTCGTTCGGCTTTATTTCATCATGAATTTATTTAAACAGAGACTGCTTTCTAAGTTTCTCAATTTAAAAGCATGTCAGGAGAATTGATAAGATGGTAGAGGAGGTATAGTTGTAGCAGGAAAGCTGGGAGGGATTTAAAGTCGAATGTATCAGGTTTCATTAAAAGATTTTTTGTTTTGAAAATGAAGATATATTTTAGGGATCTAATAAGAAAAAAATAGAAAACCTGATAAATCTGCCTTTAAATCGCTCACAACTTTCCTGCTACATCTACAACCCTTCCACCATTTTATCATTTCAACCCTACATGCTTTTAAAAAGAAAAAACTCAGAAAACAGTTTCTGTCTGAAGAAGTTCGTGATGAAATAAAGCCGAACGAAATATCACACATCTAAATTTCAGTTAAGTGTTTGATTTATCCAACTTTCCACATATTTCTATCATACTCTCAGATTCACTACAAATCTATCTTTTCAGTATATATATATATATATATATATATATAGCACTAATATCCTTGGGAAAGGTATGAATCCAATTATTCTCCCCCCCACCAGCTATGGGTAAATAGTTGGGAAGACTGGGTTCTTCAGCCTTGGTGAGGCAACTAGTCTAGGAGTAGGAAAATTCTGAATTCAAACCTGTTAAACTCCGCTTAAAAATTGACCTTCAGTGTTGCTCGACACAGGACGCTTCAAGCTGGGATTAAAACCCGCCTAACTTTAAGCTAGATATGGTATCTAACCGCTCAGCCATTTCGGTGACATACGTCAGCTCAGGAATTATAACACATATGTATGAGCTTTCGTTTGCTTAGATTTTGTGCTATCAGATACTAGAGTTCTCAATTCGTTAGAAGAGCTTTGCATTATGCGGGTGGCTGCCGTTACTTTCTTTCGCCAAATTGCTCAACTCCCGGGAGAATCACTCTGTCATCGATATTAAGCTCTATTTAATAATGCAGCAAAATTTGGTCCATCATTAACATCCTCAAGTAAGCTACTGATAACCATAAACCATTACAATATATATATATATATATCGTCGCGTGTGACGTACGGATGGCCAACCGTTCAGGTAAAAATGAGAACCGCTAGCTAGCTAACTCAGATGATTTTTATTTATCGTGATGAAGGCTTGTGTAGGATCTCTCACACTTTTGAGATGAGCCAATAACAGAATAACACTTTTCAGGTTTTCCAAAGAAGATCATTTTCTTTCTGCTAGACCGGTTAACCGACAAGGGATAGAAAGCGATACCCATCCCACTATATACGCGTAGGTGGTAGTAGAGAAGAGATTGTATACATACCTTTCCCGAGTTTTCTTTTTTTGCACACTGTTATATTAAGCATTCTTTTGTAACGCTCACATGTGGATAAAATCGCCCAGTCGGCTGGGGGTGCAGAATACACTGTCTGTATCTCTGCATAGGGGAAAGACTCTCCCAACAAGTGTCCTGTGGCCCAGTCAGCTGGGGGTTGCAGAATACACTGATTGCATCCGAGAAGAGAGGTAAGACTCTGCCATGGAGTGTTCTGGATAGGATGGTGAGGCTTTAGTAATGCTGGAGCTTTCGAGAATGCTAAATACTTCTTCATTACAATCACTCCCGGGTCCAGTGACCCGGGGTGGTGGCAAATGATCACGTCCTATCTATTGGTCGAATAGAACTAAGTAAAGTAAAGTTGGTGACCTTAGTCGAGGGTGACCAGAAGGCTCCCTTTTCTATAGCTACTGCACCGAGGTGTAGGGGAGGGCGCTACTCCTTTCCCTGGATTGCTCCACTTTAACGGAATTCTTTGAAATAAACGGGTTTTACATATAGCTGTGTTTTAATAGCGTACATACGCTAAACTGAATTGTTTGAAACTTTTATCAAAATGTCTTAATTTGGCCTTAAATGACCCGAAAAGGGTTGGTATGCCGTAAAACAAAACAACCAAACAACCATGTGCATAAAAAGAAGAAATACGAGGTGCACACAATAAGTTTCCAGACTTTTTTCGTATGGGCACTTTCATTTATAGTACACACAAGACTCTCTAGTCCCCTTCGAAGTAATCTCCTCTGGCTGCAATGCACTTGTACTGTTCCAACAACTTTTGTAAGGCCCCATGGAAGTCCTCTTGTGTGAACATGTCAATGACCTTTGTCATAGCCTCTTTCATCTCTTCATTTGTCTCATAACGACAGCCTATGAGCTTAGGGAATAACCAAAAGTCACTGGGAGCAAGGTCTGGTCTATCGGGAAGCTGAGGAACTGTGTTGATGCCCATCTTCGTCAAATAATCTGTGACTAGGATGGAGTTGTGGGCTGGTGCATTGTCCTGGTGGAAATGCCACTGACCCGATTTGAAGAATGCTGGCCTCTTCCCAAGGAATCTCTTCCTGAAAACCTCAACCTAGTAACCCTAACCCTAACTCTTTGGCCAATCAACCCTGGTGTATTGACTTCCTTACTCCCCCCACACCTCGCATCATCTCTCACAGACTCCCTGCCTTCCTTGAATCTCATATGCCACACAAAAATTGATGCTCGATTCATGCAAGATGGTCGAAAAGCAGTCTGAAGCATTCCATACGTTTCTGTGGCATTTTTTTCCAAGTTGAAAACACAATTTTATTGCATATCGTTCTTCTGAAATGTCCTCACGTCCAGATCGCATTTTTGATATTCACCAGCTGTGACAACCAGGTTTTAGTAGGGTGTATTCCAGTTGCTGCTGTAGCTGTTGATTTGAACCTGAAATCCTAAAAATAGATCAGTCATCTCATAAGATGTATAGCAATAAGATACTGAATTTTCAAGAGTCTACGACGATTTGAAATGCCTGTACAAAAAAAGTCTGGAAACTTATTAAATGCACCCCCGTAATTATTTTATTTCAACCGAAATTAATACATTAACAGAAAATAAGACACACGAAAAACTGTTACAATCTGTAACACTACAGTCTTGCCGAGAACAAATACAGAATCGTTTTGAAACAAGAGTGTGTCGGCCAAACTATTACTAATTTTTTTTCTCTCCCTGAAGTCTGTATTCCCTAACAGCACGTTACTACTGTTTATATAATCTGAAGGTTTGCCATTTTCGATTACTGGCGATCGGTGTTTCAATGCTAGTGTCTCACTTAATTCGTATATGATACTGCCATATACAAATAATTTTCACACAGTTGTATGGTTTCAATTACATTGTTTCAAACAATTATTTGTATTCAGTAATAGTCATTTGTTTGCACGCAGTTATTGGGTTTCAAGTAACTAATCATAGCTTCAAGTAACCATTCTAAATATTAATGATTTACAATTTTATGGTTTAAAGTATTCCTATCAAATACTAATTATTTCCAAATTGACCCATAGATTTGACCATAACAGGAACTACCTCTCAGGCTTAAAGTGGACATGGGAGTAATGACAATGAAGAGGTACTCCACACTTCCTAAAGCTCTAGAACCGGATCATCACCATCAGATGCAGTTCAGTGTCATACTTAGAACATGTTTTTTTGTGCAGTGAGTAGTACTCCTCAGTTTGGGATAGCCAACCAATTCTATAGTAGGTTGGTGGAGGAAGCCATCATGTTACATTACTCTTTGCAAGGAAGAATCAGGTAGATGTAAGGAGGTTTCTTGTGATTTTGTGAATCCAAAATGTTCCGGTTTTGAATTCAGCTGACCGACCCCCTTCTCCGAGCTGTTAACCGTTAGGCCACCCGCATTTCTTTGAGGAAACGTTTGTAAATAAATCTGGTTTTCTTTCGTTCTCTTTCTTTTTAGGTTATCAGCTTTCAAGGGTGATGAATCCGTGTTTTCGTAACGAGTTAAAATCGGACAAAAAAAAGTACAATACTAAGAAAATTTTTTTTTAAAGTACCAGTTAATCTTTTAAAAAAATGTCTCGAGTACTTATATTACAAAAATCATAGCCACCAAGTAAAAAAGGTTTATCATCTGTAAGCGCTCACATTTTGATTTTTTTCTTTTTTCGCTTGTCTGGTTCCGATAGTTTTAATGTTTACTTTGTAATCTTTGATGTTCTTGCCGATTTTGCAGGACTGCTTTTATTCCTTCGGTTCCCTCCCACCTTTTCTATATTTTTAGTTATGTTTTCTTTCTTTTTCAAGCGTCTCTTAAGTACATTTTCTATTTGCGCTGTGTGTTGTGTTCTAAACAAAAACCTACTTAGCATTTCTCCGATATCTTGAAATGAATATGGCATTAAATTTCAATGTTCTGCTAGTGTTCTACATGTGTTACGTATTATCAAACTCTTTATCATATAGTGGGGGTAAATACAACTTGGTGCCCACACATGGTGAACATCGGAAACTCCACCCGACGCCAACCAAAAAAAAAAAATTTGTTTTCACATGGTGACAATTAAACACCCAAATTACGATATCTGTATTTGCTAGTCTAGTATAAAAGCATATATACTTATTTCTAACTTACTAAGGTAAGAAATATGGGTCTCCGAGTGAGATTCGAACTTACTAACAGCAGTTTGCAAACCCAACTAACAACTCTCACAGCACCATACTAGGGGATCGAATGAATAGTTGTTTACTAAGCTTAGCTGAGTTGTTGTACAAAACCAGAAGTATGTAACTCCTAGTGAGAATCGAACACAGGAATAATGGCCTGCGAGCTTAGTACGTTTTTACATCACACGCGATCAAAGAAAAAAAAAAGTAATTTAGATGCATACCATATATTTTTGTGTACAGGACGCAGAAGCAAAATTAGGAATATTCTTGTATTTTAATAAACGACTCTATTATAAAACAAGATTGATTTTCATCATCATTATCATCATCATATCGCGCTGGTAGCACGGATATCCCTGACCCTCTCTCGCCACTCGTTCATCGCCCTAGGTAGGTCTTCAGGACAACATCCCGTATCCTCACATAGCTGCTGAATGTATGTTCGTGCTGGTCGTCCTGCTTTTGCACGGCCATGTGTGGGGGTCCATAAGAGTACATCTCTTATGAGTTCGTCCCTGCTTCTCTAAAAAATAAACAGCAAAATAAGAAGATAGACTCAAACCAGTAAATTTACTCAATATGGCCGCCATATTTTTTCCAATTATTGTATCAACACGCCTTGGAAATGATTTGTACGCCTTCAAAATAAATTTTTCAGACATTCTATTCCATTCCTTCTCAATAGCAGTATAAAGTGAACCAATATTTGGATGGGAGGTTTCATTTCTTTTGTTTTCTAAAATGCTTCATATAGCGTAATCAAGGGGTTAAAGGTCTAGGCTTGATGGAGGACATATTTTGAAATTTGTCTTGCTTGATTTCGGCCTTAATCAAATCATAGATTCATTGTCGTTTCATTTATTGTTATCTCATATTGGGCTGAATTTTAATTTTAAAAAAAGAGTGCTTGAATAATTGAGCTAATCATTAAAATTTAGATTTATCGCATTTTTCTAAAAATTGGACAAATCAGACTAAAAAACTTATCCATATTTTGTTTCCGCACCCTGTATAAGTTGACCTCGGGGAAAGTCCCCGTAGCGGCTTGGCTAACGTACTGGTGAGCTACATCGTAGTAAGTGAGTTCAAACTCCAATCGCGCTATTACGTTCCCTTTCGGACGAATAACCTTGGGAAAGATATGACCCATTTTACCATCACTTCCAGCTATGGATAGAATAGTACCAACACTGTTCTTCTATAACGATGACTTTGGTATTAAATAACCTAGAAAGGTTTGTATGCCATAAAACAAAGAAACCGATACTGTAATTAATATGTGGCAAATGAGCATTTATTTTTACTTATATCATTATTTTACTCCAGGGCAAGTTTTTTACACCAGCTCTCACAGGTGGTTTTCAAGTCGCACTGCTAGCATGGATTTCCCTGACTCTCTCTCTCTCGCGTGCGCACCATTTGTCTCTATCTTCCATCGCTTCCAGCAGCTCTTCAAGACTACATTCTGTATCCGTACATCGCTGTTGTAGATGAGTTCTTGTTGGTTGGCCAACACTTGCACGTCAGTGTGAAGGGGTCCATGGAAGAAAGACACTAATGAGTTCGTCCTCACTTCTCCAGCAGTGTCCCGTATGTCTTGTTTGTTTTACTTTGATGGTTTTAGAGATGGGAGTTAAGTGTCCGTACTGCAGCCTTTTTTTTGTGGAATGTTGCTACCAGGATTTGTTCAATATAGCTCGTAACATTCTTGAGCAATTCCCGTCTAGCCTTTTCTCGATACGATTAGAAAGCATCCATGTGGTGCAGCCATATAGAAGAATTGACACTATCACTGCTGGGAAGAAATCATATGATCGATAATCTATCGATAGCAGTCCATGCCTTCGGTGGTCGCACATTGATGTTATTTTTAATAGAATACAACCCTCAAATCATATGTGCTACTGAAGTTTTAGTGACAGTAAATCTCCAGGTTTCCGAAACTCTTCTAGGTAGGAGGCGCACATGATAAGTTTCCAGATTTTTTTCGTATGGGCACTTTTATTGATAGTACACACATGAAACTCTAGTCCCCTTCAAAGTAATCTCCTCCGGCTGCAATGTACTTGTAGTACCGTTCCAACAACTTCTGGAAGGCCCCATGGAAGTCTTCTCGTGTGAGCGTGTCAATGACCTTCGTCACAGCCTCTTTCATCTCCTCAATTGTCTCATAACGACAGACCCAGAGCTTAGGGAATAACCAAAAGTCACTGGAAGCAAGGTCTAGACTATAGGGAATGTGAGGAACTGTCTTGATGTCCATCTTGGTCAAAGGATGGAGTTGTGGACTGGTGCATTGTCCTGGTGGATATGCCACTTATCCGATTTGAAGAGTGCTAGCCTCTTCCCTAGGAATCTCTTCCTGAACTCCCTTAAAACCCCAACATACTCACAGATTCCCTGCCTTCCTTGAATCTTATATGCCACTCAAAAATTGATGCTCGATGCATGCAAGATGGTCAAAAAGCAGTCTGAAGCATTCCATGCGTTTCTGTGACATTTTTTCCAAATTAAAAACAGATTTCTATTGCATATCGTTCTTCTAAAGTGTCAGATTGCATTTTTGAAATTCACCAGCTGTGACAACCAGGCTTTAGTAGAGTGTATTCTAATTGCTGCCGTAGCTGTTGATTTGAACCTGAAATCGTAAAATTTATTCAGTCATCTCATAAGATGTATAGCAATATAATACTGAATTTTCAAGAGTCTACAACAATTTGAAATGCCTGTACAAACAAAGTCTGGAAACTTATTGAAGGCACCACGTATATAAGTGTGTGTGTAAATATATATATATATATATGTAAATATGTGTGCGTGTTTATATATGTATTGGTGTGTGTGTGTGTGTGTGTGTGTGTTTATATGTATAAATATATAGGTGTGTATGTGTTTCTATTTTATTTTGGGATTTTAAGGCTGTCTGTGTATAGACACAGTCATTACCCGTCCTTAAATCATTACTGTATTCGAAAAATCGTGATATAATTAGGAACCAGAAGGTGGTGCTTTAGAAATGCCTTAAAAAATCAAATACCGTAAAACTAGTGTAAATAACTCGCGAAAAATATTTCTCTCGTTAAACCTTAGTGAAAAGTAAAACATTTGAGTCATATATTTAAAGAACGCAATAAATCGTTTGTTACCAGTGATTTATTCTAAAAGTGCTTTAAGTGCAACTCCTAAGATTTAAGCGTAAACAAGACAACGAAGAATATAACCCTGGTTAATGTATTAGACATTTTTATGAATATTTAATCTTAATTTTTTAAGAATCATAAATAAAATACGGTTGAACTATGTAATGGCCTACATTCGTTTACAATTTTTTGATGTAACTGTTTTCTTGTATTTTACATACATTCTTTAATGTGTTTTATCATTTTTTTAAATTTATTTTTGACTTTATCTTTTATTAATTTTTATGTTAGTTTTATTTATTTTAGATATATTTTTAAGGAAAAATATTCATTCCTCTTATTTTTGGTGATATAGGTGACGTTTCAGAAAAGACGTAACATCAGACATTATGACGTTCGTTGAAATAAAACCTGTTGTAGAAAAAGCGAATTTGATATTGGCCGAAATGACGTAAAACGGGGTATTACCTCAATATGGCGCCAAATTGAGCCATATGACTTTTTACTCGACGTTGTAGTCACGTGACTCAAACAGTATCGAATTTCTATTGAATATGTCAGACGTGTGTATTACCTACTAACCTAATGATTGCAGCCGTGAAAATCGGAGTCAGGAGTTTTTACCCTACCTTGAATTTTTTTAATGCGATATATATATATATATATAGTGAGAGAGATACAGAAAGAGAGGTTCTTTAGCAGAAATTCTTCCGACGCTTATTGCTGGCTTTGACGTAAAATGATTCCTGTAAGGTAACCTATACAAGAAAAAAAGATATGTTTGTCGCTCAGCTCGAATTGAGCCAGCAACAACTCCGACAACCCCCACCCACCCCACAAAAGCACCTTCGAGTTTTTCTGCCCGAACCACCGACCCAGAATAACATCGTCAAAGGCTGGACGCGATTTGTGTGACACGGCACTAATATCGGAATGCTCTCCTTTTCATAATCAGCGGCTCACTCAAATCCATCTAATCGATTACCAACGCTCCATCTGATCGAGTGAAGTGACATACCCTCTCGATTGGAGATCGATAAGTGTAAAGTGGCCTTCCGCTCCTTATATGGATTCAGTTGTCTATGAAAATGTCCAGACATCACTCCGCCTTTCTGTCGCTAGCTTGTTTCTTCTTTTCCTTTTCATCCTCCTCTGCTATGAGACTATCTCTTTGTTACTCTTTGCTACGTCTGTCATAATGATTGCTTCGGTACTAAAGACTCGAATCCGCCACTAACTGACTTTGCTTTGGACAAAACAAACGGGCCAAACTAAAAATAAACTCAACGAAAGATGAGATTAATCATGTGTACGGTCACAAGCTTTCTGAGCCCACAGTGCGTTAAAGAATTCGGACAGATATTTCGGAAAAAAAAAGAATTTTTAAAAAAATCTTTGCTGCACAAAAGGTACGTATTTGTCTGTACGTGTCCAGACAGTCTAAATTAAAAACCAGAGGCTTAATTGGAAACAAGATTTTTTAGATAAATATTTCAGGTCGATGGATTGATGCTGAAGACGTGGAATCCAATCGGGACAATGAAGGAGACGGTTTGACCTGTTATCAATTCCAGTCTCCTTTTTGTCTATCTTTACCACTCGAGTTTCCAACTGAACAAAAGAAGACAAATCTTTGAAGAATAAATTGCTAATTTGAAACACAGACAGAGAGTAAGACAATAATATTTTCCGTCGATAGAATCAAAGACAGACGCTATTTGATTTAGAACTGTCTCGCCCGGAAAAATATATAAGTGAATTACCTGAGTGAAAGAGAAAAAAATCAGATAAAGGCTTTATTTAACGGGTACTTAGTGAGATTCACAATTATTGACAGCCCTATCGGTGGGGTTTAGAATTCCTATAGACATGTAAAAGCTCATCCCTCCAAAAAAAAAAAAAAAAATTGTCCTAGGTATAAAAATAGAATATATCTTGGGGCTAAGTTCCAGTTCTAGAGAGTGAAGATTACCCCATTATGGCTATTACTCTCAAGTCCACTATTGCATATAAATACTTTATACCATATAAACGGAAATTATTTGTCTTAAGAATACTTAAATGTTAACTCAAGATTATCATTTTTAGTTACTTGAAACCATATCACTGTGTTCAAACAAATGATTATTTTAATATTGAAATGATTACTTGAAACCATATAACTATGTCCCAAAATGATTATTTTAGTACATGAACAATTACTTGAAACAATATAACTGTGTCCAAAAATGATTATTATAATATGGAAATAATTACTTGAGACCATATAACTGTGTGCAAACAAATAATTGTTTTAATATAGAAATAATTACTTGAAACCATATAACTGTGAGCGAAAAAATTATTATTATGATATAGAAAAAATTACTTGAAAACATATAACTGTGTGCAAACAAATGATTATTACAATAGAGAAATAATTATTTGAAACCATAAAACTGGGTTCAAACAAATGGTTATTATTATATAGAAATAATTACATGATATCATATAATTAGTTGTAAACAAATGATTATTACAATGTAAAAATAATTATTAGAAACTATATAGCTATGCACAAAAATGATTATTATGATACAGAAATAATCTCTTGAAACCATATAACTGTATCCAAAAATAATTATTATAATATAGAAATAATTACTTTAAACTATTCAACTGTCTGCAAACGAATGATTGTTTTAATATAGAAGTAATTACTTGAAACCGAATAACTGGGTGCAAACAAATTATAATATAAAAATAATTACTAGAAACCATATAACTTTGTGCAAAAAATGATCATTATAGAAATATATTCTTGAGACCATATAACTTGGTGTAAAAACCCTGAAGAAGCAACTAGACAAAAATAAAATGTAAATATAGACATACAATGTTCACGATTTCAATTCCTCTAGGGATAAGATAACTTTAAACTGGTTGAGATGCTGTTAAAATCAATCAAGAAACATCAACTTGTAGGATAAGTGAACTACCCTATCCTCCGAATTTTTTTTAAAAATTTGAATAATAATGACCGAAATAATGATAACATCGTTTATTCCGAAAGCTTAATAATTGTAATCTGATATAGCTAAGCTAAACAGTTACATACATGAAACAGGTGTTTGTTTTTTTTATTACAACAAGCGGTATTTATTTGTTCTAAAAACTTATTAAAAAAACAGGAAAATGTAATTTTTAAAAATAAAAGATATAAGAATCCAGTCTTATTTGCGTTATTGTGTATACGTGAAAAAATTCAGAAATCAATTCAAAAGATCAGTGAAAACTTGAACTCTGCACAGCTGCTAGTAGCCAAAACACCCAAAGTAAGCGAGTGGAAACAGTTACATTTGGGGTCTGTTGATGCATTGACCCATTTAAACTCTTAATAACCCAAATTAATCTTTGTTCACCAGTAGAAATTAAAAGGTCAAATACGGGCTTTGGAATTGATTGATCAGATCTTTAATCTGTAATTGTTATGTTTTATTTGTTTTTTTGGGGTTTTTGTCTTGTTGTTGGTGTTTTTGTTATTGCTGCAGAATACACCGACTGAATCTCTGCAGAGAGGTAAGACTCCCCCAACGATTGTCCTGGATAGCCCAGTCGACTCGAGGGGAAGGGGCTGCAGAATACACCGACTGCATCTCTGCAAAGGGGTAAGACTCCCCCAATGATTGTCCTGGATGGCCCAGTCGGCTCAAGGTTAGGGGGCTGCAGAATACACCGACTGCATCTCTGCAGAGGGGTAAGATTCCCCCAATGATTGTCCTGGATGGCCCAGTCGGCTCGGGAGGGGGCTGCAGAATACACCGACGGTACCTCTGCTGAGGGATAAGACTCCCCCAATAATTGTCTTGGATGGCCCAGTCGGCTCGAAGCCATTCTCTTTGATTTTGTCAATCGATGTTCTAAGTACGTAGTCTAGACAAATGATAAAGAGGTACGGAGCCAGCGTGTCCTCTTGTAGTACTCCTGCTACAATGTCGAAGTATTCTGTGTCTCCATCTGGTGATCGTACTTTTAGATTGGTGTTTCTATAGAGAATCGTTATTGCCGCTACGGTTTCTTTAGGTATGCTGTACGCTAGTAGGATTTGTTCCATCTTTCCTCTGTGAATGGAGTCGAAAGCCTTGGTAAAGTCGACAAATATTAATGTCGCTTGTAGGTTCTTTGCCCGTACACCTTCAAGGATTCTGCGGATGGTTAATATTTGGGAGGTCGTGGATCTATTTCTTCGGAACTGATTATTATTGAAATAATAATCTTCTGCTATATTTATTCAATTATTTTAAAATTTGTAATACAAGTTATTTAGACTAAGGTTTCTCAAACATAGTACTTGATGAACCCCTTGTAATTTTCATTCACCCTAAAATAAATTGAATATTAAATTATAAAATGCAACTAATTTACCACTTTTTAATACATTTTACACGAGAAAAGAATCAGTAAACTATAAATGCAAATGTTCCTTTTTAATTTTTTAATTATATTTTAATTGAAAGGATAGGATTTGAGGGTGGACACTGAAGAAATAACGACAATTGGGTCGTAGATTTTAAAGTTTAAGCTACAAATTACCATGTGCTTCGTTGAAAGTACTTTTATAGTGGCTTAGTAAATAACGCACATAACCAAACCCAGATTCAACTATATAAGATCGTAGAAAAGTAAGTAAAATCAACTCAAAAGTTACACCAGACTTGGGATATTTTGCAAAAGTTTTTTTTTCTTTTCTTCATTCTGTAGTGTAAAAATGGAAGGTCCCATTAGATAATGTGGGACTTTCTGAGCTAGACTAAGGAGGACATAACCTCCCTCTTCCGATGTTATAAGAAAGGCTATAGCCAAAGGCATTTTTAGGTATTCCCTTTTCACCTTCGATAGAGGAATAAACTAATTCAGGATTACCACTAGAATTATCATGATGGTTATTTTACACATTCAATAATATCCTAATTCTTCAAATGTGGACATTGACTTCAGGTGAGCGCCTTGGGTAGTGTAATGGTTAGCCAGCTAGACTAGCAAACCTTCGTGAGTGAGTTTGAGTTTCATCGGGTACCCTATTCATACGGCCTTGTGCCACATCTGAACAAAACGCTTGGTAAATTACAACTCTCAGTCGTCTAGTTTTCTTGTACACACTTCAGCCGGCTGCAGTACGACTGCACGGATTCAGTAGACTGTGTCTTGCCTCTGGTGAAAGTAGGCGGTCGAGGCTGCCTGATGCGAGTGCAGGGGTAGCCCAGCATTTGCGTCACACAGCCGAAACTGGCAAAATCCTCGAGCCTCTGGTGAGCCATCCCCACCAGCTCTCACCCTCCTTGGAGTGGCTAGACGTCTGAGGCACCCCTTTTAGAGGAATGCTGACGGAGCCCTGAGGTATTTTGTAGAATGCCGGGCTACGATCCTGCGCCCGCACCCACATTAAAAAAGGTTTTGTGCCATCATCATCGTGTCGTGCTGAGAGCACAGATATCCCTGACCCTCTCTCGCCACTTTTCCCTATCGTTCATCGCCTCTGGCATGTCTTCTCGGCTACATCCCATATCCTCACATAGCTGCTGTACGTATGTTCTTGCTGGTCGTCCTGCTTTTGCTCGTCCATGTGTGGGGGTCCATAGTAGTACATCACTTATGAACTCGTCCCTGCTCCTCCAGCAGTGTCCTGTGTGCTTGGATAGTTTTCATGATGGGAGGCAGGTGGCCGTATAGTTGGTGCTTTGTGGGGTGTTGCTGCCAGGATTCGTTTAATATGGCTTGCAACATTCTTGTGTAGTTGCCGTCTAGCTTCTTCTCCTGCCGTTTTGTTAGCGTCCAAGTGGTGCATTCATACAGTAGTATCGACATGACCACTACCTGGAAGAAACTGCGTCTCATAGGCTTCAATTCAAGATCAAAAGTTATTTCAATAAATTTTTGTTTAAGAATGGTGTTTAAATTTGCACTTTCCACCTCTTTCGTTCATTTAAAAGACCTGTATATTTTGAACTGGTCGTATGTGGATGGCACATCCCACCAAATCACGAATTCTCCTAGATGTATGATTTCTATCTTCATAATCTGTCTATATATTTGGATTCATACCTTTTCCAAGGGTATTAGTGTTATGAGAAATGCAATCAGTCTCGTCCAGGATTTGAACTCGTGTCGCCGTGTCCATATCCTGCGACGATAATCATTACACCACGGGCACCTCCACTTGCAAACTGGTCAATGCACCCCCTTCGGGTCTCTATATTTTATACAAACTGCCAAAATTGTATTCACCCTTCCAGGGGTTTATATGGTCCATTTTGAGAATTTATGACCGAAAAAAGAAATATAAGTGGCAAGCAAAGTGAAACAAAACTTGAGACATTTTAATCATTCTATTATACAGGGGAAAGACAGAGTTAGTACGACAGTTAATTCTTAGGACTGCTATCTTTATACAAGGATGGCTTTGGCATGAAATAACCAACGTTGGTTGAGCTGCCATTAAACAAAGAAACCAAACCAATTTTTACGAACTTACGTGAAATGGTGCAGTGTTACTCGGTATGAAAATATTGAGTCATAAAAACAAATGCATTACATTTTGGACAAATGTTGTAATTGAATTTTATGCTTTTAGGGTTGTCTTTATAATGAATGTTCATTTTCTGAAATTGTGCTTTTTATTACATTCCTATTAATTCGGGTTAAAAGTGTCGTAAGGATAACACGAAGCCAAGACTTTTTACCAAAATTTTTCGATGCAAGAATCATTGGGGAACGAGAAACTAGAAATTTAATTTGAGAAACCCAATTGTTGTTTACCAAAACTTTTTCTCGTTTTGGAAGGAGTCACAGTGGTGTAATGGTTAACGTACTGGGCTGCGACATCGGAGGAACCGCGCACGTACTTCAGTTACAAGATTAAGTTCAGTTTCGGATTGATCCTATTTACCAACCCCTCCGCTCGGGCAGGATATGACACAAGGTCAACTTTTAAGCGGAGTTTAACAGGTTTGAATTCAGAGTTTTCCTTCTACTAGACTAGTTGCCTAACCAAGGCTGAAGAACCTAGTCTGTCCTACTATTTACCCATAGCTGGAGGGAGAATAATTGGATTCATACCTTTCCCAAGGGTATTAGTGCTATGTGAAATGCAATAAGTTTCGTCCAGGATTTGAACTCGTGTCGCCGTGTTTATTTCCTACGACGATAACAATTACACCACCGGCACCTCCAAAAGAAGGAATACAACGTTTCGGATTGATACCCTAGGAAGAGTATGAACCTCCTTACCCACAATCAGATCTGGGTTACAGAGTACCTCTACTGTTCTCTTACGTAGATGACTATAATATCAAATAACCCATGAATGTTGCTAGTCCATTAAATAAAGAAACCACATTGAACATTTTCTCGTTCTCCAATGATAACAGGATCCCAAAAATCATCAATATCATAGCAGCAATAACGATTCTCGATAGAAACACCAAAGTGAAAGTACATTCACCATATGGAGACACAGAATACCTCAACATTGTAGTAGGAGTACTACAAGGAGACACGCTAGCCCCATACCTCTTTATCATCTGTCAAGATTACATGCTTAGAACATCGATTGATCCAAAAAATAAAGTTTTTAATTCTTTCGTAGAAAAAGGTCAATCATTGAACCCTTAATATGAAAACTATTTTACAGATATAGTTATTTAGCTGAAGATTAGTACGCGTTGTATTCTTTGTTTATTTTTTCTTTCAAAAAATGTCCCACAAATCTGTTTCAAACTTGAAATTATAAATAAATTCCTTCTAGAAAGAGCTAATTAAATGTCTAAATTTTTGATTTTAATTTTTTATTTTGTATTTTAAAGGTCTAAAAAAGATAATAAAAAACAAACATTCGTTATTGCTCTGAAGCGATATTTGAAACACTTCTAATCTGTCAACATTTTTAAAGAAAATTTGATTTTTTGATTTAGTTTATTTGTGTAAATGTTTATCAGCTCCTTATAGGATGTTAAACGCTAAAATTTGATTAATTTCAAATTGTTCATTAAAATCATAACTATATTTTCAATGTTCCATCACGTTTTCTTTTAATTGCGTTTTTCCATTTATTGCTAATCATTTATTAGCATACATCTATATGGGATAAAATATATATTTCTATTTGATAATAACGATTATGTAGCCAACATGTTATATCGTTCTGAGTAATAAAAATAATCCTTAATTAATAACTCTAGCTTCAATACTAGAAGACACTGGCTAAGCATAAATTGCACAAAAATAGCAATACTTAAAACCATCTGTGGGCTAACACATAATGAATATAGAATAGAATTATTTGTGTTAAATAACAATACTTGAAACTACTTAGTATCCTAGGTTTGGTTTGGTTTCTTTGTATAATGGCATCTCAACCTTTGTAGGTTATTTAATGCCAAATCCATTCTCCTTGAAGAGCAGTAGTAGTACTATTTAACCCATAGCTGGGAGGATAAGCGGGTTCATACCTTTCCGCAGGGTATTTCTCTGAAAGTGAACGTAATAGAGCAACTGGAGTACGAACTCGCTTACTACGATTCCGCAGTCCATCGCTTTAACCATTACATCACGGGGACACCCCCTAGGTATGACATTAAACTACATCTGAGGGTGAGGCACTGCTTTAGGGGTTTGGGGAATATGGAGTACCCTTTCTGTACCATTACTCAGATCCATTCTGACCTGGAGTGATATTACCAGTTAGGGTATCATTTATAGGTTAAATAAAACTCTTAAAGCATTTTCTAAGGATTATTATGTTATTTGAAACCATACAGCTGCGAGCAAATTGTTTGTATTCGACAGGAATACTTGAAAAATAGAATTACTAATGTTAAATTGGAATACTTGAAAGCACTTAACTGTGTGCAAGCAAATAATAGAATTATTAGTGTGAGTAAAACTTGAAACCATTTAAAAGTTTGTAGACAAATAGGCTCTAACTCGTTTAAAAATGAAGTTACCTACGAATTATTCATTACCAGATCATATGTACCATCGCCATAGTTACTGCCATGTGCAAAATTGGACATAGGATGTTCATAACCTCATATAGAAAACTTAGAACATACGAAAATACGAAAAACACGTAACGACTTCTCAGTTCAGGTATGAACCTTTCATTACCTTTGAGTTTAAAGGTTATTCGACATAAGGAGAGAGACACAATATTTTTAGGCTGGCTTTTTCATTTGGCCCCCCATCCGTGCGGCGCCCATAGCGCGCAAACTCGTCTCGCCTCTGCGAGCCCCAAAAGTCGAACCTCATCGTTCGGTGTCTAGCTTCAACTCTGCTAACTTTTCTTCGAAATCCCCAAAACCCTCCGCGCGCTTCCGGTGAGTGACATCACCCACACTTTGTAACCCTGTTTCCCATCTCGGCTTATTGTGACATCTCTGAGTGACATGTCCGCCCCGCGTGCGCGTGTGTTAACACCTGCATCAATGTTGCACCTAACTAACCCATGCGCCGAGCCGAAAGGTTCTCAGCCTAATTAAACCCAAAAGCATGAACCGAAATCCCTCGGCCATTATATTACACATATCTAAACAAGATTTGGCATTAGTTAATAACCAAGGGTTGATACGTTGATATTCTTAATTCAGGGGGTGTCCTCATGGTGAAATGGTTAAAGCGATGGACTGAGGAATCGTAGTACGCGAGTTCGTACTCCAGTCGCGCTATTACATTCACTTTCGGGCAAATACCCTTGGGAAAGGTATGAACCCCCTTATCCTCTCAGCTATGGGTTAAATAGTACCACTACTCATCTTCTAGGAGAATGGCTTTGGCATTAAATAACCTAAAAAGAGTTGATACGCCATTAAACAAAGAAACCAAACCAAACTATTCTTAATTCAAGTAATTTACCGTATTAAGTATGTTTATCTAATAAAAATGATTTTCGAATAGATCTATCTCATCCATAGATTGTACCTTAAAAGGTACTATCACTCCGAGTCAGAAGGTAGAGGTTAAAAGATTATTAAAAATATTTAGTTAGTTACTTATTTAACATAAAAATTCTCAATATTTTTATCAAAGTCTGCGGCAAGTAAGAATTAACGTCTGTAAATATTTCAGAAATGGCACAAATCTCCGGGTGATTGCCAACAATTTTAGTAATCGATACCAGGACATAGTCATCATTCTAGCGATGATTTCTTTTTTGTCAGCTTAGCTTTTATTCATTACATTTTAATCACGCTAACCCACTGGGAAGAAGGTTGTACGATGTATTGACGGTATTTTCAATTTTAATTAACTGTGTATCAATATAAAACTGAGCTTTGAGTTTTGTGATTAATAAAAAATTAAATACTTGAATAATAAATCACCGTAACGTGATGTATTGTGGAAATCTGTCGTTTTGAAATGAAACAGTTTTGTGGGGCTAATTCCACTGTAGTTGTTCCCAAAAGGTAAACAGTAAAGTTTTTTTTGACAAAATAAAGACTTAAGCAAAACTGTTTACTGTATAACTCTGTCTCCTGAGAACATTATTCTTTCTTGCACAAATTGCTCCCGAAGAGTATATATAACTGAATATCAGTGGGTTATGAATGGTATATAATGCTACCCGGAGTGTATACTGGTCGAATTCTTGAAAAACAATCTTATTATTCCGATAAGGAAATATTTGAAGGGACAAAAATGCGAAAGGGGAAACAAGAAAAAAAAACAACAAAAAAAAAACCAAGGCTCTCCAGAACACAGTTATTATATTACGTCTTTAAATGTTTTCTGTTGTTTTTGTTTTTTTTTTGGTTATTTTTTTAATTTATTATTATCATTATTGTTATTATTATTATTATTATTATTATTATTCAAGTATATTGTTGTGTCGTTATTGTTTTTACTATAGATTCTTTCAAAGCTATTTATTTTGTCTCTCACAAACGTTACTCGGTGAGACGTCGTAGCTGACTTCGGAACAGCACAAAAACTTATCAACGTGCTAACAATTTCATCACAAGCGTTGATTATGACAAAACATATCGATTTTAAATTTATAGCAAAGCACATATCATTTGTAGAATTTTCTTGGGTTTTTTAGAAATTTTCTTTAGCAGATTTGGGAGCGAATTCATTGCACCAAATCAACTTTCACAAAAATTAATGTGAACGGAAACCAAAAAGTACATAATAATGATAATAATAATGAAAAGAGATTAGGTGCACGTTTTTATGTTTGTTTAGTTCTTATGTTTTGTTTATGTTTGTTTAGTTTAACTTGTGTGAGTTAACAAAAATATTTTGATACCCTGCATAACATATGCGGCCTTTCCTTCACTGTCTCTCTCTCTCTCTCTCTCTGTATATATATATATATATATAAATTTTGATAGATGATATAGAGTGCATACTTTTACAGTAAGTTATTATTTAAACAAGATGGGTTTCTTGAAAGTTCCTTAATGTCAGGGTCCTGTATATACTTCGAAAAACAAACACTGATTCACTAATCAAACGGACAACTTTTTCTTGTTATACAAATTTCCCCTAGGTTTTTGTATTTTGTGTTAGATGATATTAGCGGTGTTAAACCAACCATGGATGTTTAAACATCGCTAATATCATCCCTCCAAATCCTGATGATGTTTCATTCGAAATGAAACGTTAGAGTGTCGACTTTGCTTCTCAATAAATCTCTCCTTCTACTTGGATAACCTTGTTATCAATTTTTCTCTATATATTGTGAGGATTACACTCCATTACTTACTTCCATACTAAGAAAAAGTAAATAATCCCACAAAAGGCGATCGATTAAAAGCGCTCGAAAACCAGAACCTTGGGCAAATTCTCTATCAACTTGACTCTGATACAAAAAAAGCGTGAAATTTAGAAAAGATCATAAAAAGTTTCGTGGTCTTTAACCCAACTTTTCTAAACTCTGTATGTATACATATGGTTGATCGGTTGTTTTGTTTTATGGCCTATCAACTGTTTTCGGTTCATTTAATGCCGAATTAATTTATTAACAATTCCGGTTATTATAAGTATAGTTTTTGTTTACAAACAGTTAAACATCAAAAGCAGTTCCATTTAGAACAATTCAATTTAGTATGAATTTTGTTCTATTTAAAAGCATTTCTATTTTTTAAAAAAATCAGTTTAGCATAAGTACGTAATTTAAGTCATAACAGTTTTAGTTCAAACAATTCAGTTTAGCAAAAGTTCACAGTTTAGTTATATTTGACACATAGATAGGATCCTATCAGGTGCTACCTCTCAGGGCGGGAGTGGACCAAGCAGCGAATCCCGGAACCACTCTATCAGATTGTTTTGTGTCATAAAAAGGACACTCGTTAGGAATGGTCTTACTCCCCCGCAGAGAAGAAGTTGGTGCATTCTATAGCCCCAGCCGACTAGGCAAGTATATATATATATATATATATATATGAGTAAGTTGGCTGACCGTAGTCGAGAGCGACTCGAAAGCTCCCTTTTCAATAGCTATTACACGGAAGTTTAGGGGAGGGCGCTACTCCTTTTCCTGGATTGCTCAACTTACCTTTCATCCGTACCTTATAATGCTGAGTGTTAAGCAAGGAGGTATCAAGTACCATTTTTTGAGTCTGGTATGGCTTAGGATCAAACCCTGGTCTCCTGGGCCATTGGCAGACACTAACTATTATGCCAATTGACTTCATATATATATATATATATATATATATATATATATATATAAGAAATGGTAGATTTTGGTAAATCTGACTAGATAAGAAAAACAAGTGGAAAAGAGGATAAACCAAAACTGACAACGGATTCAACAATAATATTTTGTCTTCATTTGAAAAAAAAAAAGATTTCATCAGTATCTGTTTGATGAAGTCTTTTTACAATAAAAATAGAGACGAAATATCATTGTTGAATCAGTTGTCAGTTTTGGTTGATCCACTTTTCCTCTTATTTTTCTCATGTATATATATATATACATATAGTCAATAAAAATATACGCCATAATTCTTTGGATTGACAGATTTAACATCGCTCATAACAAAGATACCGTGATATTATTTCATGCGGAACATTATGCAATTAAAACAAATATCATTAAGTATTGTTTATTTCCAAACTTAACAGCATTGAAACTGTTACCAAAAATCAAATCACAACACACCAGTAACGACAAATAAAATTGTATGATGGTGTATTTATTTTTAGATAGCTAAATGTTCCTATTTTTGAGTAGATGTGTGTGTGTGTTTCTATGCAAGGCGAAGCTTTTGCGTATACATGAGTTTGTTCTTTTCTATATTCATATCTCTGTGATATACACTCGTATAAGTATCTATGTACATGAATGTGAGCAGACCAAAATGAGCATGGATTCTTGCCTATGTATTTCATCATATTTCACAAAGCATTAATATTATTGCGGCTATTTCTTTGACATCCTGTTAAAGGGTCATTAGATCTTTCCTTTATTATTTTTTTCTTTTTTTTTTTTTTTTTAACACCACGGCCATTTCCAGCCAAAACCTTTTGTGGTCATTTTCATACATAAAGCCTAGATGAACTTTACTGTAGTGCTCCAAGAACCAACCTTAAGCTTTCGGCAATTCAACTCACGGCAAACCTTACCTTTTTCAGCAACTCATTTCTTTCTTTATTACAACTCCAAAAGACTGCGATCAATGGGAATTCTAGGTTCCCCAAGGAGACGCATATTTCAAGTCGTTCTTTTAATGGATTCATAAGTTGTATTCGTAAGTCGCCATTAGACACTGTTGCTTAATCTTTAACTGGTAATTGTCAAATACTTCTAACAATTTTCGATGATGCTTTGAGTTATAATGGTTCGATGAGCACTGATCTTCGAACTGATTCAGATATTTAACCACATGTGGTCTATAGGGTAGGGGACGCAACGTAGAAATTTTGTACTTTTTGACACGGTCATTATTTCTTTTGATTTCAGCTATGAGACATTTTCTTTAGCAGAAGTACATTCCTTTTTGTTAGTTTCCTTTAATAGACCCACAGCTTCACGTAGAAAACCAACACTAACTAAATGCAACATTTTCTCACGGTTTCTACCATGCTTTGTTGGTTGATTCATGCTGAAGTCAGTCGGTTCAACAACTATCGGCTCCAATTTTATACAGCAATGAAAAAACTTAGCTGGTAAAAAAGACATCGTTGTTCCAAATTGTCAGTCAAATTCGCTTTGAAATTTTCAATGCATACGTTGTTAATGTGTGTATATATTACTAAAATGATCATTGTTGTGAGGTTTCATTCTGTTTTATTAAATTATTTAATATTTGAAATATATTTTAATATTCATGTTCGTATATCAAGCACAAGAA
>OY757916.1:11134111-11156611 GCA_963585895.1 Sepioteuthis lessoniana | reverse complement strand
TCGTCATCCTCCCTATAGTCGAGACCTTGTCCCCTGTGACTTTTGGTTATTCCCTAAGCTCAGAGGCTGTCGTTATGAGACAATTGAGGAGATGAAAGAGGCTGTGACGATGGTCTTTGACACACTCACACAAGAGGACTTCCATGGGGCCTTCCAGAAGTTGTTGGAACGGTACCACAAGAGCATTACAGCTGGAGGAGATTACTTCGCTGGGGACTAGAGTTTCATGTGTGTACTATCAATAAAATGTCCATACAAAAAAAGTTTGGAAACTTATTTAATGATCCTTGTATATATATATATATATATATATATATAAGTAATATCTTTGCAGATAGCTTCAATGATAAAGTTTGGAAACTTATCGTATGCACCTCCTATGTATATTTAAAAATACCTGTACGTGTACGTATTTCTAATATGAATTTTTATGTGAATATGTATATATATATATATATATATGTTTATATTTATTAGTAGATATGCATATATATTTCATAAAGCTATTCAGATGTTTGTATATTAGCATATATATCAACTTACATGTGTATACTTATGTATATAACATTGTCCTTGTGCGTAGACTATTCGCTAATGGCCCAGGAGAATGGGATGCAATCCCAGGTTGAGTCATACCAAAAACTATTAAGTATTGTACTTGATATCTTTTTGCTTAACAGTCAGCATTATAAGGTACGTATCAAAGGTAAAGAGAAGCAATCCAGGGAATGATGTAGCGTCCTCACGTACACCTCGGAGTAGTAGCAATTGAAAACGTAACCTTCAGGTCACCTTTGACTATGGTTGCCAAGTTTACTTTTAGTTATATATGTAAACAAATGTAGATATATATATATATGTGTGTGTGTGTGTGTGCATATATGGATATTTATTTATATTCATATATATGAGTGCATACATATATATATATATATATATATATACATGGATATGGATATCTATAGGTATATATATATATATATATATATGAAGGTATGTATACATATGGATATGTATGCGTATATATATATATATATATATATAGAGAGAGAGAGAGATTTATCAATGTATGTACATGCATGCATATTCTAATTAATATATATTTGTTAGTATATATTCATGTAGATATATGCGGATATATATATATAATACACACACACACACACACACATACACATATATATATATATGCATATATATATATATATATATGCGTATGCATGTATAAATGTTAACAAATGGCTATTGGTATGTATATGTGTATATAAGTACATATATTTGTGCACATATACATGCGTATATATATTTGCGTATATGTATATATGTGTGTGTGCATGTGCACATAGATATATGTACATAATTTCATAGTTTCATATGTGTTTATATATTTATCTTTTTATATGTGTACATGTTTATATATATATATATATATATATACATGTATTTGTGCATACATATATTTTTGTATACGTATATATAACTATGCATATTTGTATACATATATGCATACTTATGTATGCGTTTTATTTGTATATATATATATATATATATATGCGTTTCAATGATTATATTTGTATGTGTTTTATTATGTGTGTATATATATATGTTACATGCATATATATATATATATGTGTGTGTGTGTGTGTGTGTGTGTGTGTGTGTGTGTGTGTGTGTGTGTTTATATATGCATGTAAATATATATATATATATATATATATATACATTTGTAGGCGTATATATGTTTATATTCATGTATGAATGTGTATTTATGTGTATGTGTATTTATGTTCGTATAAATATATGTATTAATATATGCTTCTATATAATTATATGTTTATGTATTTTTAACCCCAGACACTTCTAATTATGTAACTTACGGTAATGTTGAATACCCCTTCATTGCTGTTGCTTCCAGGCCCACTCTGAATTGTTAGAAATAGAACTGTTTGACTGTTTATCGACTGTTGTTTTATTGAATTTTATTGTTTGTTATTCAAAGCAATTATTGGAATCGTTTTTCTCTGTTGCCTTATGATAAATTGAATTGTTAGATATAGAACAGTTTGATGATTTAACTGTGTGTAAACAAATGAATGATTTTTAATTAAATTTTTACTGATATATAACAACACCCGGCCTTGTCGAATACACCGACTGCTTCTCTGCAGAGACGTAAGACCCCACCCCCAACTTGTGTCCATGGTATGACACTAAACAATCTGATGGTGAGGATTCAGTAATGCTGGAGCTTTGGGGAATGCAGAGTATCCCTCATTACCATTGCTTCTACATCCACTATGGCTCAGAGTGGTAGCACCTGATAGGGTCCTATCTATGGGTAAAATAGAACTAAACTGTGTACTTATATTAAACTTAATTGTTTGAAATAGGACTGTTTTTAACATTGAAACTGCACACTTATGTTAAATTAAACTGTTTGAAATAGAACTTATTTGACTTTTAACTGAACCGTTTTAAACAAAAAATATATTTGTACTAACCTGAATTGTTTGGAATTTACTTCGGCTTTAAATGACTCGTAAAGGGTTGATACACCGTAAAACAAAATATTCAAACTCAACCAACTAAAATCTTTTTACTGTGTGAAAATAATGAGTAATATTGAATAGAATTATTAGAGTTAAATCGCAATGTTATATTGTCATCTACACATGCAGCATCATAACGACACAATAATAAAGACGCACGCAGGAAGACTTCTTTAGAAAAATATTTGTCCCTCTCACTTTATTTGTAAGGGTTCGAAAAGGGTTACTCAAGGTTTGCGTGTGAGAGGGTGCTGGAGACCGAACAGAAACTGCAATATTTTGACCCCCACTCTTATGGCCGTCAGCGTTGTGTCTTGCTCGTTCTCCAGATGCTCAACCAGAGGCCCTGAGACCCATTCTGCTGGGTGATGGCTTTCTTTACTGCATCTTATCAACAACTTCTCTGGGCCCCAACTCAATCGGGGGCCCTGAGCCCCTTCGGTCTGGTGTGGCTTTCCCTACCACATCTCGTCTATAACTCTGTCCGATTTCTAACTGGAACTGTCTGACTTCTGTCTTGACTGAGTTATATAATAGTTCAACGCCCACTCAGTCGCCCACTCGTTTTTGGAATCGCATGTTGGATCGTCATCAAGCGGAAATAACTGTCATGCAGTTCACGGGTCACTCTCTTCCGGTGCATCAGTCTATGAGTGTACCATGGGAATTTTTTTACCTCGTCCCATTTCAACAGCCAAATTCCGCCCACGCGATTTCCTCTCATAACTGTCATTAGAATGTGTCACTTCCTTCCGGTGCATCACCTTGGAATGGCATTTTTGGCCGGGTCAAAGGCCAAAAAACAACAGCAATACCTGTAACCACTTAACTGTGCGCAAACAAATAATTAATATTAGACAGTGTTAGATATTGATAATTGAAACCATTTAACTGTGTAGAAATAATAGCAATACTAGTGTGCAAACAAATTAATTCTACCACATCTAAAAATGGAATTTTCGACCAACTAATCTTTTACATATCATGTGCATCAATCTTAATGTGTTCAAGGAAATTACTGATGAAATATTGTTTGTGTTGCATTGCAGTACTTGAAACCATTTGACTGTGTGCAAAGAAAATGATTAATAGTAAATAGAATTGTTCGTTTTAGATAACAACACTTGAAACATTTAATTTTGTGCGAAAAATGAGCTCAATCTCGTTTAAAAATGTTATCAAGAAAATGTGTTTACAAATCACATATACATTATATATATATATATATATATGCAAACAAGATTTGGCTTTAAATAACCTACAATGGTTGATATACCATAAAACCGAACCATCATTTAAAAGTAAAATTACTTTCAAACGAATCCCTCACAAATCATATATGTATATCCTTTTTAACTGTGTGCAAACAAATCATTATCATCATGTCGCACCATCAGCACGGATATTTCTGACCCTCTCTCTCACCACCCCTCCCTATCGTCCATTGTTCCTGGCAGGTTTTCCGGGCTACATCCAGTATCAGCACAGAGCTGCTGCATGTATGTTTGAGCTGGACGATCTACCTTTGCTCGTCCCTGTGAAGGGGTCCACCGGAGTACATCACTTATGAGAGTCTCTGTGTTCGAGAGAAATACTAGAAAAAAAAAACTCAAGCACGTTTAAAAATGTTACAAACAAAATATATTTACAAATCATATATATTTATTATGTATGTATAAACAGGATTTGGCATTAAATAACCTACAATAGTTGATATGCCATAAACCCCAACCTATAGAAATCCTATATATTTAATATATATGTATAAAGAGGATTTGGCATTAAATAACCTACAATGGTTGATATGCCATAAAACCCAACCAAACCAAATCCTATATATTTAATATATATGTATAAAGAGGATTTGACATTAAATAACCTACAATGGTTGATATGCCATAAAACCCAACCAAACCAAATCCTATATGCTTAATATATATGTATAAAGAGGATTTGGCATTGAATAACCTACAATGGTTGATATGCCATAAAACCCAACCAAACCAAATCCTATATATTTAATATATATGTATAAAGAGGATTTGGCATTAAATAACCTACAATGGTTGATATGCCATAAAACCCAACCAAACCAAATCCTATATGTTTAATATATATGTATAAACAGGATTTGGCATTGAATAACCTCCAATGGTTGATATGCCATAAAACCCAACCAAACCAACTAAAAACCACATCTCGGAAGAAATCCCGTTTGATTTTATCGAATAAACTTGGTTTCCATATGATCAATAACATATCGATCGCACTCCATGTTTTTGCTAGGCGTATATTCATATGTTTAAAACTCATATTATCTGTTTTATTTTAATATTTTTCAAAATGTTTTAGACAAATTAGTATATATGTGAAAGCACACCAGTCCTCACAAACTCTGGGATGATTCCACTTTCAATTTGCTTACCATTTTGCTTGGCTGGTTATTCCTTCGGATGACCCGACTAATCTTCTTATCAGCTCACGTTATGTTTTTGATCCAGACAGCAGATCAATCGCTAATCGGAGTCGCCAATCGATGAGTTGGCGGATGAGCCCGCACAATAAAGAAAGTCAAAAAAATTCGAAGCCAATCAACAGAAAAAACACGGCTTGTAACAATGATATTTAGAAAGAAAAACTGTCTTTATAAATGGTACATATATTCACCCATCCCAGGGGTGGGGAATTATAGTCAGAGACCCAGTGCACAAAGTAACAGTCAGTTTATATACATTCAAAGTTAGACCCAAGGCATCACAATTCATTGTTTAAGTTTGAGGCTTTTCTATTTTCGCTTTCTATAGTTTGACATAAGGCAATCTTAGATGGCAGTTGTGTTGGCCTTTCTCAGTTCTTAGTATTATTTCACAAGTGTCGTCTTATGTTAGTCCTTCTTCGACGGGGAATGGAGTAGCGCCCTCCCCTACACTTCGGTGTAGTAGCTATTCAAAAAGGAGTCATCGGTTCACCCTCGATTAAGATCGGCAACTTTTTACTCTTCGCTTCTTTCAAATGTATGTTAGGGTTTTCCTCGCTTTCTATACCCAGGGCAGTCTGGTTCAAGGTAAAAAAATTCAGAGTATCGTAGAAACAGCAAGCCGTTTTGCGTTCTCTCTGGCGAGGGACGAAACCCTTTGAGTTTATTTATATCTCTCATCTAAGAGGGTGGAGGCGAAGTTATTGATAATATCAATTTCTTCTTAATTTGAATTTCAATAAATAATTCTACCCATTTGACTGAACCGCCTTTATTTGTTGTCTATTTCCTTCTCATCATCACCCCAAATAAGCTGTCTTCCCCAGTTTAGAATTACTATTAATTTTATGCTGAAGTGATATTACATCAGAATGTTTCTCGAGAAAAAAACTTTCCACGTCATTTGAATTTAAAAAAAAAAAAACATAATTCCGAATTTCCGTTCTCAAGCGGGCACGGGTCGTCAGATTGACTTCAACGTTCAAATCTACTGTTGATTTCTGTTTTTATATCGTAGACAATCGAAACAATAATTCTCTGTGGCCATAAAAACTCGCTCGCATTCAAAGAATATATTTTTCTTTCTCTGCAAATAAAACGTTTTGACGATTTATATTTCTCTTCAAAATCCATTTCCAACAATATACACATTTGTAATGCACTACTTTATTCTTCTAAAATCCAAATCAGTCGATTTTTTTTGTTGATAAATCTATCCGACTAGATCCCTAACTTCATGAGTTTACATATATATATATTTCATTAAACATCATAGACATTTTATGCCTACATATTTTCTTTTGGATCCGTTCGAATTCCCGTATTACTTTTATCGTATTCGGGGGGAATTGATTTAGGTATTGTCCATAGTTGTATGTATCCCTAGTACTTTCTGCCCGACTTTGGACCATCATCAGGGGAGAATCTGTTACAAAAGTGATGTAACTTTTGTTTTAGCAAATTACTACTGTGTAAGCACTATATATTAGAAACCTGCAACCAGCACTTAATAGAATTAATTTTCAAACCAGTGCTAACGTACCTAAATGTCTTTAGCTACAGGCACTATTTACAGAATTACATTTAAAAGCAAACGCCATAATCTCCAACAGCAAAGACGTCCTTACACAGTAGTAATTTGCTACTTACTTGCGTAACACTCAGCAATATAAGGTACGTATCAAGGGTAAAGTGGAGCAATCAAGGGAAAGGATTAGCGCCCTCCCCAACACCTCGGTGCAGTAGCTATTGAAAAGGGAGCCTTCTGGTCGCCCTCGACTAAAGGGAGACAACTTTACTTTACTTTTAATCTTCAAATTAACGTTTATTTGAATATACACTTCTTAAAAAAATTCTCCACAAATTTTCTCTTGCGTTTAAATCTGAAGACTTAGTGGGCCGGTCCAAAACTTCATTATTTTTTGTTTTAAACCAGTCTTTCGTGAGCTCAGAGGTGTGTATGGCTGAATTGTCCTGTCGAAAATGGCATTATTGGTGTCTAGACGATTCATAAATGGGAAAAGACTTTTTTCCAACACATTGATATATTGAGCTGTGTTTTGTTTCACTTCCATCACGACTAAATCAGCTTTTCCATTATTCATTAGTTTGCACTCATTCAAATTGTTTCAAGTATTCCTATGCAACACTAATATTGTTCAGAATTATTCTTTTACACATAGTTAAATGGTTTCAAGTATAGTAAATTATTAATTTGTTCTATTTGACTCCTAGATGGGACTCTTACAAGTTCTACTATTCCGGGTATGATGTGACCTGGAACCAATTGCAATGAAGCACTCTATATTCCTAAAAGCTCCAAGATAGGTGTCTCACCATCAGATGCACTTTGGTCATATCAAGGACTCTCGTTGTAGAAGTCTTAGCCCTCAGCAGAGGTCTAGTCTGCTTATTCTTTGGCAGAAAGAGGCAAGGCTTAATAATGCAGGATATCCCCAAAATACTCTGTCATACAATTACGTCAAAGCTGTACTTCGCTTGGCTTACGTATTACATTTATCATGGATTGCACAAAAGGTACCCACGGTGTAATGGTTATCATCGTATGAAATGAACACAGCGACACGAGTTCAAATCCTGGGTGAATCTAATTGCATTTCACATACCACTAATACCCTTAGGAAAGGTATGTATCAAATTATTCTCCCTCCAACTATGGGTAAATAGTAGGGCAGATTGAGTTTTTTAGCAGAGGTTAGGCAACCAGTCTAGGAGAAGGAAAACTCTGTATTCAAACCTGTTAAACTCTGCTTAGAAATTGGCCTTGTGTCACATCCTGCCCGTGCAGAGGAATTGGTAAATACGGACATTTACCATACCATTATCTGTCAAGCCAACTGTGAATCTATTTTACAACTACTTGAGAAGGAACACGGAATTTTGTTTTCCATTAGTAGATACTTGTCGAAATCTTATTCCATAAAGATATTAACATATAATAATAAAACAAAATAACGTCGCAAGAAAAATGCCAGTAAATTTCTGGTTGTGCGACTAAGAGAGTTTAAATCGCGTTTTAACTGAAGTTCCTTGTGCATGTGTATGTGTGTGTGAGTGTGTCGTTAATTTTTTAATAGTCTCGATTCCACGTGGAACATTTCCAAAAAAACACATGAAAATTTATTTAAAAACTGCATAAATAGAAAATTTTCGTGTCAAACATTTTCTTGCGCTTTAAATATATTGAATTTATCATAGATGTCACTCAAATATATCTGTTAAGCTTATTTCTTAATTGCATGCAAAACATTATGTGATTCTCCTTCACAGTGTCACGTTTGACGAAAAAGGAACTATCTCCATCAGAATATGTGTAAGTACCATAATACCATTTTCTCTCTACATCGTAAATATTACATAAAAATGTACGAAAGATGAAATGCATATAGACTATACACAACAGACGGTCAAAACGTTGTACGCTTCACACAGAAAAAAGAGCATTGCAGAATATTTATATCGTCACAACACACTACGAGTTCTAAAAAAAAACTAAATCTGAATTTTCTAGTTTCAAAAGAAATGATACTATATTGACACAAGAAAAATATTAAGCTCTCCTCTTCATTCAGAATGAAGGTTAGAACATTTTGAAAGACACACATACTCTCTCTCTCTCTCTCTCTCTCTCTCTCTCTCTCTTATACGTGGTGCCTTCAATATGTTTCAACACTTTTTTGTACAGGCATTTAAAATAGTCGTAGACTCTTGAAAATGTACTATGTTATTGCTATACATCTTATGAGATGACTGACCAATTTTTATGATTTCAGGTTCAAATGAACAGCTACAGCAGCAATTGGAATACACCCTATTAAAGCCTGATTCTCACAGCTGATGAATTTTTAAAATGCAATCTGGACGTGAGGACACTTTAGAAGAACGATATGCAATAACGTTATGTTTTAAACTTGGAAAAAATGCCACAGAAACGTATGGAATGCTTCAGACTGCTTCTTCGACCATCTTGCATGAATCGAGTATCAGTTTTTGAGTGACATATGAGATTCAAGGAAGGCAGGGTGTCTGTCAGGGATGATGAAAGGTGTGGGAGGAGTAAGGAAGTCAGAACACCAGAGTTGATTGGCCAAAGGGGTAGGGTTAGGGTTACTATGTTGAGGTTTGCAGGGGGATCAGGAAGACATTCCGTCGAAAGAGGCCAGTACTCTTCAAATCGGGTTAGTGGCATTTCCACGAGGACAATGCACCAGTCCACAACTCCATCCTTGTCGCTGACTATTTGACCAAGATGGGCATCAAGAAAGTTCCTCAGCCTCCCTGTGACTTTTGCTTATTCCCTAAGCTCAGACTCTGTCGTTATGAGACAATTGAGGAGATGAAAGAGGCTGTGACGAAGGTCATTGACACGCTCACACAAGAGGACTTCCATGGGGCCTTCCAGAAATTGTTGGAACGGTACAAGTGCATTGCAGTCCGAGGAGATTACTTCGAAGGGGAGTAGAGTTTCATGTGTGTACTATCAATAAAAGTGCCCAGACGAAAAAAGTCTGGAAACTTATGTAATGATCCTCGTATATATGTACAGGATTAACTAATTTTCATATACAAAGCTATTAATTTTATTGCAAAAATGCTCTTTAGAAACTATATATTTTGTATCTGTATTTTTACATTTGTTTACCAATAGACGTTTACGCGCTCTTTAAAAAATTTTTTTGAGAATTCTTAGTCGGCAATATTTGACTTGCCACGACAATAATTAAAGAAGTCTTTTCCCTCGTGGATTATTTAAAAAAATTTTAATCAATTTTTTTTTTCTAATTTCGAGCCTACCTATTCTTATTAATAAGCAATGGAATTTAAAAAATTTCTATTGATTTCTGCATTCTGACCGTCATGATCATCATCATGTCGTGCGGCTAGCACGGATATCCCTGACCCTCTCTCTCCATGTCTCCCTATCATTCATCGCCTCTGGCAGGTCTTCGGGGTTACATCCCGTATCATCACATAGCTGCTGTATGTATGTTCGAGCTGGCCGTCCTGCTTTTGATTGGTCATATGCGGGGGTCCACAGGAGTACATCACTTACGATCTCGTCCTTGCTTCTCCATCATTGTCCGGCATGTCTGGTTCGTCTAGCTTGTATAGTTTTCGTGATAGGTGGTAGGTGACCGTATAGTTGGCGCCCTGTGGGGTGTTGCTGCCAGGACTTGTTCAATATTGCTCTTAACATTCTTGTATAATTGCTGTCTAGCTTCTTCTCCAACCGTAAATCCAGTGAAAACTATTTACTGGAAATCTAACATTCTGTTGCTTCAAGTTTTCGTTTGATTTCAACATTGCTAAATCACTTTCAGTTAAGCGAAAATAGTTTTTACAGAGACATGCTTATACTACCATTACAATCCTTGTCTGATTAAGTTTTTACAGGCATACACTTACACATCGTCGCGTGGAAATACTTTCGTTCCTACTTAGTGACATACGCACACAAAGGTCTCTGACACACACACAAAATATATGACCAATATTTAGACAAGGCAATCGACTACATAGAATGAATTCCCTTTTCGTACTTAGAATGGAAATTCTGGAGATGATTTACGGTCTAACTAATTATTTCCATTTATCAGAAGAAAAGTATTTGTAACTTCAATTTTTCAATTAACCTTTCCCTCATGTTAAAAAATGAAAATTTAAATTGGTTGATCGTTGTTTCATTCAATCATTTACAAAACTACAGACGCTATATATATATATATATATATATATATATATATATATATATGCGTGTGTGTGTGTGTGTGCGCATATATGTATTTTTTTTACATATATGTCTGTGCTCATATGTGTTTCTATGTACAAACATATAACTATGTGTGTGTGACTGTGTACATATATAACTCTGTGTATATATATAGATATATGTGTGTGTATGTTAGTGTGTGTTTGTGTGTGTGTGAATGTACATATACGTGCATGCGTGTATATACGAAGGTATATTATTATTTGTGTATATACATATATGTGACTGTGTGTGTACAAATGTATCTGCATGTGTGTGTTTACATGTCCATATGTATCAGCCTAGTCGACTGGAGCTGTAGAATATACCGACAGAGGGGTAAAAAAAACCCTGCCCAACGAGTGTCCTGAATATGATATTAAACAATCTGATGGTGAGGTTCCAGCCTTGGAGATTTAGGGAATGTAGAGCACCCTTTCAGCGCCATTGCTCCTAGGTCCAATCTGAATCGGAGCTGTAGAATTTGATACGGTCTTATCTATGGGTCAAATAGAACAAACTATGCACGCAAATAAATGACTGACATTAAATTTTGACTGTTATATAGCAATACTGGAAACCATTTAACTGTTTGTAAAAAAGAGCTAAGGCTCGTTGAAGAATGTTACCTACAAAATGTGTTTATAAATCACATAAATCAGGATTTGGAATTAAATTGCCTAAAACGGTTGATATACCATAAAACAAACAGTGTCCCACATATCTTATTTATCTTACTTGGATTTTTGCGATGTAAAGAGCCGCAGTTGTTTCGTGAGGCGTTGCTTCCAGGATTTTTTCAAGATAGCTCGTAGACTTCTTGTACAGTTCCCATCTAGCTTTTTCTCTATGCGATTAGTTAGGGTCCATACAGTTGTATTGAAACAGCCACAGCTTTGAAGAAAAAATGTTTTATTTTGTCGGATAGATCGGTCTTCCATATAGTCGATAGCCTATTAACAGCTTGCCCAGTCGGCTGTGGCTGTAAAATATACCGACTGCTTCCCTGCATAGGGGTAAGACCCTCCCTGACGAGTTTCCCGGATATGACACTAAACAATCTGATGGTGAGGTTCCATTAATGCTGGAGCTTTGGGGAATGCTGAGTACCCCCTCATTGCCATCGCTCCCAGTTCCACTCTGGCCTGGAGTGGTAGCACATGTTAAGGGTCCTATCTATGGGTTAAATAGAAATAAACCGTGTTTACTGTTTTTTGCATTTAAACTGCGTATTTATGCTAAACTAAATTGCTCGAAAGAGAACTCTTCTGAGATCTAATATGTGTTCTAATGCTAAACTGAATTATCTGAAATAAAACTGTCTTGACATTAACTCTGTGTATTGCCCACTCGACTGGGGCAGTAGAATACACCGACTGCACATCGGCAGAGGGGTAAAACCTCCCCAACGAGTGTCCTAGATATGACACTAAACAATCTGATAGTGAGGTTCCAGGGATGCTGGTGTTGTAGGGAATGTGAAACACCCTTTCATTGCCATTGCTCCCAAGTCCACTTCGGCTCAGTGTGGTAGCGCCTGATAAGGCCATATCAATGGGTTAAATAGAATTAAACATCATACTTATGCTAAAGTGAATTGTTTGAAGTAGAATTGTTTCACTATACTGAATTGCTTGAAATAGAAATGTTTTTGACAAACTGTGTACTTATGCTAAACTGAATTATTTGAAATGGAACTATTTTTGACATTGAAACTCTACTTACTCTAAATTGAATTATTTAATATAGAATAGTTTTGACATTTAACTGTGAGTAAAACAAATCTATACTTATACTAAACTGAATTGGCTGAATTAGAATTGTTTAGATAAACCGAATAGCTTAGAATAGAAATGTTTTTGACAATTAAACTGTGTACTCAGGCTAAACTGAATTGTTTGAAATAGAACTGATTATTTGTATAAAAATGGATTTGGCATTGAATAATCCCCCAAAGCCATAAAACCCAAAGAACCAACCAACCAACGAACCAATATATGAATAGAAGTGCAAGCCTCGCTAGGAGTATTTTAACATAACTTTCAGTAGATGAGATACTACAGCCGAGGTATGTGAACTCGTCTACTGATTACAGATGCTCGCCACTTAGAATGAAGATGACTCCTTTTCTATTTTATGTTAGTTCACGTGAAGTCAAATGCCTTCTGCTGCTTGCTCCGGGCTATGCAGCGGGAATTTAGCTTGGGCTGGTGTATTTGCAAGAAGCGCTGGATCATCAGCATAGTTTGCGTCTGTTAAAGATTCCATAGCATAAGGTCTGCTTCTTGCTTTTTTTAGGGTAAAGCCTTTTTTCTTCCATCAGATCAATCTACGTTCGATGAACATAGTCTAGGCAGATTATAAATAAATATGGTGCTAATGTATTTCCTTCCAGAACTCCCTCAACTATATCAAAGAAGTCTTCGTCTCCATTAGGTGAGGAAAAAAATTTCTTACGCTTTTTTATTGAGCATCATTTTGGCTGTAACAGTTTCTTTGTAGAGACCCTAAGCTAGAAGTATTTGCTCCATCTTTTCTCTGTGTATGGAATCAAATACTTTGGAGAAATCTATAAACAATAGTGTTGCCTTGAGATTTTTTGCACGAAATCCTTCAATGATTCCTTGGATTATTAGAATCTTTGAAGTTGTGGATCGATTTCCTTGAAAATCATTCTGATTTTTCTCAAGAATTTTCTCAATTTCAGGTTTGATACGGTTGAGAAGCAGCGCATTCTATACTTTAGCAACAACAGAAGTAAAAGATTTGCCTCTAGAGTACTCGATAATTTCTTAGGGGAAGGAGGTTATGCAATCACATTCTCAAGAATTTTCTCAATTTCAGGTTTGATACGGTTGAGAAGCAGCGCATTCTATACTTTAGCAACAACAGAAGTAAAAGATTTGCCTCTAGAGTACTCGATAATTTCTTAGGGGAAGGAGGTTATGCAATCACATTCTCTTTATATACAGAATTGCAAAGTGGAGAAGAAAGTCTTCAAATTCCCGGAGGTATTTCCTCGATACCTCCAGCTTTTCTGCTTTTGAATTTTGTCAGTACTACATTGTTCCTCTTCTGTAAAATATCATTGTTTGATATCTAGTGGTCTCTTAATGATTTTCGCAAAAAGTTTATCAGAGACTTTAGAAGAGTTTCCAAGCAGATGCTTGAAATGTTCTTTCCACAAAAAAAAAAAAAAAAACGAATACAAATGTAAAACAAAAAAGCAGTCCTGATCTATATATGTAGATGTATATATATATATATAAAATATGAATATATATTTATGCATATATGTATACATAGGTGTGTATATATATATATATATACTTATACAAATATATTTTTGTATACATATACAAATAAATATATATATATTTATATATATTTACGTACATATATATAAAAAGAAGAACGAATACAGATGTAAAACAAAAAAGCAACGAAGATGAAGGAATGGATTTATATAATTATATATATATATACATATGCTTCTATATCCATTTATATTTACATATATGTATACACTTATACACACATGGATACATATGTGTATATATACATATATATCTACATGTATGTATATGTACAGATATGTATGTGTCCATATGTATAAATAAACATATATGTATATATCATATATATATATATATATATATACTTATATATATATATATATGTGTGTGTGTGTGTGTGTGTGTGTGTGTGTGTGTGTGTGTGTGTGTGTATGCACATGTTTATACGTACACATGTATATGTGTATGGGTTCATATATACGTACATGTATATATACATGTATATATATATATATATATACAAATATAGATGGATGTATGTATACATGTATGCATACATATATATATATGTGTGTGTGTGTGTGTGTGTGTGTGTGTGTGTGTGTGTGTGTGTGTGTGTGCATGAGTATGTGCGTATATATATTCATATAGGTTTAGCTGAGTTGGATTTTTGGCATGTCGGCCATTCTCGGTAATTTAATGCCAAGTCCTGTTTATACACTTATATTCAATATACATGTTATGATTAGTTAAATACATTTTCTTCATAACCTTTTAAAATGAGCTTTAGCAGTTATATTGTTCCAGAGATTGGTATCTAACACTAATATTTCCATTTAATATTAATTAATTAAATTCGTTGACTGTGAAGTGGTTAAAAGTATTGTTATATAACCCTAATTCTTTTCATCTTTATTCCTTTATTTCCACCCATCAAATGCTTCCAAGTATTGCTATTAAACATGCATAATTCTATTCAACATTTCTAATTTATTAGCTCTCAGTTAAAATGTTTCAAGTATTGCTATGTATTCCTAACAATTCAATTAAACAACAGACATTTCTTTTCACAAAGTTAAATGATAAATCGGTTTCATTTCTAACAATTCAATTCAACAAAAGTCATTTGCTTGCTCACAGTTTAAATGACCGACATTTTTATTTGACCTATAGATAAGACCCTATTATCTGCTACCACTCCAGATTAGAATGCTACTTGGAGCAATGTCATTGAAGGGGTATTCCATATTCTCAGAAGCTCCTGGAATGGAGCCTCACCATCAAATATTTTAGTATCATATCCAGGATATTCGTTGGGAGAGTCTTATCTCTCTGAGAGATCCTGCCGTTGTATTCTACAGCCGAAGCCGACTGGCTGTTTTTGAAAGGAAGGGAAAACTACGGACAATTAATAATCACACACACACACACACGCACGCACACACACACACACACACACACACACACACATTTATTTCATGCCCCCACCTACCCCTTAAAAAAGCTGAGGAAAGTAAAACATTTTATGAGAACATATAAAAAATATATATTTTTTTGAATTCCACCCCAAATCATTTATTTCATTTGGTTTGGTTGGTTGGGTTTTATGGCACATCAACCTTTGTAGGTTATTTACCGCCATATCCATTTTTATGTAAATAATCTGTTCTTTTTAAAACAATTCAGTTTAGCATAAGTACACAGTTTAAAAACATTTCTATTTCAAACTATTCAAGCAGTTATATCTAAAAATTCAGTTAAGTGTAAATACAGTTTAATGTCGAAAAACAGTTCTATTTCAAATAATTCAGTTAAGCATAAGCACGCAGTTTAAATGTAAGTACGGTTTAATTGTCAAAAACATTTCTATTTCAAGCTATTCAGTTTAATCAAACAATTCAGTTTAGCATAAGTATGTTGTTAGTCCTATTTAATCCATAGATAGGGCCCTATCAGGTGCTACCACGCCGGGCCAGAGTGGACCTGGGAGCAATGGCAATGAAGGGGCACTCTGCATTCCCCAAAGCTCCAGCATTGCTGGAACCTCACCATCAGATTGTTTAGTGTCATACCCAGGACACTAATTAGGTGTGGTCTTACTCCTCTGCAGAGGTGCAGTCAGTGTATTCTACATCCCCAGCCGACTGGGCAACTTATTTGATTTTAAGTTTCGATCGTATCAAATAAAACATTAACTCAATTACCTTTTGTGTAAAATCCTCTGCGTAATTGAAACGAAACTAATTGTGGTTTGTTTTCTTTGTTTAATGGCTTATCAACCTTCCTGGGTTATTTAATGTCAAATCCATCCCTGCAGAAGAACAGTCGTGGTAACATTTAACTCATAGGTGAGAAAATAATGATATTTTACCTGAAAATAGAAGTAAAAAAATCCTGAAATCACTCAAATGGGGAATTTTTTCAACGACATATCAAGTAGTAGCTGTTAATGATCATTTGAAGATTACATGGTGTATCTCTGTCCTGTGAGGATTTAATATATATATATATATATATATATATATATATATATATATATATATATATATATATTATTCTATTATTGTAATATCTTCTCTGCACTTTCGTGCATAAGGTACTATAATACTTTCCCTTGTTTTATAAACGTTTTTATAGCATATATAGCTAAGTTTAACAATTTCAATGATATATATATATATATATATATATATATATATATAAATATTAGCTAAACAATAAAAGTGCTCAAATACCTCAAATTAGAGCAATGTAAAATTAAAAGAATTAACACACAAAATCATAATGCTGTGACAGTAAGTTACATGTGGGGAGATACACAATTGTCAGACGGGAGGTGAATATTATATATATATATATATATATATATATATATATATATATATATACTCAGCCCATTTGCTCCAATCAGTATTCGACATAATGTTAATTTTGGGGTGAAGTACAACTTGTTTGATATCAGAGATTCTTTCTCCTACACTGGTTACTTTAACCAGGTAAAAAAAAAAACATCCAAGGAGATGGGAGAAAAACATATATATTCATGCTTCCACCCCCCTTGCCATTTTGCAAATATTTATTTCAAGATATTTTTATCGGCTGTTTTCTCTTTTCATAAAATAATCTATTAAATGGTAAAACATTATTATTCTCCCGGAGTGTGAAAATGCTTTGAAACATTTAAAATTTAATTTTTCAAATAGTTTTATATGCAATGCTCAAAATAATCTCAAATAAAAACGAACACACACACACACACACACACACACATATATATATATATATATATATATATATATATATATATACTTTAGCGTGTATTTAGACTAATTCATACAATCCTACACATTAAATGTAAGAGATATATGCATTCCCGAACACAAATAGGCGTTAAATAATTTTCAAAAACAATTTTTATGACACAAAGACCACTGAGCAGAGACAGTCCAAAGTAGCAAAAAAAAAAAAATTCCCAGAATGCATCAGTGTGAACATCGTTAGCAATTTGCACAAATATTTTTTGAGGTTGATAGTCAAGGGAAAAAATTAGAGTAAATATGTCGATATAGATTCACACTTTTTTCATTCTTTACATAATTTATATCATATTAACAACAACAAAAAAATAAGATATGGGGATATTTAGGGAAATTGTGAAGATTTGTCCATAGTACACAGGCAACTTAAAAAAAAAATACTATATTATTCAAGAAAAAAAAAGGAATTAAAAATATCCGTTCATGAGAAAATCCATTAGCACGAATTATTGATTCTTAGAGTTTTGGGGACGTTCTTTTGTGAGGAAAGAACTGCATTTATGATCCTGTTGTAAACATCTTTGGTGCCCACACACAAGCACACAGTAACATCAGTGTACACACATACAGACACAAACACACACACACACATATATATATATACGTACATACTAATGTGTGTTTACATATGAACATGTGCATACGTATGAATATACATATCTATTGGCAAATATATAGATAAATGCATATAACTATATATATATATATATATATATACGCACACACACTTATGTGTATATACTATATATATTTGTATATATTTATACATATAGACATATATATATATATATATATATACACACACACACACAGAGCTATATATGTAGAATACACCGACTGCATCTCTGCAGATGGAAAAGAAAACACCCCTGCGAGTGTCGTGAATATTATACTAAAATATTTGATTGTGAGACTCCATTCCTGGAACTTCTTGGAAATATGGAATACGTCTTCAATGACATAGCTCCCTGTTCCACTCTGGCCCGGTGTAGTAGCAACTGATAGGGTCCTATCTACGGGTCAAATTCAACTGTTAGACATTTAAACTGTGCAAACAAATGACTTACGTTAAATCGATTTGTTAGAAATAGAAATATTTTATTTTTTAACTGTGTTAACAAATAACTGATGTTTATTTGAATTGTTAGTGATACATAGCAATACTTGAAACCATTTAACTGCACAGTAACAACAAAAATACTAGTGTGCAAACGATTAAGTTCTGACTCAAAAAAAATTCAATTACCGACAAACTAATCTCTTACATATCAAGTATATCTATTTAGATGAACGCAAAAAAATAACATATCTAGTTGGTTTTTTGGTTGGGTTTTATGGCATATCAACTCTTATTGGCTATTTAACGCCAAATCTATTTTTATGCAAATAATCAGTTCTAATTCAAACAATTCAGTTTAGCATGAGTACACAGTTTAATTGTCAAAAACATTTATATTTCAAGCTAATCAGTTTTGTCGAACAGCTCTAATTCAAACAATTCAGTTTCGCATAAGTATGCAGTTCTATTTAACCCATTGATAGGGTCTTATCAGGTGTTACCTTTCTGGGCCAGAGTAGACCTGGGAGCAATGACAATGAAGGGGTGCTCCGCATTCACCAAAGTTCCAGCATCATTGGAGTCTCACCATCACATTGTTTAGTGTCATAAATAGGACACTCATTGGGGGATCTTACCCCTCTGCAGAGGTGCAGTCGGTGTATTCTACAGCCCTAGCCGACTGAGCAATACACAGTTTTATTTCAAATAATTCAGTTTAGCATAAGTACACAGTTTAGATGTCACAACAGTTCTATTTCGAGCAATTCAGTTTAGCATGAGTACGCAGTTTAAACGTCAAAACAGTTCTATTTTAAACAATTCTGTTTAGATAAATACACAGTTTAAATGTAAAAAACAGTATAGTCAAGAAACCACGGTTTAGTTCCATTTGACCCATAGATAGGACCCTATCAAGTGCTACCACTCCGAGCCTGACTGGACCTGGGAGCAATGGCAGTGAAGGGGTACTTCGCATTCCCCAAAGTTCCAGCATCACTGGAACCTCACAATCATATTGTTTAGTGTCATATCCAGGACACTCGCTGCAGGGGTTTTACCCCTCAGCAAAGAAGCAGTCGGTGTATTCTACAGCTCCAGCCGACTGGGCCCATAACATATCTAATAACTGATGTTTAATTGTGACTCTTATATAGCAATACTTGAAACCATTTAAGAATGTGCAAAAATAAGATCAGGCTCGTTTAAAAATGATATTAAATGTTTACAAATCATATATTAAATATAGATGTATAGAGAACTTGATGTTAAATAACCTATAATGGTCGATATGCCATAAAACCAAATCAAACTAATATCTCAGTAAAGAATCACCTAAGTCTACACAGAAATAAGAAAAAACAGGTAAAGCTTCACAATATAATTGGTCCTCTCTTGCTAAAAGTGATATAAGCAATCAATATACGCAACTGTAAAAATAAGTTTGATACTTTTAAGTAGACATCTGTAACAAATATTCAGAATGATAAATATGAAAACTTTCTTACCACCCGCATAGAAGCAACAGCCGTATGCATACCAACAAAACCAAAAGACAAATGTTGAGTTTTCTGTGAGTCAATTGCAGTTAAGGAAAAACAAGATATCATAAAGGAAGTATCCTTACTTAATAAACAAAAGTTAATAAGCACCAGTGCACAGCAACATAAAGAAACGCAGTGAGTACTAACACATATCAAAATTAACACTTAGAATACAGTCTAGGCCAAAACAATAAAATCAGAAATTCTCTTGAAGATAGATAATCATGATTAACATGGCAGACAGTAAATGACAAAAGTGGAAGAGCAAAAGTAAAAGCTTCCGGACAAGAAATAAGACTTTAGAATGGGCAAGAACATTTCAGGAACCTGTTTGGAAACTCCCCTGAAATCACTGATAAACCTACTGAAAAAATTATTAATGAACAAGAAATCAAACTTGAACAGTTGATGGAGAAAGACCTTACGCAAATAAAACAGAGACCTCAATGAAATACTCAAGCATAGGAGACAAGGAAATTTGTAAATATTCTGCTTCGATTATGGAACGATTTGTATAAACGAGACAGAATAGAGAAATGGACGAAAAGTTGTATCATCACCTCCTCCAAGAAAGGTGACTTCGTAATCATAAATAACAACAGCGGCATAATTTTAACTTCTATAGATGCTGAGGTTTATGATGCTCTGCTTCTCAATCGTATCCGACCAGAAGAAATATCAGAACGGCCTTCGGCAGAAATGGATCCTCATCTTCAGATTTCGTCGAATTATAGAGGGAATACGCACAAAAATTTCGAAACAATACTATTGTTTGTAAATTTACCCAAGTTATTTGATTCCATACCCAGAGGAAAGATGAAGCAAATACTATTAGCATACCCGCTTTTACGATGCTTAACAAAAACATGAAAGCAATGGTTCGCTTACCAAATGATGACACTGGCACTATCACTAGAGTCTTGTAATGAGATATATGAGTACCATAAATGTTTATAACCAGTCCAGATTACGTACTACGAATGTCAGAACATCCAATAATAGTGAATGATTTCACATTAAAAAAGAAAAGAAGCTGATGATATTCCGCAGAAAATGACATACACAGATGATCTTGCACTTCTCGCAAATACACCAGCCTAAGTCGAATCTTTACTCTATAGCCTGGAGCAAAAGCATTGCTCTCTGTGAAAACGCAAATAAAGCAGAGTTCATATGTTTTAAACAAGGAGCTATCCCGACTTTAATTGGCAAGCCCCTAAAATTATATCTCGGTAGCAATATCTCATCTACTGAAAGTGATATCAACATAGACCAACAGAATGTGTGAAATGCTATTGACAGGTTGGCGATCATATAGAAATTTGATCTCTCTAAATTAAAACGGAATTTCTTCCAAGCTGAAGCTGTATCAGAACAACTGTATGAATGTTCTTCGTAGACTCTAACAAATCGTATTGAAAAAAAAAATATTAATTTAAACTATACAAGGGTGTTATGCGTTGTTTTGAATAAGTCCTGAAGAATCGCGACACAAAACAGCAAATATACGACAGCCTCTAGTTTCCCATCTCACAAACCATCCAAGTAAGACCAACGAGACACGCTTTATGACCACTTACCTTCCATCTCACAAGGTGTCCTCGTGGTGTAATGGTTAAAGCGATGAACTGCGGAATCGTAGTACGCGAGTTCGTACTCCAGTCGCGCTATTACGTTCACTTTCGGCCAAATACCCTTGGGAAAGGTATGAACCCCCTTATTCTCCCTCCAGCTATGGGTAAATAGTAGGACGGACTAGGTTCTTCAGCCTTGGTGAGGCAACTAGTCTAGGAGAAGGAAAACTCTGAATTCAAACCTGTTAAACTCCGCTTAAAAATTGACCTTGTTACATATCCTGCCCGAGCGGAGGGGTTGGTAAATAGTACCTTCCATCTCACAAACCATCCAAAATAAACAAGACATGCTGAGCACTGCTAAAGAAGTAAAGACGAGCTCATGAGAGATGTTTTTTGTGGACTCGGACAGATGGATTGCCCATTTGGCTGGGGCTGTAGAATACACCGACTGCATCTCTGCAGAGGGCTAAGACCTCCCCAATGAGTGTCCTGTATATGACACTAAACAATCTGATGGTGAGGTTCCAGTGATGCTGGAGCTTTGGGGAATACGGAGTACCCCTTCATTGCCAACGCTCCCAGGTCCACTCTGGCCCGGAATGGTAGCACCTGATAGGGCCCTATCTATCAAGATATGACACAAGGTCAATTTTCATGCAGAGTAAAGCTGGTTTGAATTCAAAGTTTTCCTTTACCAAGGCTGCCAAGCTAATACGGAAGAAATCAGACTGACCTACTATTTACTCATAACTAAACGAAAATAGATAGGTTCATGCCTTTCCCAAGAGCATTAGAACGAAGTGAAAAGCTCCCAGATTTGTCTAGGATTCAAACTCTGGTCACCGATTCCATTTTTTACAGTGATAACCGTTACGTTAAGCATACTTTCTATAAATCGAAAAGATTAGTATTCG